>LOEQ01000268.1:563668-575581 GCA_001685075.1 Bramus lutescens | reverse complement strand
AGGCTCCAAAGCTACAGAGAAACCCTGTCTCGAAAAACCAAAACAAACAAACAAGCAAATCCAAAAAAAAGAAAAAAAAAAAAAAAAGAACAGTTGTTGCTTTTCCAGAGGACCTGAGTTTGGATCCCAGAACCCAAGTTGGGTAGCTCTAGCTCACTCCAGCTCCAGAAAATCTAGGTCTTCCTCTGGTCTCTGGGAACAAATGAATGGACAACTCACTATCTCTCAAATATTTCAATGTTTTAATTTTTTTTTTGTACAGGCATTTTGCCTGGTATCCTCAAAGGCCAGAAGGGGGTGTCAGATCCTGTGGAACATAGACAATTGTAATCAGCCATGTGAATCCTGGGAATTGAACCTGGGTCTTTGTATTTTTTTCTTCCTGAGACAAGGTTTCTCTGTGTAGTTATGGCTGTCCTGGGAACTCACACTGTAGATCAGACTGGTCTCGAAACCACAGAGACCCATCTGCCTTTGCATCCCAAGTGCTGGGATTAAAGGTGTGCACCACCAACGCCTGACCAACCTGGGTCTTTGAGAGGACAGTCAGTGATCTTAACCACTAAGCTATCTCTCCAGCCCAACTGATCTTTAAAAACAATAAACATTTAAAAGCAACAAAGTGTGTGTGGGTGTGAATGCATAACAGAAAAAAGTAACTAAGTGAAAGTTAGGTTCTAGAAGATTTCAAAGATGATACAAAGGAACAATGAGTAACAGAGATGGATGAAAGGAAACAAAAAAGACAGGGAAACAAGCCATATTATATACAAAAACAGAAAATAGAACACACATGCCCCATCTAGGTTGTTTAAGGAGGAGTTCAGGCAAGGAACAAGAGATATTTGAGACCAGACCTTGTGCCTGTAGGCAACAGTGAGGATCTAAAGTCCTACAGCAGGATTTATGGGTAATCTATATGGTACTGGCTTGAAATTAAAAAAAGAAAAGAAAAAGAAAAAAAAGAAAAAAGATATTTTAGGAAACGACAATAACTTTGTCTGGGCTGGGTGTGTGGTTCTGTGGCTAGGCACTCGCTTAGCATGTACAAGACCTGGGTTCAATCCCTAGTAACATAATGAACAAAACAAAAAACAATACAAGATAACATTCTGAAGAAGGGTGGAGGTGAAAATGAAAAGAACATTTCTGAGTATAGATATGGCTGTTATATACAGTTATAAAAATCTATAATCCAATGTACACATTTGAAGGCTTTTCCAAGAAAGCACATACATATCTGAGAATTTTCAGGCAGTAATTAGTTTGTTCATCTCCTGTTATGTTTTGCCTAAATATGAGAGCATCTCTGGATAGAGATAGAAGCTTTGCACATTTTGTATCCTAGGCAACAGACTGTTACACATGCTGACCTTAAGGTGCTCAGTCAGCGTCTTGGAGTACTTCAGAGCATTCTCCTTCTTCAGTTTGAACAGTCTTAGATACAGCAATGACTGGCATCTCAGGCTAGGCAATGAGAAAGGGCAGTGTATTTAGACATGGTTACATGTACAAGCAATCTTTTATTGTATAGAAATAAAGAACTGGTTTCATGTGAGCAACCATGGCCTAGGGTCAGCATTACCTCTTAGACAAAACCACAAGGTCAGATTAATATGGAACATACCCTAAGGAAAGGAAAGTAACTAAGAAACTTAGGACTAACATCCCATTAGGCACTGACATTTAAAATTAAAACTACACCAACATAATACAAATACTTTTAAAAAGTTAAAAACTGAAAGTAGAAAATTGAAACATTAATATTACAAGTATGATGGAACATCCCAATCTTCAACCACGCAGTTTAGCCCACATAATTATTGCTCCTGTCCACATACCCACTAAAGGCCACTTTCACATTCACTGGTCTTTCTGCTCTTTAAGAGTTTTCTTCCCATTCTTTCCCACCATTCAGTCCTTGCCTATATTGTAACCTCCAGAACAAGTCTCCCAATCCTCTACTTTACAGAGTAAGAGGATTTTTTTTTGAGACAAGGTCTCTATTTTATGTCTTCCTAGATGTCCTGAAACTTGCAATATGTAGACCAGATTGGCCTCAAACTCACAGAGATCCACCTGCTTCTGCCTCCTGGGATCAAAGGTGTGTTCATATATTCATGTGATTGATTAGTTTCTGTCTCTCCATACTGGAGTATAGACTCCAAAATGGGCAGTATGTCAGACTTAGTCCAGAGCTGCATTTCTTTTTTCTTTCTTTCTTTTTTTTTCCAGAGCTGCATTTCTAGTATAAACACAGTGCGTGGTCAAGTATGCAATTCGAATAAGTGAATAGATGACTTCTCTCTGAGACAAAGCACATATAGAAAGGAGATTCTAGAAAAGCTGCCCCTTGACTCCATGGAGGGTTCTAATATCACTACCACTCCAGCACTTCCATCAAGAGGACTATGGATCAGAGAATGACAGGAGCTAAAATCTTTCAGTAGGGATTCTGAACTATTTCCTGTTTGACTGCCAAGAAAAGATTTTGTGGAAGACTGATTCAAGGGTAATACTCAAAAAAGCACACACAGCACAATTCATCAAGGATTGTCTGTCACCTAGCAAAAATACACAACACTTACCAAAGTACTGTGAGTCTCTTGTCTGCAGCTGTAGCATCTGGTGCCAAATAATTCTTTAGTTTCATAGTATATCTATGAGTTGAGATAAAAAATGAATGACAAATAGAACAGGCTATTTCACCTTGATCTTACAACTTCCTATATTCTCAAAATATCAGAATCAAACCTAAATAAAGCACCAACTAAAATTCTTCCCTAAGGAAAATGGAACACTACACATCTTCCCAGTTCACAATATTCAGTTAATTAGATAATTAAATAACAATAATAAATAATAAAGTTACTCCATTGAAATGCTGAGTTCCCACTTACTTGATGAGCTCCACCGTGTCTGAATACATCGGGAACGGGGACTTGGATTCCTGAGCGTTCTTCTCTAATGCATTCCCACACTCAATGAAAGACACTACAGCATCAAGGTAGTACACTGCTTTCTCAAACCTATCAGACTGGAGGAGAACGACGCTGAGTAAAGACACAATGCAATGATAAAAAACAGGAAGGACACAGCAGCCTAGCAAATCACATGAGGAAGAACATTTACGTACCAAAGCATCTGCATTATGTTTGAGTTTTTTTGCTTCTTGTAAATAATGGTCTGCTGAGTAATTTCTGCAAAATAAATTTTCTTTATAAACAAAGAGTCAACATTTCCTAAGATAGTAAGTTAGTCTAGTATCTTACAGCTTTCACATTCTCAAGAAGTGAGTAATTATAAAACATTTCAGTGTTCAGAACATAAATTTTGTGTTACTGTGGCAAATCTACTGAAGCACACAGAGATCAAGTTTCCTAGTATTAAACACTAACTTTAGTTGTTTTATAAAATCAAAAGTATATAGGGTGCAGGTAGGAGAAGTACCGTCTAACAGAAGGCAAGAGAGAATTAACACTCATATCTGAGAAGATTCTGTTATCCACAGTGCACTGGCAGCAGCAGCAGCAGCTCCAGGAAGCACACCCGTCCTGTCTCAGGGAAGCAACTGGTTGTTAAAAAAGTAGCTGGACTAGCTGGACGGTGGTGGTGCACGCCATTAATCCCAGCACTTGGGAGGCAGAGGCAGGCAAATCCCTGTGAGTTCGAGTCTAGCCTGGTCTACAAGAGCCAGTTCCAGGACAGGATCCAAAGACACAGAGAAACCCTGTCTTGACAAACCAAAAAAAAGATGCTTTTCAAGTTAAAACCTGAATATTCTGTAGGTCAGATACACGTATTAACCCTATAAGAACTGACATATTCAAATGAAATTCTTATATGCTGACTGGAATTTCTTAATGAACACACAAAAGTATATTTATGTTTTTACAACCGGCACAGTATTGCACACCTTTAACCTCAGTACTCAGGAGGCTGAGGTAGGTCATTCTCTAAGAGTTTGAGGCTAGCTTGGTCTACATAGCGAGCTCCAGGTCAGCTAAGGCTACACAGTGAGATTTTGTCTCAAAACAAAACAAAAAAACAAAACAAAAAACCCACAAAATTTACCTCACCTGTCATCAAAGGCAAGCTTTGTTCTCCGAGGCTTTGAAGAATCAGGAGTTGGTGTAGATGGAGGGCAATTAGAGGAGTTACTTGGAGCCTTTTCCTGATGAAAAGAATATATATAGCTATGTTGAAAATTGTCAGGAGACTAAAAATGAAGCTAATCTCACCTCCTCAACCACTGCTAAAACAGAAACAAAATTCTACAGTCTTCAAATTTCTTTGTTATTAAATTCCATAGTACTTAAAACAGATTGGGTTCATTTTATACAACCAAAATATTTATTCTTATATCTACTACATGCAAGGCACTTAGGCTAGGTACTTGTTAAAACATAAGGAAGACAGAAACTGGGTATCAAAATGGCAGCAGTGGGTTGGGAAGATGGCTGAGTAGGTTAACACGTGTGCTGTGAAGCAAGAGAACCAGAGATCAAATCCCCAGCACCTGCGTAAAAGCTGGGCATGGATGTACATTCCTATAACACTAGAGTTGTGAGACAAAAAACAGGCACATTCAGGGAGTGGGTGAGATTCTAAGTTCAACAAGTAACTGAAATGGAAGAGCTTCAGGTTATAAGAGAAAATCTGCCTCAAAGAAATAAAGGGCTGGAGAGATGGTGCAGCAGTTAAGAGCACTGGTTGCTATTACAGAGTACTTAGGGCCAGTCCCAAGCACCCACACAGTGGCTCACAATCATCTGATCCAGTTCCAGGAATCCAACATTTTCTTTTGACCTCTGTGGGCACCAGGCACACTAGTGGTGAATACCACACAAACATGCATACAAAACATTCATACATGCACATTTTTTTGTTTGTTTTTCTCTGTGTAGCTTTGGAGTGTGTCCTGGAACTTGCTCTGTAGACCAGGCTGTCCTCGAACTCACAGATCTACCTGCCTCCGCTTTCTGGCTTTCTGAGTCCTGGGATTAAAGGTGTGCACCACCCACCACTCAGCCACATAAATTTTTTTAAAAAAGCATTTAAAAAGAAAACACTTTAGCCAGGTGGTGGTAGTGCATGCTTTAATCCCAGCATTCAGGAGGCAGAGGCAGGCAGATGGCTTTGAGTTTGAGGCCAGCCTGGTCTACACAGAGAAACCCTGTTTCAAAACAACAAACAAACAAACAAACAAAAGAGATAAAGTTCAGTAGGAAATGATAACTATGGCCCTCCCCTGGCCTCTGCATACATGCATGGACACACAGATGCATATACCACCATCCCCCCCCCAAAAAAAAACACAACAAAACAAAACTAAAGGGCAGTACCACTCAGGAAAACACATATTGGGTATGGTAGCACATGCCTTTAATTGCAACACTCCGTCAGGAGGATTTCTCTAAATTCAAGAACAGCCTGGTCTACAGAGCAAGTTCAGGTCACTCAGGGCTATACAGTAAGATCCAGTCTCAAACAAAGAAACAAAACAAGAACAGAGTTTTATTACTAAGGCCTAGTTAACTATTCAGTATGTTTTTTAATTCTTCAACTATCCTACGAAATAAGTGTTACAGTTAGATAGGTATTTCTGTTGCCACTGTTTTAAGGTAGTCTAATCTAAGGAGCTGGAAAGAAGGTTCACTGAATAAGAACAAATAATACTTCTTGCTCTTCCAGAGGACTTGAGTCTGGTTCCCAGCAGCTCACAAACTGCCTATAACTGCAGCTCCAGGGGTATCTGATACCTATAGCTTCCAAGTGTAGATACTCATGTCTACATAAAATACATAGATACATACTCACAATTTAAAATGAAAATGAAACAAAACAAAAAGCGTCTGAGTACTGGAGTGAGAACTACTCCTTGAGATACGAGGCAATACTATACCCTGGAGTAAAAAGAGAGATCACAGCTGTGTCATTTTGGTGGGGCACTGGTGTTGAGCTCCTTCCTTGCTCTGAGAAGATAATGTGCAAACTTTGGTACTGGGCTTCTAGAACTAGTGTTTCTATCACTACCAGTCTGTGGTGATACCATGGCAACTCTGGCTAACTAATACAATAATAAATTCACTAGACAGCTGAGGTGAACTTCCAATTTAATTTGCAAAGTTCTAAGCTTTGTTCTTTCCATACCAGTGGTTGTCTGTCTCTTATTAACCAACATCAATGTACTACTTGTATACAGTTCTATAACAATAAAGGCTTACTGACAGTATCAGCTTATAGTGCTATTTCATTTGTATTTTAATAAATAAAAATTGCCTGAAAAAAGAATACAAAACTGCCACACTACTCAGCCATACAGGCCAGGTAGTGGTACACACCTTTAATCCCAGTACTAGAATGGAATATAAGGTGGGATAAGACAGGAACTCATTCTCTTTCAGTCTAAAGATTTCATAGAGGTAAGTGCTCTCTAGTGGCTTGGCTGCTTTGGTTTTCTGGTCTTCAGGTTGAACCCCAATATCTATCTCTGGGTTTTTATTACTCATGCTACATCAGCTAAGACATTATTGACTGAATACTTACAGGTTACCCTGTGAAGAAAGCATCATGCAATTGGCTGAAGATGTAAGCAAAGGGCTAAGTGAGTAAGTCAGCTACTTAAGTTCTACTCTTAACTCTAGGCTTTCTTTAAACTTCACTTCCTCTGGAAAAATTCAATGACTCTAATGTGGACACCCACTCTAAGATTTGCTATAGGGTTCCGAGGTAGCACACACCTTTAATCCTAGCACTTGGGAGACAGCCAGGGCTGTTACACAGAGAAACTCTGTCTCAAAAAAAAAAAAGTAAAATGAAAACAAACAAACACACAAACCAATAACGTACAGGAAAAAGTGGGAGTATGTCTGCCTATAGTCCCAGAATTTAGGAGGCTGAGGCAAGATGATCTCAGCCAGGCGGTAGTTATGTACCCCTTTAATCTCAGCATTCGGAAGGCAGAGGCAGGTGGATCTCTGGGAGTTCGAGTCCAGCCTGGTCTATAAGAGCTAGTTCCAGGATAGCCTCCAAAGCTACACAGAGAAACCCTGTCTCGAAAAACCAAAAAGAAAAAGAGAAAAGAGAAACGGAGAAAGAGTTGATAAGCAGGTAAAAATAGAACAGTGAAGGAGGGCAAGAGAACACTCAGTGCCCTTGGGATGCTGGGTGAGCTCCCCAAGTTAGTAAAGAAATAGGGTGCTTGTTTAGAGAGAAATCCATTTGTACAACAGCTTGAAAAGTTCATAATTTAATTTACTTAAAAGCTTCTTAAAGGTTTGTTTAAACAATTAATTTTATTTTATGTGCATTGGTGTCAGACCCCTGGAATTAGAGTTATAGACAACTGTGAGCTGCCATGTGGCTGCTGGAAATTGAACCCAGGTCCTCTGAAAGAATAGGTAGTGCTCTTAACCACTGAGCCATCTCTCCAGCCCTTAAACATAAATATTTTTGTTGTTGTTGTTGTTGTTTGTTTTTTGAGCCTGTCCTGGAACTCACTCTGTAGACCAGGCTGTCCTTGAACTCACAGAGATCCCCTGATTGCAGAAGCCTTCCTAGTACTGGGATTAAAAGTGTGCTCCATCACGTCTGGCTTAATTTAAAATCTTTAATTAACACATGTAATAGTCATAACAGCCTGTAGCAGTCTAGAATATTGATTTCCAAATTTTTGTTTACTCAATTAACAAAATTCCAGTGTATTATATTCTTAAAAAACTTAATCTTCTTAATTTTCACTCTAATATTGTAATGTCATGAACTTGCTCCTGACTGGGACAGTTTGGAAAGCATATGAACAACCTGGTCATTTGGAGGATTGTGACAGGTGGATCAGGTTTTGTACACATCCAAGTTATGCTACATAGTGAGATCCGGTCTTAAGGGGAAAAAAAAAGATAATATTATAAATATATTGAGGTCTACTAAAGCCCAGCCTTGGAAAACCTTTTTGGACCCAAATCTCCATCTATAAACACCAAGGTTATTCAACTATATCACTGCTATGTTAAGGATGTCCATTTGAAGCCAGGTGTGGTAGCACACACTTTTAGTCCCAGCATTCAAAAGGCAGAAGCAGGTGGATCTCTTTGAGTTCCAGGCCAGCCAAGGTAAACTACACTGTGAGATCCTACCTCAATAAATAAATAAATAAATAAATAGCCACATGTGGTGGCATAATTTGCAACTCTACTATTCCTATAGAGGGAAACTGCCCAGAAATTTGAGAGATCCTGCCTCAACAAGATGAAAAGTGAGAACTAATTCTTGAAAGTTGTCCGTATACACACAGTCACTCATTTTAAAAAACAAAGCAAAGCAAAACAAAACAAAACAGGCCTGCAACCTTAATAAGATGCTGTTTACAACCCAGAGGAAGACATGGCAGGGTGATTTTCAAAGGCTCAAGCCCCAGCACCATACCTTGGTCTCTTTGGAGCTGCTGGAAACCTTCCCTTCAGTCTTCTTTTGCTTTGAAGTGGAGGAGCTATTTTTGCTGCTGCCACTATTGTCCTTGTTGTTGGTGCTGCTGGATTTTAAGGAAGATTGACTGACAGTCCTCTTCCGAGAGCTATGCTCTGGTTTTGAATCTTTTGAAGGAACAGGCCCAGCAGGTGAAGGCAGTAAGTCCTTTTCTTTTGTACTACTCTGCTTAGATGACCTGCCAAACAAAATAAATGTCCTCATTTCTGCAGAGTGATATAGGAGTGAAGACTTTTCCACTTTTTCGCTAGCTTTTAAAGCAAATTTGCAAAAACATTCTCCATATGATTGCAAAACAAAAAGAGTGTAAATTCCATAAAGTAGTCATCTTGTTTCTTCCACCACCTGCCCCCATTGACTTGTTTTCCCTTTTCTACAATAATGCCCAGTGCCTGAACAACTCCACACAATAAATATTCTGTGCTGGCTAGTTTTATGGCAACTTGACACAGGCAAGAATCATTTAAGAGATGGGAACCTCAACTATGAAAATGCTTCTGTAAGTCTGGACTTGTAGGCAAGCCTATAGAACATTTTCTTAATTAGTGGTTGATATGGGAGGACCCAGCCCATTGAGGATGATGCCTGAGCTAGTGGTCACGGGTTCTATAAGAAAGCAGCCAGATCAAGCCATGGAAAGCAAGTAAGCCAGTTAGCAGCACCCATGCTGTTTATCCCAGCATTAGCTCCTGCCTCCAGGTTTCCTGTCCTGTTTGAGTACCTGTCCTGACTTCCTTAAGTGATGAGCAGTTGAAGTGATGAGGAAACATAAGCCAAACAAACTCTTCCCTCCCCAAGCTGCTTTTAGGTTACAGCAATAGTAACCTAACTGGGATATATTCTTATCTCACTAAAAAAAAAAAATAAGAAAGTAAATACTTCCCATCTCTATTAACTAAAAGCAAAGCTCTTAACTTACTATTTCTGCATGTGCATAAATATAGATGACATTTGGTCATTAAAAGAAATACTCTGAAGTATGTAAAAAAAAAATCCAACAACAAATGGCCAATACTGGTATGCAATATGATTTGGGGACATACTCTCTGCTGCTGGATGGCTTGTGGCCTGATGGGTTCTTGTCCTCCGTTTTGGGTTTTTTGCTCTCACTGGCTCGGTTATCATCATCATTCTGGACAAAAAGAGAAACAGTAGTAGGTCTTAAGCATGATAAGTGTGTCCTATGTTGGATCTACACAGCCTAAACACTATACCAGATTTCCCTAAAGTCTTAGATGGTTATCTCTTTTATGTAATAATTCTAGGGTCAGACAGATTCACAGAAATATAATCAAGATGTAACTCACAAACCATAAATCCACCCTTTAAAAGCACATAATTCTAAGGTATTTAGTTAATCAGATTTGTACAGCTATCATCACAATCAATTTTAGAACATTTTTATCATCCTTCAAAGACACTCAGGTCAGCAGTGAGTTCACAACTTCTCCTCCAGGGCCATGATAATCTTTAATCTGCACATATGGTCTTTCTAGACATCACATATGAGTTTTTTAATCATATAATGGGATCTTTGCTACCTGGCTCCTTTTAAAATATATTCTTGTTTTTTTTTTTTTGTTTGTTTTTTTTTTGGTTTTTCGAGACAAGGTTTTTCTGTAGTTTTGGAGCCTGTCCTGGAACTAGCTCTTGGAGACCAGGCTGGCCCCGAACTCACAGAGATCTGCCTGCCTCTGCCTCCCGAGTGCTAGGATTAAAGACATGCACCACCACCGCTTGGCTTAAATATACTCTTTTAATGATTCATATCATTTATGGCTGGATAGTATTGCATTATATAGCTATAATATATTTTATTTATTCATCAGTTAATAACCAGTTTTTGACTAATGTGAATGATATGGCTGTGAACACTATAATAATAGGTTTTTTGAGACAGGGCTTCTCTGGGTAACAGTCTAGCTATTCTGGAACTCACTTTGTAGACCAGGATGTCCTCAAACTCACAGAGCTCTGCCTACCTCTGCCTCCCAAGTGCTGGGATTAAAAACATGCACCACCTCAGCCCAGCTCCATTACTTTCTTAGATATATATACCTGGGCTAAGCAGGGGTGGGGGAGGTGCACGCCTTTAATCTCAGCACTCAGAAGGCAGAGGCAGGCAGATCTCTGTGAGTTCCAGGACAGCCTCCAAACCTACAGATACCCTGTCTTGAAAAACCTATATATATATACCTGGACCTATAAATGGTGGATTAAAAGGTAACTGTAAATTCAGCTTTTTCGAGAAACTGCCAACTATGTTCCGAAAATAGCTGCATCTCACAATTTTACTAGCACTGCGTGGAAGTTCCAACTCTACAATTTCATCAGCACATGAATGTACTGCTTACTTACTAACAGCTTCGCCTCATCATCTCTGAAAAACGTCTTGGCAGAATCACTAGTGGAAAGTCTAACTACTATTGATGTTACTTCCATAAGTGAATCTAAGTTTTCCTCTTGCTTCAAGAAGTAAAGCAACAGGAATGTAAACAAATATTCCACCTCTACTGTAATAGAAGTCTGCTTGCCACCAAGAGTAAATTCAGATAAATGAAGCCATGAGAAAAAGTCACCTACCGACTGCTTACCAGTGACAGGGTCTTCTCCCAGTATTATCAGCATAACCTCAAGGAACTGCCGTGACACTTCACCAAGATAATATTTAAATAATCCTATTTCTTGGGGAATGGCTGAAAAGGTATCTGAGTGGTTAAGAGTCACTGGCTGCTTTTGTAGAGGATCTGGGTTCTAAGTACCTATATGGTAGCTCACAATCATCTCTAATTCAAGTTCCAGGGGATCTAACACCCTCTTTTGACCTCCTTGGGTACCAGGCATAATATGGTATATATACAGGCTCTACATAAAGCTGATCTTATATACTAAGCTTTGTCTTTAAATTATCTTGAAAGTTTATAGGGATGAGAGTAGGCATTGTGCCAACAAACTTCCTTCCTATGTTGGAGCTAATTCAGGACTTCACACATGCTCAGCAAGAGTTCTACCACTGCACCACAGGGAATGTTCTGAGTACTGACCTGTGTTAATGGAAAAAACCTAGGCACATGGGTGTATAGTGGATGGGTGAAATTCTCAAGGGTGTGTATATCACAAAATAATGAGTCAGTTTTGCTTACATTAGGCTAGTAATAAAGTATGGCTTGACCTGAGTGTAAGACAGGAAAGGATACATACATTGAAAGACTTTGGGGCACCTTAGCATTACTGCACCCCCTTCCTGGGAACCAAGGGACCCTGGGAACCAACCATGCGTACACTGGAGCTTTGAGTGCTTTCCATCCCCTTTGTAGTCTTTCTTCAATAGACCCAGACCCTGGAACTGGGGTGAGACGACCTGCAGATAAACTGCAAGTGTTCCTCCTTGTTCAACCAACCCAGCAACCACCATAGCATTGATCA
>LOEQ01000268.1:443798-455613 GCA_001685075.1 Bramus lutescens | reverse complement strand
AAGAGCTAGTTCAGGACAGGCTCCAAAGCTACAGAGAAACCCTGTCTCGAAAAATGAAGCAAAAAAATTATCTGAAACTAGTTGTTTTCCTTATGGCAGTTTAAGCTTGCATAAAGACTGATTAAGTGATTAGATAGACCTTGTGATTGTGGTTAGGTAGCACAGAAATCATTCCTTTGCCTTGTTTCCCAGGTATTTTCCTTCATAACCACACAAGTAATTTTCCTTCCTCCTTCCTTTAATTTATTCTTTAGACAGGGTCTATCTACATAGCTCTGGCTGTTCTGGAACTCACTGTGTGAAAGACTGGCCTCAACCTTTAGAAATCCACTGCCCTCTGCCTCCTGAGTGCTTGAATTGAAGGTGTGCACCATTATACCCAGCTTAATTTTCTTTTTGAGGCCTCTTTCTCAGGCTGGCTTTGAAGTTCTGCTGAACTTGAGAATCTTGAGTGCTGGAATCCTAGGTGTGCGCTACCATGCTGGGTTCATTTAAGTACTCTGTTAAGCATTTGATCAACAGGTTTTTTTGTGCTGGAGACTTGACCTAACAGTGTGGGCAGGAAAGCACAGTGCCTTTTCTTGAGGTTGTCGATGACTGGATTTAGATCTCCTAAGTGTGCAGAGACTGTTGCAGCTTTGTTTTAATGTGAAAGCGTAAAGGTACAGGACCCAGACGTTTGGCTGTCAGATGTACCTTCTTTTCAGTCTAATACTCTCCTTGTTGAACTAATTCTGCAAAAGCAGATGAAACTTACGTACGTATTTCATTTCCAATTGGGATTTATTTGAGTCAGATCTTTGTATTTTCACCTCCTTTTTAGGAGGATATGTGCATGTGACTGGTAGTTATGTGTTAAACACTGGAGATACTGTGATGAGCAACAAAATAACCAGTCTTGCCATCATAGGCATGGTAATGGAAAATGCCACATGCTAAACAAGAGCATCCTGTTACTATCTGGTGAAGAACACAGTGGAAAAGTACAGAGTACAGTGAGAGTGTAACAGAGACATTACTGGTTGTGGGCTGGAGTTGGAGGGTGCTCTCAGAATGTCATCTGTGACCTGGAAGGTGGGTAGGAATTATATCTAGGCCATGGTTGGTTTGAGGAGGAAAAGTTATTCCAGCAAATGGGAAGATGTGAGGCAAGCAGAGCCTGAAAGATTGAGGGGATGGGATGGTTCATCTTGAGACAGCTTGGGGTTGTTAAGCTTTTTCAAGTAGGTATAATGGAAAGTGATCCAGCTTTTAAAAATGTGATTGGCAGTCTGTCATGGTGGCTTATGCAGAGGCAGGAGGATCTTTTGAGTTTGAGGCTAGCTTGGTCTACAGAGCAAGTTTCAGGATGGCCACGGCTACACAAAGACACCCTGTCTCAAAAAACAAAAAGAACCAAAATCACAAAACAAGTCTGATGGTGGTAGAGCACGGCTTTAATCCAATCACTCGAGAGGCAGAAGCAGGCTATTACACAGAGAAACCCTGTCTGGCCCCCCCCCCAAAAAAAAAGGTGGCTTTGTGAGAATGGATATTGGAAAAATAGGTAGCCAGGAAGTTCCTGTAGTATTTGGTTTCCTCTTATGTGATAGCAATGGGAGAAATGAAGGGCACTTTAGTAAATCTGATGTTTTAAATTTGTTTTTTTTTGCTCTAGTATTGTGCTTGTAGTGTGAGCACACATGCTTTGGCATACATTTGGAAGTCAGAGGACAACTTGGAGGAGTTAGTTCTCTCTGCCACAATGTCTCCCAGGTATTGAACGGTTTATATAGCCAAGAATTGAGTTTGATGTTATAGCTTCCTCTTCCTGAGCACAGGGATTTACAGGTATACATAAGTATGCCTGACTTGTCTTTTTCTTGACTTAGTACATAGAATAATACTATAATAACAGAATGTTTGCCAATGGTCTGGTTTTTTGTTGTTGTTTTTTGTTTGTATTGTATTTCGCTCTCCTTGGAGACAGGGTTTTGCTGTGTTGCCCAGGAACGTCCAGCCTGTTTGTTCTGCCTCAAGTTCCTGAGCACCGATAATAGTCATGAGCTGCTGTACCTGGACCTTTTGTATTTTTGCTTAATGTTCTATTAACTGTACTATAACGACACTAAAATTAAATCTGGAAATTTGCGCACTATTCTTAAAATATCATTTTATCTACTTTTAATGTGTGTGGGTGTTTTGCCTGTATGTATGTCTGTGCAGCATATTCATGCAGTGCCCTTGGAGGCCAGAAGTGGATTTCTGATTCCCTGGAACTGGAGTTAGAAACAGTTCTGAACTGCTATGTGGGTGCTGGGAACCAAACCTGGGTCCTCTTCAAGAGCAGCATAGTGCTTTCAATTGCAGAGCCATCTCTCCAGCCCCTCTTAATTTTTATTTTATTTATGTAGTTTTATTTGTGTGTGTCTGTGTATATGTGCACTTTGGAGGGTGGAGGACAGCCTGTGGAGTTGACTGTCAATCATGTGAGGTGAGATTAGTTAAGCTTAGTCCTCAGGTTTGACATTCATGCTGAGCTATCTTGCTGGCCCTACTCCTTTTATTTAAATGTGCACGGCTTACTAAGAATTAATTTAGGAACTGCAGATTTTTTTTTTTTTGGAGACAGGGTCTCTATACATAACCCTGCTGTCCTAGAACTCAACTTTGTAGACCAGGCTGTCGTCCTGGAAGTAAAGGGGTATGCCACCACACTCAGTTTAGAAATTTCAGATCTTAAAATCTGAGTTGCGTGGTCTGTTTGATGTTAACGTTTTGTCATTTTAGAGGTTAAGGCTAGGACAGTACTTTTTAAGGAAGTATTCCTTACCAGGCCAGTTGAAGAGACGAGTTTGTTGAAGAAAGTAAGTTAGTCAGTAACATTTTTAATGTGCTACTAAGTTTTCTGGGCACTCCAATACCTTTGTTTAAGTAAATCTGCAACAGTAGCTGTTTATCTTTTTTCCCTAATTTTTTTAGAGATTTACTTTTTATGTACATTAGTGTTTTGTCTGTATGTATATCTGGGTGAGGGTGTTGGATCCTCTGGAACTGGAGTTACAGACAGTTGTGAGCTACCATGTAGATGCTGGGAATTGAACTCCAGTCCTCAGGAAGAACAGCCAATGCTCTTCTCCAGCCTTCATTCATATTAACCTGTTGAAATGCATGAGTATTTGGCCAGTAGTATGTCTTACGTAGAAAAGCTAGAGCTTTTGTTTGAAGGATTAACAGTTTATAACAGAGGGTCTTGAGCTTAAATGTGAATTAGTTTTCTGTAATGGCAGTTTGGAATGGGAGAAAAATACTGTCCAGCTGTGGTTGTGAGTGCTCCTAGGGATTTGTGCAGGGTTGACTTGGTGTAGTGGAGTTGCACATGTAAATTAAGGGTGCATGCTTGCTGTCTGGAGTCTAACAGCCCTGCTACTGAATTCTGGGTTGCAGTTTACTAGCTGATTATGAGAACTTGTCTTGAATGACTTTTTTGTTTACAGAATTACTGTGATCAAGTGTCAATTTTAAAGAAAGATGGATTTCTGTTTTAGCAGACAGCTTGGGAAATCAATTTCAGAGTAAACACGTTAACATATGAAACCTAGTCTATGACTTTTTGAATCTGTAATAGCTAGTATTATTTATGGTGTGCCAGTCTGACTTGAGTCCTTTAGAAGTGGATAATCAGATTTATTAATCTTAGCAATGCAGTGAGATAGATACTTTAATTGTCCCCATAGGAGAGAAGTAAATTGCAATTCAGATACGCCGCAGGAGTTACCCGGCTAGAAATCTCATAGTAACTGGTTGTAGAGCCCATGCATGTTCAAATTACCCATATTGATAGCAGAGTGGAAATGCTGCATGTCTCTCAGTCCTTGGTGTTGATATAGAATTTCTAGAACACGAGAGTTCATGGAGTACTGTGTTATGATTTCACATGAAAAAGCAAGGGATAGTGTGAGATGCTCACAGATAGGTGTTCATACTTGAGGATGTTCCATTAGTGACATGCTTTTTAAGAAGGTGAGGACAGTAATTATTGTGTGTCTCCATACATCCAAAAAAAAGATTGAATAGCTCAAGATGGGAACAGCATTTTTTAAAATTGCAGAATTGCCAGGAGGTAGTGGTGCCCACCTTTAATCCCAGCACTTGGGAGACAGAGACAGGCATATCTCTGTGAGTTTGAGCCCAACCTGGACTACAGAGCAAGTTGCAAAACAGGCTCCAAAGCTACAAAGAAACCTTGTCCCAAAAAAACGAAAACCAAACAAACAAAACAAAATTACAAAACTGCTGGGTAGTAGTGGCTTTTAATCCCAGCACTTGGGAGGCAGAGGCAGGCAGATCTCTTGAGTTCGAGGACAACCTGGTCTACAGAGTGAGTTCCAGGACAGCCAGGACTACACAGAGCATCCCTGTCTCAACAACAACAACCAAACCAAAACAAAACAAAACAAAAAAAAAAGGAAGGGAAAGGAAAACATGTTAAAAAAAATTGAGTTGGTGGGACTTGGTGGCATACACCTTTACTTTAGCACTTTGGGGACAGGCAGGTGGATCTGAGTTTGAGGCTAGTTTGGTTGATATGGTTACAAGCTAGCCAGTGCTACATAGTGAGATCTGTCTCAACAAAGACCTCCAACCTCTCAAAACAAGTAAAACTTGGCATTTATTTGTACAATATGTGTGTGAATGCTACAGCAAGCATGTGGAGGTCAGACTTGGTGGCATCAATTTTATTCTACTGTTTGGTTCCCAGGGTTAGAACTCAGGTTTGGTAGCAAGCCCATTTTACCAGTTGGCCTTTTTGTTTTTCGAGACAGGTTTTTCTGTGTAACAGCCCTAGCTGTGCTGGAACTAGCTTTTATAGACCAGGCTGGCCTTGAATCCACAGAGATCCACCTGTTTCTGCCTCCCAAGTGTTGGTATCAAAGGCTTACCCATCACTGCCTTTCATCCTCTGTGAAAGCCTTTTNTTTTTTTTTTTTTTCTTGGAAGGTATATATTAACCTTAGTACTATTAACAAGGATGTAGATTTTAAAAGAAACATGAACCTACTTCAAAGAAATTAATGTGTAGATCAATATTCCAGGGATCCAGTGCTGCCTTCTGAGAGTACCAGACACACTGCTGGTGCACAGATGTACGCCCAGACAAAATACATAAATAAAGTAATAAAGTTAATTAAAAAACCATTCCATGTTAACCAAAGTGTTCTGTATTAAATTGTCTAGAACAGTAGCTATAAGCCAATTAGGTGTTGAATTCTTGAAATGTGGGCAGTGGGGGCTGAAGAACTGAGTTTTACATATTATTTACAGCAAAATTCAAATAGTCACCTGTGGCTAGAGGCTGCTTTGTTGAAACACATGTGCCTATCACCCAGTGTTGTGACTTAGACCTCACTGGCCTTGAACTCACATCTACCTCCCCTGCTCCTGAGCACTAAGATTAAAGGTGGGTGCTTTCATGCTTGGCTTGTTAAGGGTTTTGCATTGAGATGTGTAGGCATATCATAATTGAGACTAAGCTTCCTGTGTATTTATGCTTGTACACCTGTGTGTTCCTGCTTCTGTGTGCATGGCAGTACATGCTAGTGTTCAAGTTGCAGTTAATGACCTAATGGTTTTTTTTTAAAGATTCACTCATAAATTGTGACTTGCAGGTTGTAAAACAGCCTTAGAGCAGGAAGCAACTAGATTAAAAATTAAAATTGTGTTTGCCATTATTAAGTAGAAATTAAACCAAGCCCACTAAATTAAGAGCTAAAAATGATGAATTTATTTGGCTTTATAGGGATTGTATTGGTTGCTGTGAGTGGCTGTAGGGGTTGGCTTGGAATAGCAGAGGCCTTAGGTTCTATTGGCAGGGCTGTGGGATATGTTTGTGGGCAGTTTTTGTTTGGAGGGTAACTGAGGCCGTACTGAGTAGAATGAAAAATTATGCTGGGTGGCATTGGCTCACACCTTTAATCCCACCATTCTAGAGGCAAGTGGATCTCTCCGGTCCAGCCTGGTCTACAGAGAGAGTTCAGGGTTAGCTAGGGCTACACAGAAACCCTGTCTTGAAACCTCTCTTCATCCCCAAATTAGCTGTTCAATGGGAACATTGTCCTTTTTTAGACATTTTAATACTTAAAAATCAGTTTATTCTTTAAGAAACTATTCATTGAGAATTTTATGTGTATATACAGTGTATTTTGAAGGTACTTACCCCTTCCTCCTTCCTCTGCCTGGGCACCTGTTCTCCATATTCTCCTACTCCAACTTTACCCCTCACCCTCATAACCCACTGAGACTAATGATGCCTGTATATGCTTAAAGCATGCCAGTGCACCTTCAACAATTAAACGGTTACTGGTTCATCCCTCCCTACTTGAACCCAAAACTTCATGTGACTCAGGTTGAGTCTCTACTGCTGAGCTTCATCCTCAGCTAATTTAGTCTTTGACAGTTTCATGCAGGTATATAATATATTCTGGTCACACTTGCCTTCCTGCACCCCTATGACTTAACACTTTTAAGGTTAGAATTCGCTCAAAGGGCTGTGGGAAACATGGAAGATGAGTAGTGTCTTATGTTGGCACCGTGGTCTTGGCATTCAGAAATCTGATCTGGTGATTTGTAGAAAGATGGTAGTTTGCCAAAGGGTAGGCGAGGCAACCCTTTTGGCGTGTGATTAGTAGTGTAAGATTGTATGGGCTCTTTTAAAGGGCCTTGTGGCCTATGATAACACCATTTAAGTGGTACTTAATGGATTTTTTTTTGAGAATTTTTTTTAAGCTATCTTTGAGCTTGGCACCTGCTTTTTAAAAAGGGCCTACTTTTATCTAGGCCTAAACAAAGAACTCAGAATTCAGAGAGAAGTTCATGAGATCTCAGGTTGTGTCTTATCCACCATGGATGGAATAGTGCATAGAGCCCTACACCTCTTGAAGAAGGGCTTAGAGGGTTCTTCTTATCTTAGCCTCTGAAGCCCAGAGAGGCCTAGTATTCTGTCCCTCCTCCCTCTCCCCTTTTAATGTAACTTGAAGTTTTTAATATGGCTGGGTGTTGGTTGTACACCTTTAATCCCAGCAGAGGGAGGCAGAAGCAGAATAATCTCTATAAATTTCAGGCGCCAGCCTGATCATCTACAGAGTGAATTCCAGGACAGCTGAGGCTACTCTGAAAAACCCTGTTTCAACCCTACCCCCTCTCCCCTGATTTTAAAAATACATTTATTTATTTGTGTGTGCAGATGCCATGGTGTGGATGTGGCGGACATCTTGTGGCAATCAGTTCTCTTATTCCTTGTGGGTCCTGGAGATTAAACTGAAGTTATGCTTGNCTCTTTTGTGGTTTGTTTGTTTGTTTGTTTGTTTTTGAGAAAGGGTTTCTCTGTAGTTTTGGTGCCTGTCCTGGAACTCTATACCAGGCCAGCCTCAAACTCACAGAGACCCGCCTGATTCTGCCTCCCGAGTGCTGGGATTAAAGGCATGCGCCACCGCTGTCCGCCTCCAGGACTCTTAATTCTTAACTCTGCTTAATTGGAAGATAAAAGTCAGTGTTCAGGAGGATGAGAGGGTTAAAGCTGGAATATAAATTACAAAGACATGATCTAATGTTCTGAGTCTATCACTTTCAGACCCTAGATAAATCCATTTACTGATGACCATTTCATAGTTTCCTCTCTGATAAATGGGGTAAGATAGAATGCTTCTGAGAGTAAATGGTATAATACACAAAGCAAGCAACCAGTAAAGTCAGTTACTGGAAAGGGAAGTGATATACGAGCATAGAGACTGTGACCTGTTTCTAGGGGTGTAAGGTTACAAAACAGAAGTCTAGATAGCAAAAGTCAAGTACTAGCTCCTTAGCCCACTTTTTAAGCATAAATAGGAATTTTTCTAAAATTAATTAATTATTTAATTTAAAATCCTACAAGCAGGTTTCTGTTTTGGGTTTCAAAAAGAAGCAGCAGGCTGGAGAGATGGCTCAGCAGTTAAGAGCACTAGCTGCTCTTCCAGAGGACCCTGGTTCAAGTCCCAGTCCCCACATAGCAGCTCACAACTGTCTATAACTCCAGTTCAGAGAGATCTGGCACAGACATACATGCGGGTAAAACACCATTACAAATAAAAATAAATAAATCCTTTAAAAAAGGAAGTAGCAAAGGGTTGGAGTGATGGCTCAGTGATTAAGAGCACATACTTTTTAAAATTTGCATCACCCACATCTGACAGCTCACAAATGCCCTAGGGCATCTGACATCTCTGTTCTCACTAATATGCAAACTTACACATATATACATAAATGAATAATAACTATTTGTGAAAAACCAAGTAGCACGTGGGTGGTGGTGGCGGTGGCGCACACCTTTAATCCCAGCATTTGGGAAGCAGAGGCAGGTGGATCTGTGAGTTCAAGGCCAGCCTGGTCTACAAGAGCTTAGTTCCAGGACAAACTACAGAGAAACCCTGTCTCAAAAAAGAAAAAAAGGAACAAAGAAAAACAAAAAACCAAGCAGCTCAATTCAGTGTATGTACAGATATGTATAGTGGTTTGGAACCGTGTTCAGAAGTGGAAGTGAAGTTTGGCAGTATACTATTGGGTCTAGAAGTGATTTCTATTGTGTATACAGTGTTCTGCCTGCACAACAGCGTAGGGCATCAGATCTCATAGATGGTTGTGAAACCACCATGGGGTTGCTAGGAAAGGAAGAGCAGGCAGTAGTACTCTTAACCCCTGAGCCATCTCTCCAGCCCCTGGGAACTGTTTGTAAATAAATTACTTTCTGTTCACATGAGTAGGACAGGTTCTTTATTTTTATTTTATATGTGTTAGTGTTTTGTCCACATGTATGTCTGGATCACTTGCATACCTGGTAACTTCTGGGGTCAGAAAAGGGCAACAGATCTCTTGGAAGCTGGAGTTACAAATGGTTGTGAACCACAGTGTGTATGCTGGGACTGGTACTCCTGTTCTCTGGAAGAATAGAAAATACTCTCTTCAGCCCTGAGTTGTTTTTAAGTTTTTGTAGATTGTATTCATTTTGAAATTGAGCTGTATTAGAAACAGATTATTTGATTGATAGTGGTATGGGAATACATTGCTTAATATTGGGATTTGAACATGAGATATGGAAGGTTAGGGTAGTAGGTCTTGTCCCATCCACCTACCCCTCTTTAGTATTTTAGACAGGGAGTTATGAAATCAGACCTGTGCTCCAGCCTGTAAACAACAGGATTCAGTCCATTTTGTAGATAGTTTTTATGCAATAGAAATAAATGTCAAAATCATAGACATATCGTGTGCTGTTATTATATGGGTTACACTTGAAATAATATGTCAGCAACACTATCTGGAATCAATAGGTTGTAGAGTGTGTGTATGTAACAGTAATAATTAAAAATTTAAGGGGAGTGAGGACACGGGAAGGGGAGGAAGGAGGGAGGAAGTGTGATGTAATTGTATTTAATTTTAAAAGTTCAGGAAACATTACTTGTTTTTAGGTGATACTCAGAAATCTTGCCTGCTGGAGTTTCAGGTGTATTATAATAAAAGTCTGATGCCTAAATGTTGTTTTTTATCTTCTAGGGCTTGTGTTTCTTTTGGTCCTAAGAATCGTTCAGTTGGAGCAGCAGCTAAGAGTCAGGTACAGTACCTGTCTTTTCTCCTATAACGACTTCTCTGAATCTTCACTCAGTACTAGGAGCCCTCCCCCCCTTTTTTGAGATAGGGTTTCTCTGTGTAACAGCTCTGGCTGTTCTGGAACAAGCTCTGTAGATCAGACTGGCTTCGAATTCACAGAGATCCACCTGCCTCTGCCTTTTGAGTCGCCATCGCTGCCCGACTTAGAACCTAGAACCCTCTTTTTATGTACTTAGTGGGATATAATACGTTTGATGCAAATTACTACTATATGTTGTTGCCTGGGGTTTTTTCCCTTCTTTTTGAGGTATGGTCATCTTATGTTGCACGTTCCCTTAAAACTCAATTTGTAGCTCAGGCTGTCTTTGAATTCAGGATCTTCCTGCCACAGCTTCCCATGTTCTGTGTGCCAGCACACTAAGTCTGCGCAATTTTTTTTTTTTAAAGCAAAGGGGTGTTGACCTTTGGTGTTTGAAGTCTCTTCTGCTGGGCCTTTCATCTTCATCTTTTTTTTTAAGGTTATTGTTAATCAGGTTCTTCAAGAAGGAACACTAGACCTGAAGAGGCATATTAAGAGACTTGGCATCTTCTTTTTCAACCAGGATCTTGAATATTTGCTTGTTTCTGAGTAGCCAGAGCAACAAAGCCCCAAGAATCTGTTACCCTGAATGTCTGAGATATCTGTAGAGTAAAGGAGTTCCATATTTGACCTTGTTACAGTTCAGTCTGACTAGCTTTTTGGACCATGCAGGACCTAAAATGAGCTTAAGATGATGGTGCTTGTTGCTGGGGAGATGGCTTAATGGGTAAAGTGCTTCTTTCAGAAAGTAAGATGACAAGCAATAGAGGAAGAAACTTGACATTGACTTTTGTACACACAGAAATAAAGAGAACAGTTTCTTGGCTGGGAATGGATAGTTGGTAGTGTGCTTGAGGCCTGGATTCATTCCTTACCTAGCACTACATAAAACAGATGTGGCTTGTTTTATAATCCCAGCACTTGGATGGTGGAGTGTCTTCATAAACACCATGACCAAAAAGCAAATTATGGAGGAAATGGTTTATTCAGCTTATACTTCTGTATCACTGTTCATTGCCAAAGGAAGTCAGGACAGGAACTCAAGCAGGGCAAGAACCTGGAGGCAGGAGCTAATGCAAACACCATAGAGTAGTGCTGCTTACTGGCTTTTGTATGTAGCTTGCTCAGACTGTTTTATTAGAGAGCTCAGGACCAGCAGCCCAGGGATGGCACCACCTAAAATGGGCTGGGCCTTCCCCCATTGATCAATAATTAAAATGCCCTACAGCTGGGTCTTAATGGAGGCATTTTCTCAATTGAGGCTCCTTCCTCTCCGAAGACTCTAGCTTGTGTCATTGATATAAAACCAGGCACTATGTGGAAACAGGAGGGCTAGCACTTCAGTGCTATCATTGCCTATATAGCAAGTTTGAGGCCAGCCTGGGATAAATGAGACCCTATCTCAAAGAACAGTGGTGTTTTGTTAGTTGGTTTTTACTTGAGTGTTTTATAGTTTCGTTTGTAGAGTGCTCTAAATAATTTTGAAGGTGTTTGATATGTTTACTTTCAAATGGTTGTTTTATAAATGTCAGTGAATTTGTTTCCCTATTGAGTACAGTTGCTGTATTAACACTGGCTGCCTGGTTCTGTGCTGTTTGTTGATAGTGATATACTGAGTTTCTTCTGTTTCAGGCCAGACCTCACTTGGCGGCCTCACTGAGCTTTTCCTGTCTGTGCAGGCTTCTTAGATGTCTTTGGTTACTGTGTATTCTAGAAGAATTAAAAAATGGGTCTAGAAAAGTATAGGAAATGTGGATGTCACCTATTCGACCATTATGTATAGAAATGCCTGTTATTATCTTTCTTTGGATTAAACCTAGGACCCTGTACATTTCGTGTGCATACTCTTCACTGACGTGTGTTCCCAGCCTCATTGTTATTGTTTCAATGAATGAGTAATCCTTTTGTTGTTTGTAAACATCCAAGTGCTTGTACCACACAGATACTTGTCCTTTCACTTCAAAGTGCTACCCTTATATAGCATTTCAGTATCCGGACATAATTTATTTCACTTGCCTCTTTTTTTTAAAAATATTTATTTATTATATATACAATATTCTATCTGTGTGTATGGCTGAAGGCCAGAAGAGGGCACCAGACCTCATTACAGATGGTTGTGAG
>LOEQ01000268.1:424223-436693 GCA_001685075.1 Bramus lutescens | reverse complement strand
CTCAAATTATGGTGGGAGTGGAGGCTGTGGGTTGCAAGACATGGACCTTGAGTGAGGTTCCTAAGTTCTAGTCCTGATTTTCCCACTTGTACGCTGCAAAACAGCACATCCTGGTGGCCTTATTCAGAGAGCTTTTCTCAGCTCGGGTTGAAAGGATGTGTAAAATGCTCTTGAGATTTGGAGAGTTCTAGATAGAGGATGGACCCAGAGTGTATGCTAGATGGCACTAAACTAGAAGGACAGTGGGTTTCTGGAGCATTTAAACTAAAGCACTCTTATGCTGAGTTGTAGAGCTGTGTGTGGAGAGGCCAGGACTGCCACAGCACACATGTCTGCTTCCTTTTGGAGCTACACAGTAAGTAGAAGACGAACTGTCCCTCCGGCTAGGTTACTTTTTCTAATGCCTGTTTAGTTACTTGAGATGTGTGTTTCAAGGTTCCTGGTGCCAAGGTTTAAATTTGCCCCCCAGTCTTGTGGGCGTAGTAGGAGGTACTAATGTGAAATATTTGGTAGTTTTGTAGCATATTTTTAGGTTCTAATTCATTGTACTGTATTTTGAATAATAAACTTGCTTCTGCTTTTCTTTCTCATCTATATTCTAGTTGTTTTAGATTACCAAACATTAATTGGGAAATGAATATTTACAAGGTTTATAGCCAAATTATGGGCCAGGTATAATTCTTAATGTTCATATAATATTTTAAGCTGGGTATGGTGGCTCATGACTGTAATCCTAGCCCATGGGAAGCAAAGGCTGGTGTATCATACTTAAGACCAGGAATTTGGGTCAAGGTCTCACTTTAGCTGAGGCTGGGCACAAACTCAGCAAGCATTCTGCCTCAGCCCGGAGTTCTGGGATTGCAGATGTGCACCTGTACCCCTGATTTTTATCTTAACTTGAGTTGAGGATTGAACCTAGAACCTCAGGCTTGCTTAATTAAGCAAGTATTCTACCGCTGAGCTACATCTTTCGCCTACGTTGCAGTGAAGAAAACAAAACTGGAATTGCTGTAGTCAAACCTGTGTCCAATTTTTCAGTTAAACTTAAGAAAATTTTTTACTGATGTAGTGCGTATTAAAGAGATTATATTTTAGCTGGGTGGTGGTGGTGAATGCTTTTAATGCCAGTACTTGGCAAGCAGAGGCAGGCAGATCTTTGCATTTCAGGTCAGCCTGGTTGGTCTACAAAGCAAGTTCAGGACAGTCAGAAATGCACAGAGACTATCTTGAAAAACAAAACAAAAAAGTTATATTTTATAGGTTTTGTTTCTTCACAAAAATGTTGTCACTTAGCTTGTCATCTCTTACTGGATCTTCTTTGGGTTTAATACTTAAGAATTCTGCTATACATTTGGAAAGCTGTCAGTGCAACTGTGCCCTACTTATTGTGGCACATAGAAACATGGTTGTGCTTAAGATTTCTGCAGCTTTCTGATACTGAACTGATTAGAGCTCCACTGTTTTGTCAGTAGCTTTTGGACCATAAGTTGGTATATATGTTTGACCTTGATTGTGAAACTCCTGTTGAGTCAGGTTGGGGGGGGAGTAGTGGAGATGTGCAGTTGTTTCTACCAGGGTAGAAGTTAGTGACCTGAAGATGATGGTCTCTCTCCTTCTGCAGCTTCCCCATAAAGTGTAGAGAGTATTTTTTAAAATTATGAAACAGGCAGTTGTTGGAGTCCCCTGAAAGAAACTGGAGTTACAGACAGGTGTGAGCTGCCCTGTGTGTGCTTGGAATTGAACCCAGGTCAACTAGTGCTCTTGAACCCTGAGCCATAGCTCCAACCTCAGTAGTTATTTTTGCTCCCGCTGTATTTGAGGCTGATCTGGAGCTCCTACATAGTCTTGTGGCATCATCTTGTCTTCAGCCTCTGGAGGGCTCATTAGTGAAGTGAGCCATACTCAATTCAAAATGTTGTCATGGTCTGTGTGTGTGTGTGCGCGCGTGCGCGCGCGCGCGCACATGCATCTGTTTATTTTTATTTATTTATTTCCTCCCCTCAGAAAAAAATTTATTTAGTGCTTTGTCAGGGCTGCTGGGTGGGCAGTGATAAAAGGGCTGCCTGTTTCATAATCTAATATTAACAAGGATTATGCACTAGATCCTTAATTTCAGCCTTGATAAACACACTTCTGGCCTTTAAAAAAAATAAGAGTGTGCATCGTGATAAACTTTAAAATTGGTTAACTGTTGGATTATCTTTTTTCCTCTGAAGGTTTTGGCGACAGCTTTTGACACAACACTGGGAGGCAGAAAATTTGATGAGGTGTTAGTAAATCACTTCTGTGAAGAATTTGGAAAGAAGTACAAGCTAGACATAAAATCTAAAGTTCGTGCTTTATTACGACTGTCTCAAGAGTGTGAGAAACTCAAGAAATTGATGAGTGCGAATGCTTCAGACCTCCCTTTGAGCATTGAATGTTTTATGAATGATATTGATGTATCCGGAACTATGAATAGGTAACCATATTACTTCTTCTCCCTCCCCTCCCTCACCCCGCTGACAGGGCTTCTCTGTGTAGCTTTTGGCCTGGAACTCTGTAGACCAGGATGGTTTCGAACTCACATGATCTGCCTGCCTCTACCTCCCAAGTGTTGGGATTAAAAGGCTTAAGCCACCACCACCCTGTCTCCATATTAATTCTTAATGTTAAATGAATTTTGAGCTTCCATATTTTTTTTAAACTGATGATTGAAATCATGGTGGTTAGTGTGTTAAAAATTGTAGGTCATCTGGGACCCAGTTTTTATGGAAAAGTTGGATCTGGTGGTTCTAGTAATGGTTTTGGTAACTCAAATGTTCCTGAAAATTACTAGTTAACAACTTAAGTACGTATTACATACAAATTACTAGTTTTCATTAAACTACTGAACTATACTTTGATGCTTAAATAGGATAAATTCAGTTTAGGCACCAATTAAAATAGTTGGTTTGAGTGGTTCAGGATCACTCGAGGGCAGTAGCCCTTTTTATATAATACTGCAAGAATTCTGGGGAATTGACATTTAATGTTATTTCAGAAACATTCTGTTATTGTTGCTTAATTGTGTTGCTTGGATGAGGGAGTGAGATGTTCTTTTGGCTGTGAAATCCATTGGTAGAATTCAGGCAGGACTTGTTTGGGGAAGTGATCCTTTAGTGACCCTTAAAAAATTTGAGATGGTTATTTATTGTTGACCAGTGTTCAAGTTTGTCCTTGCTTACCATTTTCTCTTGCTTGGAAATTTCTGCATGTGGAGGCCTCTCCTCTACCCCCACCCCAGTGGTGAGTGAATGTTAGGGGGGAGGAAACTTAAGATTTGATGGTAGGCTGTTGTGTTCCAGATATCTGTTATAGTCAAGTGCTGTTTGTAAGAGTTAAGTAGATAGGTGTGTGTATTTAGAATCTGATTTGACTTTATGCTATTTTTAAAATGTTATTTTTTTATGTGCATGGGTGCTTTGCTTGCATATGTGTCTGTGGACCATGTACATGATTGGTTCCTGTAGAGCCCAGACGAATATATCAAATTCCTGGTAGTAGAATTTAAGACAGTATGAACCACACTATGAGTGCTAGGAATTTAACTTGGGTCTTCTGAAAGAGTGGCCCATGTTTTTAGCTGCTGGACCATCTATTTCTAGCCCTGAATGCTGCTTTGTTGTTAAAAAACAGATTGTTCTCCAAAACCACCACCCCCCCAAAAAAAGTTTTTTTTTTTTATAAAAGGAAATGCAGGTTTTATTATCTACATGTGAGAACACAGACTATTTTGAACTCTTGTTTTTTTTTTTTGTTTTTTTTTTAAAAGACGGTTTCTCTGTGAAACAGTCCTGGCTGTCCTGGAACTCATACTGTAGACCAGGCTGGCCTTGAACTCACAGAAATCCTCCTGCCTCTGCTTCCCAAGTGCTGGGATTAAAGGCATGTGCCACCACTACCTGGCTCTTTTTGACTCTTATAGCTTTCAGTTTTTAGCCTTGAGAGTTGACTACCTATTTTTGAAATGAATGAGATTAGATTATTTTGAATGTGACAGTATATCCGCTGAAATGATTTTGTTATTGTTAATTAGTTTTAAAAATGCTGTAAAGGCAAGAGGGTGTGGCTGAGTTGGTAGAGTACTTGGTTAGCATCCTGGAAACCCTGGGTCCAGATAGATATCAGCAACAGAAGTTCAAGATCAGGCTAGAGAAATAACTCAACAAATAACAGTGACTGCTCTCAAGCCTTGTGTCCTGAGTTCAATCCCCAGGATCCATGTGAAGGAAGGAGAGAACCTCCACCTCACAGGTATGCCGCCATAAATATAAACACATCCAAACACACTCACTAAAAGGCAATAAAAAGGTCAAGGTCATCCTTAGCTACCTAGTTTGAGGCCAGTTTGGTTTCCATAAGACATTGCTATCCTGAACCTGTTACTTCCTTGAGACAGGTGGATTTGCTGCACAGGGTAGGGATGTTAAGGTGTTCCTTCATTTAGTCATATTTCTGGGTAGGTGTGATATCTTAGTGTTAAGACAGCCAGCTGCTTGATTGTGTACAATCAAATTAGGTTGAGACCAGCCATGTAAGATTCCATCTGAAAGAAGAAGTTAATGTACATACCACACAATGAAGCACTAAAGTGTGACTAGTTAGTGATATTTAGCACTTGGTGTAATGGAAACAGTCACTGTATGATAAAAGTCCCAGAGCCTGAAGCTGTGCATTGGGGGTGCACACTTTTAATTATACCACTTGGGAGGTAGAGACAGGTGGACTGCTGTGAGTTCAAGACCTTTCTGGTCTACAGAGTGAGTTTCAGGACAGCTAGGCTTCACAAAGAAACCCCTGTCTCACCTCCCTTTCCCCTCACCGAAAAAAGATTCCCAGGCCATGTAAGCAGTTCTTGGTTCTATTTCATATTACATCTGCGTTCTCTATATGTATCACAGCAGTGGATTGTGTATAGCTGTGTGTGTTGCATGATAGATAGTTCAGAGGTTCATCCCTGAGGAAGTGTGCATCAGTGCATCGTTGTCTCTCCTGGCAAGCGGTGTATACACCAGTTCATGTGCGTTCACATAATGTAACAAACTGGTGTGAGGAGCAAGTTGGTCTTTGTGAACAGGTGTCTTTTTTTTTAATTTTTTAAAGATTTATTTATTTATTTTGTTTAGTGTTCTGTCTGTGTATGCCTTCAGGCCAGAAGAGGGCATCAGACCCCATTACAGATGGTTGTGAGTCACCATGTGGTTGTCGGGAATTGAACTCAGGACCTCTGGAAGAGCAATCCGTGCTCTTCACCTCTGAGTCATCTCTCCAGCCCTCTTGAGTTTCCTTTTGGTTCTTTGAGATGTACACCTAGGAGTGGAATTGTTTGCTTATGTGGCAGCTTTTAGAACCCCCCCTTTAAAAAAAAAGCATAAAAACGTAGCAAAGCATTACGTTCTCCAGTGTGCAGGCCATTTTTGGGAGCCATCTGCAATACCTCCAGCTCTAATTTAATTGTTCTTAAAATAAAGTTTTTAAAGTCAGGATTTCTCTGTCTGACAGCCCTAGCTGTCCTGGAACTTGCTTTGTATACCAGGCTGGCCTCGAACTCAAAGTGATCTACCTGCTTTTGCCTCCCAAATGCTGGGGTTAAAGGCATGTGCCACTACGGCCTGGCTAAATTAAGCTTTCTTGAGTTCAGTGTTTTTCAGCTCTACTTTTTTTGGGGAACCTTGCCTGTCTGGGATGTAACATTCTCTGTTGAATACTCTGGGGCATTACTACTGGCTCGTTTTGCTCTTAAACACATAGTGGTTAGTTTTATTCATTCATTTCTAATTTGTTTTCACTTTATAGTTTTTTTTTATTTTTTGCTGCTGGTAGACTTCACATACAAACTTACTATTATATCGTTTAAATGCGCAGTTCAGTGTTTTTATACATGTTCATAAGCTGTTCAGTCATGACCACTGTCTAATTAGTAGAATTTTTGTCATTCTCCAAAAGAGAAAGAAACTCTGTCATAATGGCAATCACTGTGAGTTCCTTCCAATACTGTCTTTGTGGATTTCCTTTTGTGCATTTTTAATTAGTTGAAATAAGTATTTCCAGGGCTGGAGAGATGGCTCAGAGGTTTAAGGGTTCCATTGTCCTGAGTTAAATTCCCAGTAACCACATGGTGCCTCACAACCATCCAGAATGAGATCTGGTGCCCTCTGCTGGCATGCAGGCATACATGCAGACTGAACACTGTACACATAATAAATCTTTAATTTTTAAAAAGTCTTTCTAGGCCCTTTTTTCAGTTTTTGTTCAAGATGCTTTTACTTTTGTGGAACAGTTGTCAGTTCTAGTGATGGTTGACTTGGAACTCACTGTAATGCAATCTGGTCTTCTCCCAAGTACTGGTATTATTACATCCTGGCCATTTCTTTGTGTGTTTTTGTGTGTGTTTTGAGACAGGGTTTCCCTGTGTAGCTCTGACTAGAGTTCTAGAACTCACTCTGTAGACTAGGCTGGCCTTGAACCAAGAGATCTGCCTGCCTCTGCCTCTGGAGTATAGAGATTTAAAGCATGCACCACCACCGCCTGGTGTGCTTTTTTATTAATTTTTATTAAAAATTATTTGAGGCAGGTTATTGTGTATCTTAGGCTGACTGAGGATGACTTTGATCTCTTGCTTCTTTTTCCATGTACTACCTCCTGAATGCTAGGATTTCAGGCATGTGCCTCCAATACCTGTTTTGTTTATTGTAGGCATGGAACCCAGGCTAAAATAACACTGTACAACGAATTGTTTATAGGCTTTTCTTTTTTACTTTACTGCTGTTTTCTTGCCCAGTTTGGATTTGGTTAGTTTATCTATTTATCATTCATTTACTTATTTATGTTGTTTAAAAGATTTTTTTTGTCTATTTGCCTGCTTGTATGTAGGCACAGCATAGACATTCCTGGTATAGTCAGAGCTCAGAAAAGGGAGGATGTTGGATGGTTATGAGCTACCATATGGAGCCTAGAAAAAAAGAGCAACTTTAACCTCTGAACCACATCTCCAGCCCCACTTTAAGGGAGCCTTTAAGTTTTTTGTCTTATCAGAGGCCATTTATACTCTTGCTGTAGAGTATGCAAACCCCTCCTAAGTTAAGCTGTTGTTTTCAAGTGGCCTCTTTAGTTGCAGTTCTTCAGGGTTTTCCTAGCACCCCCCCCTTCACCTATCTTTTTTTTTATAATGCTGATAGTGATTATATGATTATAGTTTGTAGTGGTTTGGGTTTATTTAGAATCGTTGTACACAAGTGCTTTTATAGTAGGAAGAATCATGATAGGCCCAGAGTGGCAGCAGCCCACATACACATCATCTGATGAATAAACAAAATGTGGCTTGGCTCATCACGTGAATTATTTTTTGGCAGTTTGAAACATGTAGATATGATATGGAGCTAGAGAGATGGTTCAGTGATTACGAAAGAGCATGTGTTACTCTTGCACAAGCCCTGGGTTCAGTTCCCAACACCAGTGTGGTAGCTCACAGCTTTATAACCCCAGTTCGAATGGATCCAACACCCTCTTCTGATCTGCAGTACATATACATACATGCAGGCAAAATGCCTATACACATAAAATAAGTAAACCTAAAAAAATCATAAGATGGAGATATAATAAATCATAGATGGCCCTGATACATGCTAGACACTTTGAACGAACTGAGCATTACATGCTTCTGTTTTTATAAAATGTCTAGAATAGGCAAATCTATAAGGGTAGAAAGTATATTCACTATTTTCTTGGGCATATATAAGATTGGAATGATAATAGGGCAATGAGAAAAAATTGTATTTTCTCTCGGTATTTCAAGAGATCCTTACTCTATAGCCCACACTGACCTGAATGGCAATCATCTTGATGTAGTTTCTTTCCTAAGTGCTGGGCTTAGAGGTGAGCCACCACATCCAATTTAGTATAGAGTTTTTAAGTTAATAAGCAGCTGTCACCACAGTTCAGTTTTACAGTGAAGTTGTGAGAAATGGGGAGGAACCCAGCATGGTGCTGAGTGAAAGAGCCAGCCAGAGAATGCTCTGTTCTCTCTGAAGCCAGGTGTGTGACATAATGGAAAAGGCAGAGTTGCGGATGCATGGAGCCTGGCATGGTGGGATATACTTGTAATCTCAGCTCTCAGGCCTAGACAGAAAGATTGCTGTGACCTTGAGCCCAGTCTGGCTTGCAAAATTGAAACTTTAAAAAACAAAGCAAACAAGCAAACCAAGACTCAAAATTAAGTTTTTAAAAGAATCCAAGATAACAAAAAACTAACCAAGCAAACAAAGAGTTGATGTTGTTTTCAAGGATTCTGAAGGACAAGAAGGGAAGGGTCAGAGCAACTTGCCCTGTTGTCAGATCTTGTAGACAGCTAACAGAAACTCCTCTATGTCATTCCTCACTAATTTGAACACATGAAACTCGTGTACAGGGTGCTGATAGAGGAACTATTGGGCGGGATGTGTATATATGAAGTTCTTTTTTTCTCTAATTTTAACTGATCTCATAAAGAATAATTTTATGTATGTTATTCATCTCTTTTCTTACCCAAGCTGACACTGAAGTGTTTTATTTTTCCCCTCTATTTGGCTTACCTGTGTCTAGTATTTCATATAGATGAATTGGCTTCTGTCTAGCACAGCATTTTCAGGTCTAGCTTGTTGTATCATGCATCAGTTCCTTTTTGTTCCTGAGTACCATTGAAAGGCATTTAATTGTTTTTGATTTCTGGCTTTAATAAATCGTGTTGCCACTTTATGAGCTTATATTTTAGTTCTACCTGTGTGTGTACCTAGCGTGGAATTGCAGTCTTGTGACAGTGCTGTTTAGCATTTCAAGCAAAAAGCCAAACTTGTGTTTGTTCTCTTTACATTGTCCAGGGCTGCAGTTTCCACATCCTTGCCAGTGCTTGTAATTACCTGATTTTTGATGATAGCTTTCTGATCTACCCAAAATTGGAATGTGATTTAACCTATTGTTTCTTTAATAGAGGCAAATTTCTGGAGATGTGTGATGATCTCTTAGCAAGAGTGGAGCCTCCACTTCGTAGTGTCTTGGAACAATCCAGTAAGTATTTTTGCCATTGAATTGTTTGTGTATCTCAGACTCTGGGAATGTATTATGTGTTAATATTTTCTCCTCTCAAGTATTTGCTGCATGAACGTTGTCAGTTCTGTGCTTCAATAAGCTTTATCTGTTCCTTTTGAATGTTTCTTCTCCCTAAAGCCTTTGAAGAATACAATATTTTCTTTAAAAATCCCATTTTTGTCTCAAACACAAATGGATACATGAATCTTTCTTAAAATGTTTTTGCAGTGCTTGTGTGGTGGTCTTACAAACTTCCTGTCAGTGAGTCCTTGGTTTAGCTCAATTTGGGTCTGAGAGATGACTCAGATGGTAAAGGGCTTACTGCTCAACCATGAGGGCCTTTGTTTGGCTCCCCAGGACCCCACATACAACCCAGGAACAGCTGTACACACTTCTAACCTCTTGCACTGGGAAGGTAAAATACTCATGAATTGAGCTTGAGGATCAGTAGAAGATACTCAAAAAATGGGGCTAGAGAGATGGGGTTATAGTACTGTCTGCTCTCCCGGAGGACCCACATTCGAGTTCTAACATCCACATGATTCCTTCTTCTTACCTCTGTTGGCATGTGCGTGGTTTATGGACTGCCATCATTCTCAGACACATACAGAAAAAACACCCATGTACATAATAAAATAGTTCAGGAAAACAAAGCTTAGAAAAAGTAAAGGATGGAGGTGCGGAGGTAGTGCATGTGGTGGGGCAGAAGGGTCAGGACTTTAAGATAAGGTCATCACGTTTAAGGCCAGCCAGGGCTAGAGACCCTGTCCCAAAATAATCTCCACACTCAGGAGGCAGAGGCAGGTGGTTCTCTGTGAGTTCCAGGATAGTCAATACTCTGAAGAGATACTGCCTGTGGGGGGGCAGATTAATAATTATATAAAAATAAAGTGGAGAGAGGAATACATCACATTTTGACACACTTGAGCAAAAGAAGACGACCTGCAAATCATGTGAATGTTCTGGTTTTGTTGGTTTTGTGTGTTTCTCTGTAGCCCTGTCTGTCCTGGAACTCACTCTGTAGACCAGGCTGGTCACAAACACACGTATGTTTTATAAGATACTTTAATTTTGTTTCAGACCTTATAACAGTTCACTTAGAATGTATTATTAATTAAAACGGTTTTGGGTACACTGTTTATACCTTTTTGCTAGTCACTAATTCTGTTGATGTTAGCTCAGCATTGCTTTGGGTGTTTTCTTTTTGAGACAGGGTTTCTCTATGTAACAGTCCTGGCTGTCCTAGAACTTGCTTTGTAGACTAGGCTGGCCTCAAGCTCACAGAGATCTGCCTGCCCCTCCCTTCCAAGTGCTGTGATTAAATGTGTGAGCCACCACTGCCTGACTTTTGCCTTGGGTCTTAGTGTCACATCCCTCTGCTCCACAATTTTCTTTCTGAGGTGGAGGCGGAGGAGCACCACATAGGCTGGAGACTTCAAGCCAGCCAGTCTCCTTTCCTCAACCTCCAGCTAGAAGTACAGGCACATATGTAATGTCCTTGCTGCAACTTGTTTCTTTTAAAAGTGGATGGAGATCAGAGCACAACTATGTACAGTCGAAGTTTTCTTTCCAAATTTGCATGGACTCGGGAGACTGAACTCTCAGTTCAGGCCTTCTCAGCATTTGCCTCAACCCACTGAACCATCTCACCAGCCCTCAAGCCAGTTTCTTTAAATGCTCTTCTCAAGAAATAGTGGTTGTTAGATAAAATGACTGAAATCATGCAGCATGAGGTATTTTTGAGCAGTAGAGGAGCTTTGCCGTGCCCTCTTTCAACTTCTGATCCTCAGGAGACTGTAACTGGATTCTATTTGGGCCTATGCCTTGTCCTCTGAACTGAGCACTGGAAGTGATTAGATGTGTCTAAAAACCTCTCTCCTTCATGACAGGTCATGGATGATTAGTATTTTGAGGCCCACATATGACTAACATGCTGGAATGTTGGGTCTTTTGTGTGTGATGCTCTGTTAGGGCATGTAGGACCTATATAGGACAAACTGTAGTGTGCTTGCAGTGCCTTCTAGACTCCACTGTTGTACTGCTCTATTATTCTGAGACTCAAGATGACTACATTTTCAGGGTCACCTCCTGTGAATGTGTCCATGTGTAATTTGGGTTGGGTGTGTGAGGGAGCAGAGTTTAATATGTCTTTTGATTGGTTCTAAAAAATTTGCTACTTTTTCTTCATTTTAAAGTACTGATTTAAAGATTATTTTATAAATGTTTCATTGTTGTGGCTTAGAGTTAAGGAAAGAAGATATTTATGCAGTAGAGATAGTTGGTGGTGCCACACGAATCCCTGCTGTGAAAGAGAAGATCAGCAAATTTTTTGGTAAAGAACTTAGTACAACATTAAATGCAGACGAGGCTGTCACTCGAGGCTGTGCACTGCAGGTGAGTTGCTTTTGTTCATATATCATAATAAGCAAATATCTGTCTACCTGTTAACCTGAGGGCAATCTCAAGATGTAAGATTCTGAAAGCTTTGTTTAAAATGGGTAGCTGATATATATATATAACAATTACTGGTCATGCAGCCCATAATAAGATGAATCAAGAAGACACATACATAAGCTGGGCTGAGGTGTTGTATGCTTTTAATCCCAGTATTTGGGAGGCATAGGCAGTGGATCTCTTTTAAGTTCGAGGCTAACCAGATCTACATAGTGAGTCTAGGACAGTTAGGGCTATGTGTAGAAACACTGCCTAATAACCAAAAAACAAAGTTGGGGGACAACAATGATAGTGATAATGATAGCAAGATAACTCTAAGATAGAGCTGCTGGAATTTGTTGAATTGTCTGGTGATTTGTGAAATAGTATGCTTCAAGTTCATGGGAACTGGCAAAGCAAAACTAGGTTGCACAGTAAATTTGACAGCAGTTTGTAGAACTGTTCAGTACCATTACATACTACTGAAAACAGTAAATAAATCAGTGATTGCTTCCTGAAGTTATTGTTTATAGTTCTAGTAATACCAGTTTATGTCTGTATTTATCAATAGAATTTTTAAAATTATCATTCTAGTGTGCAATCTTATCACCTGCTTTCAAAGTGAGAGAATTTTCTATCACTGATGTGGTGACGTATCCAATATCTTTGAGATGGAATTCTCCAGCTGAAGAAGGATCAAGGTAATACATTATCAGTCCCATTTATGCATACTCATCTGGGTGTTGGATCTGGGTGATGCATTGTCTTTCCTTACACACGTGTATGTGTCAGGTGCATGAAACAGAGTGACAGTAGTCAGTGTAAATTCATGCATGGCCAAGCGTGATAGTGAATCCCTATGATCCAGCATGAAGTGGAGGGAGTCTGGAAATCAAGGGAGAAAGGCTATCTTTAGCTCCATTGTGGTCAGGTTGGACTACATAAGGCTCCCC
>LOEQ01000268.1:388826-417592 GCA_001685075.1 Bramus lutescens | reverse complement strand
TATCTTAGAGCAGTTCTGTTTCACTGGACCTTCACCATATGTCATAAATATGTTTAACTTTTCTTAGTGTTGTAGAATTAAAAAGTAGAAGTTTACCATATGGCATTAAAATAGTTTTATTTTTTGTTGGTGGTGGGAGGCTGTCCTGGGACTTGTTTGTAGACCCGACTGACCTTCCCCTGCCTCTGCCTCCTATGTGTCAGGATTAAAGGTGTGTGCCACCATATCCCATAAACAGTTTTGGAACCACACACACTCTCTATCTGTCTCTCTGCCCCCCACCTGCCATTGGGTTTCTCTGTGTAGCCCTGGCCATACTGGAACTCATAGATATCCACTTTCCTCTGCCTACCAAGGGTTGGGATCAAAGGCATGTGCTACCACTTGGCTCAGAATTTTCTTGTCTTGGGCTGGAGAGATGGCACAGAGGTTAAGAGCACTGACTGCTCTTCCAGAGATCCTGAGTTCAATTCCCAGCNTATCTTAGAGCAGTTCTGTTTCACTGGACCTTCACCATATGTCATAAATATGTTTAACTTTTCTTAGTGTTGTAGAATTAAAAAGTAGAAGTTTACCATATGGCATTAAAATAGTTTTATTTTTTGTTGGTGGTGGGAGGCTGTCCTGGGACTTGTTTGTAGACCCGACTGACCTTCCCCTGCCTCTGCCTCCTATGTGTCAGGATTAAAGGTGTGTGCCACCATATCCCATAAACAGTTTTGGAACCACACACACTCTCTATCTGTCTCTCTGCCCCCCACCTGCCATTGGGTTTCTCTGTGTAGCCCTGGCCATACTGGAACTCATAGATATCCACTTTCCTCTGCCTACCAAGGGTTGGGATCAAAGGCATGTGCTACCACTTGGCTCAGAATTTTCTTGTCTTGGGCTGGAGAGATGGCACAGAGGTTAAGAGCACTGACTGCTCTTCCAGAGATCCTGAGTTCAATTCCCAGCAGCCACATGGTGGCTCACAACCATCTGTAATGAGATCTGGTGCCCTCTTCTGGCCTGCAGGCATGCATGGAGACTGAACCCTGTGTACATAATAAATAAATCATTAAAAAAAATTTCTCGTCTTAAATATACTTAATTTTGCTCTTGAGGGTACATCTTAGTATTTTCACTATTTTTCCCCTAAGATAAACCTCACAAAACTATGATCTTCAAATTTTCTTCCTGATTATATTCCTGCCTCTATTTTGTTGGGGTGACTCAAGATTTGAACAGAGAACACTCTTTGTTTTCTTGTTTGTTGATGTTAAGAGGAAATGGTCATAGCTGTTGGCCTTGTGTCTAATTCATTGCTGTTGTTCCAGGGTAAGATGATCATGCAGGATAAACTGGAGAAGGAACGGAATGATGCCAAGAACGCAGTGGAAGAATATGTGTACGAGATGAGAGACAAGCTTAGTGGTGAATATGAGAAGTTTGTGAGTGAAGATGTAAGTGTGCTGCTCCCTTTCTGTGAGTGTAGGGAAACCTTCACACCTTGAAACGGAAGCTCTGCTACTTTGTATGTGTGATCAAGTTACTCAGAGTTGGTTGGAGAGAGCTCAGTGGTTAGGAGCACTTGCTGCCTTTTCACAGGACCTGTGTTTGGTTCTCAGTACCTGAGTGGTGAATGTCTATAACTACAGTTTTGGAGAATTGACACCCTTTTCTGGCCTCCATGGACACTGTGTGCATGTGGTACAAGTACATACTGGCAGGCAAGACATTCATAGACATAAAATAAACCCCACAATACTGAAAAGTGTATGTCTTTGGGAGCTACATAGATGCAAAAATTTTAATATATGCACGTGTAGTTTACATTTGTGATGGGTGCACATGGATGTGAGTCCATGTAGAGGCTCAGAATTGGTGTCTGCTATCTTTGAATGTTCTCCACTTATATTTTTGAGGCAGTCTTTCCCTGAACCTATAACTTAGCCAGCCTGTTCCAGGGATCCCCAGCTCTTGCCTCCTGAGTGCTACATACACACTTGCTTGGCTTCTTCATGGGTTGTGTATCACATTCACATTAACTACTTATTGATTCATCTCCCCAGCCCTGTTTTGTATTTCTTTATTGTTACAATATTTTGTTGTAGTATGTGTGTGTATAAGAGAGAGACATTTATATTTTCTTTATTTATAGGATCGTAATAGTTTTACCTTAAAATTAGAGGATACTGAAAATTGGTTGTATGAAGATGGAGAAGACCAACCAAAGCAAGTTTATGTAGACAAATTGGCTGAATTAAAAGTAAGTGACTCTTAAGCAGAGGTCTCTGTGCCTCTGTAGCTTTCAGAGAGAGGTGCTTCTTAGTAAAGAGCACAGGCTGAAAATGTGTTCCAGAACCATTTGCTCTGATGCACTAACTTATTCTCAGTTATAAACTGAGTTTACCTTCCAGTGAATTAGGATTGGGAACCTTCTTCATATCAGGTTATAAAAAAAGCAGCAAGTTCTAGCTCTGCCTCAGAGGTGCTTGCCACTCAGTGGAGTCAGTGCTTTCTCCCACAGTGTAGATGAGGCCCAGTATAGGTTTCTTCTAGGTGAAAGCAAAGCATCTCATATGTCTGTGTACTCCATGATAAAATTGGATGGATAACATAAAGTATCACCCCAGTTGAGGTCTCGGTTTGAAAACAGCTGAAAATTCACTGAGAATAAATTGGAATATCCCCTTTATTTCTGGTTTGCATTGTGGACTTGCTTTCCAGAAGTGGGCATTGCACCTGTGCGAGTGGGTGACTCAAGAACAGTGCACAGGCCTTAGCTGGCTCACCCGGCAGGGATGCAGGTACTCCAAGCTATGCCCCACCCCCCATTTTTTCTTCCTTCCACCTGTCAGTCCTTTCCTCCTTCCTCCTTTCCCTCCCGAGACAGGGTCTCTTCTAGCTATTCTGGAACTCTGTATGTAGATCAGGCTGGTCTCTTCTCCCAGGCGCTGGAATTAAAGGCATACACCACCACCTGGCTTCACCGTGCAAAATGATTTTCTTGTCATCTGGGAGGTGCTAGTGGGACTTCTGTACCAGGTTGAGTTCGATTTTGTGACTTGGGTTATGTTTAATACAGAATATTTCAGGATGCTTGTAAAACGTACAACCTCATGCTGTACCATCATAGCACCAGAAATCTCCAGTGTCACTGTGTTGAGTTTTCAAGTTCTCATTTCCTCAACTGTGATCATTTAGTTGATTTGAATTGGGACCCAGATGGGGCTGGAGAGACGATTTTTTTTGATACAGGGTTTCTTTGTCCTGGTTGTCTTGGTACTTGCTCTCTAGACCAGGCTGGACTTGTACTTAGAGGGATCAGCCTGCTCCAGTATGGTTTTTAATAAAAAAAAAAAAAAGCTTTTGGGAAAATACAGAAGATAGGTAATTTGTGGTTGTCCTACTGTGAGAACTGGGCCCTGGTTGGTAATGAGAAACAATTCCTATTGGGACTGCCTTCACTTGTGCTAATGAGCAGCCAAAGAAGGAGCCTGATATTTCCAATGGTTTGTTGAAACATTTACATGCATGTATTGTTTATATAGTTATGTGTATATTCATGTGTGTCCACACACATACCCAGAGAGTGTTGCTTTAGCCCCATTATTCTTAGTTACAGTAGCAGCAGTGTAACTTAAGTATTGTAAACTACCCTGTAACAAACCTGTATATTCTCTTGTTAGAATTTAGGTCAGCCTATTAAGACACGATTCCAGGAATCTGAAGAAAGACCAAAGTTATTTGAAGAACTAGGGAAGCAAATTCAGCAGTATATGAAAGTGATCAGCTCTTTCAAAAACAAGGTATTTTGTTTTCATTTTCCTACGATTTTGGTCAGGGCTGTTTTTTTAAAAAATAAGATGGGTTATTTTTGTAGTCCTGTCTGGCTTGGAACTTGTTCTGTAGACTAGGCTGGTGTGAAACTCTGAGATCCACCTGCCTCTTCCTGAATGCTGGGGTTGAAAGTGTTTTTATTCTTGTGCAGTAGATGGTGTTGGATTCTTTTTGGGGCTGGAGTTACAGGTGATTTTAAACTGCCCAGTGTGGGTGAAGCGAACTGAACTCAGAGCAGCAAGTGCACTTAGCCACTGAGCTGTCTCTCCAGCCCCAAGATGAGAATTGTTTGAAAGGCAGTATTTAGCAGGGATTGGCTCTTTCTTGGCACTTAGCTCTCCACTCCCACTTGTAGGAGGACCAGTATGAGCACTTGGATGCTGCTGACATGATAAAGGTAGAGAAAAGCACCAATGAGGCAATGGAGTGGATGAATAGCAAGCTGAACCTGCAGAACAAGCAGAGCCTGACGGTGGATCCAGTTATCAAGACAAAGGAGATTGAAGCTAAAATTAAGGTTTTTCTTTACTTTGTGTACTTTTTTTGGCAGCTCTTCTGTTATTAACAGTTGGGATTTCGTTATGTATCTTAGCTACTAGGGTTTAGCCTGCAGCAGTATAAGGTTTGTTTAATTTACAAGAAATCAGAAATCAGTTTTCTTTCTTTGCCATTTTAGGAGCTGACGAGTATTTGCAATCCTATAATTTCAAAGCCCAAACCCAAAGTGGAACCCCCAAAGGAGGAGCCAAAACATGCTGAGCAGAATGGACCAGTGGACGGCCAAGGAGATAGCCCAGGCCCCCAGGCTGCCGAGCAGGGTGCAGACACGGCTGTGCCTTCTGATGCAGACAAGAAGCTTCCTGAGATGGACATTGATTGATTTCAACACTTGTTTATATTAAAACAGACTATTATAAAGCTTTAAGTTGTCAACTTTGTTCTAAATATCAACTAGAGCAAGCAAATACTGGAGATTTCTTAGTTTTTAGGGGATCTTGGGGGTGGGGTATAGGTAATGTACGGAGCATTTTGACTTCTAGTTAGATCCAGAGATGGAGTGCACTGTCTCTTCATTACGGTCCTGTTTAAGAGCCCTGCTAATCTTTCTGAGCTCTCGCCTCCCTCCTTTGTGTTTTATCCATGCTTCTACAAAATGAAGTGTGTTTGGGAAAGCTGAGCTCTAGCAAAAGCTATGACAGCTGCCAGGCAGGCTTTTCTTTATACATGACAGAAGCTCAAATTATGCTTATAAAGTCTGGGTGGAGATCAGCACCAGCATTCTTGGCCTGTGGGGTTGCTTCCCCCATTTCTGAGGGCCAGAGCATGGGCAAGCATGGATTAACACAGGAGTGCAGAGCACGGCAGGGCTTGCTCCGAGGCCTCATTGCTCTCCGTTCCTAGCCCTGTCTCCCTTCTCCCTCAGCAGCAGTCTAATGCACATGTCCTCTTCACTTAGAGCAAACTTTAGTGAATCAAGGGACTTGGATGCATTAGCTTTCCATAGTTCGCGAAAGTAAGTTCACTAATACTGAAGCATCAAAGTCTAGTTTTCCCTTCAGGTTAGGTTGTAGATAACATGGTTGGGTGTAGGCATGGTGAATCTGAGCTATCCATCCTTGCTTATGGTGGAAAGATTTGTACCCTGATCTGCTCAAGTGGAAGATGTGTGTAAATTAGAGCATTGGACAGAAGAGGATGAGAGTTCAAGATTCTTAGCTCTTTTGCTGTTTCCTGTGTTACTGTTAATCTGTTATGAGTCTGCCAATCTGTATGTTAAAACAGCTGACAGATTGTAAGCTATTGCACTGATTGCTCTGGATGAATCTTTAATTAGTGTTAAGGTGCTCAAGGTCACAGGCACACCTCATTGTTGACTGCAGACAGTGTCAGGGCACCACACATTTCCTGGGGCACGTCCACAGGAACGAGGTGTTCTGGAAACGGATGCCTATAGTAGAGGGTAGAGTTGGTTACCTGCCTTAGTTACAAGTGTGGGTTATGTTCTGGGTCTTTTGTAACCACTGATCTCTGTAACAGCCCTCTGTTCATTTTGCTTGTTGGAAATAACCTTAAAAAACCATGCATAGTTGGGTTCACTATGCTTGCGTCCACACAGAAAGTCCGGTAGCTCGCAAGTATTCTAGAGGCAGTTGACTGGAGAGGAGGGAAGAACCGTGTAAGCCACTGAGTACCTGCTCTGCCAGGGCCTGAAGCCCCAGGCCCAGTGCTGCTTTGCTGCAGGAGTGCCTGCTGACTTTGCTGTGAGGCCAATAGCTATTTCAAGTGCAGGCTGCAGGATTAAAGCCAACTCTTATGCAACTGACTGTCCTTAGACCATTTCTCATAAACATCTGTGTGTGTGGGTGGGGGGGTTGAGGGGTTGGGGTGGGGGTGAATTTGAAGTTGTAAGCTAGAAATCAGATGATCTGCTTCTGCTCTGTCTAGATAGACCGATTGGATTTTTGTTGAGGCAGGCTAGAGTGGCAGGTGACTTGTGTGCAAACAAGCATTTATCCAGGTCGCGTTACCCAATTGGTTTGTTAAAAACTCAAGGTCAAGATCACATTCTTAAACTAAGAAAAACAGTAAACTTGAGACAAAGTTTAGGAAAAACTAATAAAAGAAATCTGTCTGAACTCGAATGGTTTTCTTAATTTCCTTACGGGTTGGTGTGAGTGTGTGAGAGAGACTGGGGAGCTGGGGAAACTTTGTGTCGCACAACAGCCTCAACCGAATGCAGTGGTATTATCTATCCCACTAGGCCCTGTTCTTGGTGTTGGGTTACTCTGCAAGGCCTGACTTCAGGTTTGACAGCAGTAGAAGGTGGATGCATAGAGCATTAGTTGAGTGCCAGGACTGAGTAGGTCCAGGATCTGCTAGTGGGTACATGGTGTGTGTCCTGTGATGCATATAGGAATGGGGATGAAGCCCTGAGACCACTACCAACAAGGCGTGGATCCTAGGCCAGGAGAGGTCGGAGGCATTACTGTCTGAAGTTATGCTCCCCCCACAGGCTTATATAGCCCTTACTGTTGTGGAACCCACTTAGTTCACAAACTTAGGGGTCTGCCACCTCAGTGTTGGGTTTAATTAAAGGCATGTACCGCCACATGCGGCCTGAAATACTGCCTCCTAACTGTTCTGGTCTATGTGTTGGGAGAAGAAAGGTCTATGGTGGGGTGCGTTTGGGCCTGACCACAACCGTTTACAGCATCAGGACTCCTGGAGAAGAGCAGTCCTGTTCCCCTCTATGGTCACCAGAGCCCCTGCACAGCGCTGTTCTGCACAACGCTGTGCTGGCTATGAGAGGGTGGCGGTACAGCTAGGACTGGTGTAAAATTGTCCGCTTCTCAGTATGTGCAGAATATTCTCTCAGCCCTGGAAGGGTGAGGTCCCAAGTGAGCTCGGTAAGAAAATGGTAAAAGGGTCTTGGCAGCTATTTAGATCTGCTCACGGGTCGCCAAGCTTTCTGGAAGAGACCTATGATGTCTGTCACTGGGGCCGCTGAGTTTTTCTGGAAGAGTCCTGTGATATGTGTCACTGGGGCCACTGGAAGAGTCCTATGTGTGGAGTGAGAAGCTGGTGGGATGAGACTGAAACATTGCATTAAAGAAGGTATGGCTGGTTGTACCTGAGGAGGGGAGGATTTGGGTGTGGCTCCAGTTCTCCCCACTGAAAAAGTTGGCAGGGGTAGTTTCTTATTGGGCTGTAAGTGACAAACAAGGCAAGATGAGGCAGGCTTAGAGGCCTGACTCCCTTTTCCTCTTATTGCTGGGGTGAAACCCGGGGTAGGCAAGTGCTCTGTCACCAAGGCACATCAGAGTTTTGGTGCCGTCCCCTTGGTTTTGATTTCTATTTGATTTTTAAAGGTATATGTATTTTCCCGGATCACCTTTTATTAATGTGTATGCGAATTTGGGAAGAGAGTATTGACTCCACAGGAACTGGAGTTACAGGTGGCTGTTAGCTTTCAGGGACCAATCTGAAAAAGGGGCTACATTGAGGAAGAGTTGTAGGTGGTCCTCATGGGCAGTCTTTCAACGTGATCTTCTTGCTTCTGCCTTCCAGTTGCATGGAGCACAGATGTGTGCCTCACCTGGCCCTACTTTTGTTTCTTGATGAGCCGGCTTTTGGCTAACTCATTTGCATGCTTGCAAGTTACCATTATTTTGAGGTGGTTTTAATTTTTACATGGTAAATGCTGGTTATAAAACTATAACCAGGTGGGCAGTAGTGGCACAGGCCTTTAATCCCAGCCCTCTGGAGGCAGAGGCAGGCGGATCTGGATTGCTGTATCCCAGGCCAGCTGGTCTACAGAGTGACTATAGGGTATTACACAGAAAAGCCCTGTCTCAAACCAAAAAAACCCCGCATAACTGCCCATGTTTGTAAAGAACCATAAACTATGTTGCCAACAACATTCATTTGGAAGGACATTTTCAAAAGTAGCTTTCAGGGTAAGTTTAATGGGTAACTTTTTTGTTACTGTTTCATTGTTTCTTGTTTGTTTTATTAGACAGGTTTCTCTGTGTAGCTCTGGCTGTCCTGGAACTTGCTCTGTAGACAAGGCTGGTCTTAAACTCCAAGATCTGCCTGTCTTTGCCTCCTGGGTGCCTGGATTAAAGGAGTGCACCCCCACTGCTGGCATGGGTAGATTCTTAACTGTATTTTTCCTGTTGTGTATTTTCTCAGATTAATAGGAAATTTAAGATTTTGTGTTGTTAAAAGTGTGTTGGTGGGCTGGAGAGAAGACTCGGTGGTTAAGAGCACTGGCTGCTCTTCCATGGACTTGGGTTTGAGTCTCAACACCTACATGGTGCCTCAACTGTTTAGAACTCCAGTCCTAGGGGATCTGTTGCCTTCTGGCTTCCATAGGCACCAGACACACACTTGGTGCACATATAGACAAAACACTCATAAAATTAAGAGAAAGTGAAAGTATCTGGGCACACTGGTAACGTCCACAGTCCTAACACTAGGGAAACTGAGGCAGAAGACCCAAGACCAGCCTGGATTACTGAATGATTACTGTTGTTTCAATAACAAACAGTAGAAGTGTGTTTTTTGTTTGTTTGTTTGATTTGAGGCATGGTCTCTATGTAGCCCTGGCTGTCCTGGAACATTATGTAGACCAGGCTGGCTTTGAACTCAGAGATCCACTTGCTTCTGTCCCCAAGTGCTGAGATTAAAGGCGTGCACCAACCTGCTGGCCTTAAAGGTGTGTTTTAAAGAGAATGATGAGGCAGAGGCAGGTGAATCTCTGTGAGTTAAATTCCAACCTGTTCTACATAGTGAGTTCTAGGTCAGCCGAAGATACACAGTGACATCCTGTCTCAAAACAAAACAAGACAACAACATACAAAAATAAAGTGAATGACACTCTGAGCTGGGGATACAGCTCAGCTGGTAGAGTGCTTGACTGGCTGACACGAAGCCCCGAGTTTGTTCACTCAGTCTCTAGTATCACATAAACCCTAGACAAGGCATGGATGTAATCCCAGTGCTCTTGGATGGGTGGCCGGAAAGAGGAGAATCACAGTTCAAGCTTGCACTTGGTGTGTAGCGAGTTTGAGGCTAATCTGGATTACATTGGGCGGCTCCAAAATCAGTAAGCATAAGCAAGCAATAAGTAAAAGAATGACCCAAAAAGAAACCCACCCAAAGACCCAATGGTTCTTTTGAACCTATGGTGACGTCAAATCCCACGTATATTACATTTTCTCCATACACACACACCTCTCTGATTAAGTTCAGTGTGTCAGGCAGGGAGGGAAAGGAAATCAGGAATGAGTTCTTATGCCTCTAATTTCAGCACTGAGGACTTGGGGATCAGAAGTTCAAGGTCATACTTGGCTCCATAGTGGGATCTAGGCCAGCCTGGAATACATGGGGCTTTGTTTCAGGGTGGAGCGAAAGAGATGAGCAATGCTGAGGGAATGCTGAGATATTCTGTATGGATGCAAGAGGCCAACAGAGTGTGTGGCATACAAGGCTGGGCAAAGGGGTGCGAGTGACAGCCCAGGAAAGACTAAACAGGGCAGCATGGGTTCCTTGCACACTGCTGAAAATGTTGTGTAATTTAACATTCATGTTATTTCTTGAAATTTCCATTTAATCTTTTCAGACCATGGCTGACTATAGGTAATTAAACCTGGAAGTCAAGATAGGGGATGAAGGGACAGACCTACTACTGTTTTTGAAGTGGTTCTCATTTCTTCCTTCAAAAAGTTTTATTACATCTATTTATTTTGTGTGTGTGTGTGTGTGTGTGTGTGCTCACACTTGTGGAGGTCAGATCTGGTACATCTTTTAGGAGTCGTTTTTCTCCTTCCACCATGTGGGTTCCAGGTTTGGGGCAGTACCTCAGTCATCTCAGCAATTCCAGCTCTCATTTCTTAAGTCTTGAGTGCTTCTTCAACCCATTCTGGTCTTCGGTGAGCTGCAGTGCCAATGCTGTCACATGGGGGCGCCATCGCCCTTTCTTTGTCATAGTGGGTAGTTGCCAAACAGGTCAGAATCAGCACACCATTCAGACTTCATGATGGATTCCAGACGTTTGGAGAAGAGATGGTGGCTTCTCCGTCTGGGGTGTAGGTAAAGTCAAGTCAAATAGGTCTGGTTCCACAGAAGCAACAGCTAGAACTTGAGAGCGTTAGCCACGAGCCCTGGTGTGTTGTGATGTTTGATCTTCACTGTCAATGTGACATGGCTTAGAATCACCTAGGAGACATACCTTACAGCGTGCCTGTGGGATTGTTTTCAGAGATGCTTACCTGAAGAACGAAGAGCCTCCCTGAATGTGGATGGCACCATCCCGTGGGATGGGGTCCTGGACTGAACAGAAAGCAGTAAGTTGCAGGTCGGAGAAATGGCTCAGAAGTCAGGAACACTGACTGTTCTTTCAGAGGCCTTGGTTCCATTCCCACTACCCACATGGTGGCTCACAGCTATCTGTAACTCCTGCCTTGGGACCTGACGCCTTCTTTTGGCCTCTGTGGGCACTGCACACATGTCATGCATAGACATACTTGCAAGCAAAACACTCATACACTTAAAAATAATGCGTAAATGTAAAAAAAAAGGTGGAAAAATACAGAAAATGAAGGTGGGGGTGGTGGTTCAGTAGATTAAACTGTTCACCTTATAAGCATGAGGAGCCAAGTTCAATCATCAGGGCTGTGTAAAAAGGCAGGTGTGGGGGTGAGCACCTGTACCAGTGCTGTGGAGGCAGAGACAGCAGGTCCCTGGGGTGTCTTGGCCCAGTTGTCAAGCCCTGGGCCCCAGAGGGAGAATTTGTGTTGAAAACCCAGGTGAATAGACCTCAAGAATGTATGATTCCCAAAGTTGACCTGTGGCTTCTACATGTGCGTGCCTTACCACGTGCAAACCCCAACATGCGTGCACACACAGACAGACAGACACACACACACATAGACATGCACACATGCACACACACATGCATGCATGTGCACGCGTGCGTGCACACATGCACACACACACACAGAAAGAGAGAGAGAGAGAGCACTGAGCACCAGCATCCATCTTCGCTTTCTGACCACAGCTTCACTTTCTGACCACAGCTGTGATATGACGAGCTGCTTCAAGCTGCTGCGGCCACAGGCAGGGTTTCTCTTACCACCCAGATTCCCCGCCATGGCAGACTGTACACTCAAACTGAGAGCCCAAATCAGCCCCCTCCTCCCTTAAGCTGCTTTGTCAGGTAATCTGTCACAGCAAGGAGACAAGTGACTAGCACACACCTATAGCCCCGACCACCTGAAGTGTGGCATTACTGAGCATGAAAGAGGACTACTGCGCTGACTTTAGCTTGAGGTAGATCCTGGAGGGCCGGGGGTAGACAGACAGACACTGGAGTAGACAGATACTGGGTAGACAGACAGACACTGGGGTAGACAGACAATGGAGTAGACAGACAGACACTGGGGTAGACAGACACTGGAGTAGACAGACAGACACTGGGGTAGATAGACAGACACTGGGGTAGATAGACAGACACTGGGGTAGATAGACAGGCACTGGGGCAGACAGACAGACACCAGGGTAAACAAACACCAAGAAGTTGGGGGAGACAGACACTGGCGTAGACATTCATGCTTCTTGGAATCAGCCTGAAACCTTCCTCTGTTTCAGCAGGTCCAAGGCGGTCCTGAGCTTCCAAGGCTGAAGGAGAACCTCCTTCCTGTTTCCTACAAGCCAGGGCAGGCCGCTAAAGGAGCAGTGTAGGTAGCAACTGGGAGGCGTGGCTGCTAGCCTCAGGGTGGGAGCTAGAGGTACTTTCTGGTCCCTGGGTGAGACAGGTGACTCTCTCCCAGAACTTCAGGCAGGCCAGCTAGAGGCTTTACCAACCAAACTACACTCTAGCCAATTAGTTATTTATATTGAGAGTGGGTTTTATGGAGCCCAGGCTTGTCTCGAACTCGATTCACTAGAAGATGACCGTGAACTGTAGCTCCCCTGCCTCTACCTCCCGAGTGCTGGGATCACACTTGTGCACCACTACGGCCAGATTGTGTTGTGCTGGGCATTGAAACCAGGTCAGCTATATACCAACCAAACTCCATCTCCTGTCCCAGGTCCTTTCCAATTGAGCCTGCCGTTTTGTGTCCTGGGTCAGGTGCACAGCGAGCCATCCCTCCCTCAAGCTGGAGGGTGGCTTTATGGCACGAGGGGTCTGTACTGTCTAGGCGGTCTGCTTGGATCAGCCAGCATGTGGCACAGTCTCCATTAACTCTGATCCAGCCCTTCAGCCTGCTCCCCCGGCTTTCGATGCTTTTACAGATGTTGTGGAAGGGAGCCCTAAATTGGAACTAACTCATTAAGCCGCTCTGGCTATTAATGAAATTGCTTCCTGTTAATTTGAGTTTACAAAATAAATGGCCCCTGACAATCTGGCAGGGCCGTGTGGTGGTACCCCACTCTCCATGTGCTGTGGGTACAGGACAGGACATTGTCAGGGTGCAGAGGAGGCTGTGGCCCTAATGCCATGGCAACCATCGGGGAACTTAGGGGTTATCATAATCAGGGAGGCTGAATCATTTGCTGGTTTGTCACTTGAACAAACCGCGCTCTTCATTGGCCTGACAAAATGGACACCACAGGGTCCACAGCTGCCTTCTGCAGCTCTTGGTCCAGCAGGGTCTGCACATAAGTGGATAATTAACAGCCATAGGGCAGGGAGTGATGATGTGGCCTACGCAGTTGAGCCTGAAGCTGAGAAATAAAGATACGTGATAGAGAGGCTTGGGGTCAACTTGACCCCAGGCATGCTGGGAGCGACAAGCAGCACTGTGGGATGGGGAAAAGTTCAGGGCAGAGGTCATCCCAATGAAACACTGACACTGGCAAGAACATGCTATTTAGAGGCATAAAAGCCACAGCCGAGAGATGGCTCAGGCAGTAAAGAGCTTGTTGTGCAATCATGAGGACCTGGTTCGAAACCCAACCAGCATTTTAAAAACCGTTTTAAAAACTGCCTGTCTTGGTGGTGTATGCTGGAAATCCCAGTGCCGAGGAGGCAGCGACAAGCAGATCTCTGGGACCCCATGGACAGCACCCTCGCTGAATGGGAGGGCTCCACGCCAATGAGAGTGAGGAAGGACTCCTGAGGGTGCCCACTCCTGAGGGTGCCCTCTAGCCCCCCATACACTCTGCCCTGTTTGAGACAGAGTCTCATTACCACTACTTATTTCGTCTACCTGGCCCTCCAGCTCCCAGAATTCTCTTGTCTCCACCTCCCATCTTGTCACAGGCGTGGTGGTGGGAAGACAGATGCTCTGGCCTCTGAGTCTAGCTTTTAGGTGGGTTCTGGGGATCTGAACTCATGTCTTCATATTTAAACAGCAAGTCCTTTGTATGTGGAGCCATCTCTCCTGCCTTTATATTTTATTGCCCCTATGTCTCACATCGCCAAGGATGTCCCTGAATTCTTCTACCTCAGTCTCCCCAGTGTGGGGATACGTGGCCTTAATTTGGGTTCTGGAAGGCTGGGGGGGTGTTCTGTTGGTGTGTGTCATGTGAAGTATAGAATGTGAGTGCTGGTGACCCCTTTTTCCTCTGTCCCAGGACTGGGGTAGAGCTGGGTGGCCTGTCCTCTGGGGCACCTTGAACCAGGGACTGAGAATGTGGTGTGTTTCTGCATGTCACTGGCGCAGTGGATAATTACCAGAACATCAGCACTGAAATGCAGTCTTGGCTCGAGGAGCAGCACAAAATGGCGATGGCAGAGTTTCTGATGTGGATCTCCCTGCACTTAACATTTATGAGTGGCCATAAAAGGCAAGGTTGGAACTGTATCCGCAGTTCCCAAGCACAAGCCATAATTTTACACACTCTAACATCTGTTTTAAGATCCCAGCAGAGAGTGCTGGGTAATTCGCTCCCTTTTGTCCCAGGCCCATCAGTTAGGCCCCATCAACTTCATTATAAATTCTTCGAGATTTACTGGTGAACAGCACTTGGGGAGCCTGGCACTGCCACTCTGGTGCTAAGGTTCTGAAAGAGACGGAGGGTGGGTTTATTGGTGCTTCGCTGGGTAACCAGCGAGCCACAGCTGAGGACATGCGTGGGCTTGGCTGAGAAGCTCCTGGCACAGGGGACTGTGGTAAAAAGGCTTAGTGTGGCTGCCTGCGGGGAGGCAGTGAGGGACACTGGCCTGCTCATGCCAAAGGCTGCCTACAAGGAAGGGATCTGCAGAAAGGTTGTGCCGCAACATAGGATGATTGGAGATTCGGGGCAAAGTATCTGTGTTCTGTGCCTCAGTTTCTCCCTGTGTAAAATGAAGCTGCAGCTGATTGTCCTAACTTCCTGGGGTTACTTGAAGATGAACCAGGGTACAGATGAAGTTCAGCTTTGTCTGGCCACATGGAAAGAACCCCACAGGGACAAAGATGAGCTATTCCGAAGGTTGTCTATGGGGGTCTAGGGCAGGGGTAGGAGTCCTTATGGGAAGACATAGATGTTCTGGGGTTTCTCTTTGGGTCCAGTGATCTTAGCACAGCCAGTGGGGCTTCTTGCCAACCAGGGCCAGAGGCAGGCCCATCTTTCCTCATGGGGTCTGGAAGTTCCCAGTTTGGCCCTTCTGGGTGGGCTTTTCCAGAGACAGATAGAAAAAGTTTTCCCAGCTGAGAACACACAGACTGGATATAAAGTTAGACAGTCCCTGGGAGCCAGCCCTGGTATCTGGCACGGATGCTGTAGACCTAAGCTTCGCAGCTTTGAGCTGTAGGTGACAGCCAAGTCTACCTGCAAAGGCTAAGCTGGGGGGCATCAGGAGACAGGGTGAGTCCTGCACCTGGCACCCTGCACCATGCAGGGAAGCACAAAGGTGTTGGCTGCTCCTTTGTCAGGTTAAAGCGGGCATTGGCAATCAGCCCTGCTCTAGCACTGGCAGAACACTTGCCCAGCGTGTGAGGCCACGGGTTCCAACCCTAGCACAGACAAAAAAAGAGAGAGAGAGAGAGAGAGAGAGAGAGAAAGTCCTTTTTATTGCTTTTCACGAGGCCAACTCCTTTCACATGAGGAGAAAGCTCGGTTGGAAATGGACCCTGCCTGAATCACTCATTCCTAAGGCCGCATTCTTTTTGGTTGCTTTTTTTTTTTTCAGACAGTGTCTCAGTAAATAGCCCAGGCTGGCCTTGAACCCACCCTATAGCCCAGACAGGCTTTGAATTTGCCACTCTTTTGTCTGAGCCTCTTGAAGAGCTGGTATTATAAGCATGAGTCACCAGCCTGGCAGGGACACCGTTCTGTGTCGCCCTCTTTACTTGCTGTGGGACACTAGACACGTTCTTTAAACCCCTGTGCCACCTGTGTAAATGGCATCAAAGGATTTGGTGAGTTAACAGCTGGAAAATCCTGAGAACAGCCCTGTCAGTCAGAAAGCTAGTGCTGGGTGCATGCGGTGCACAGACGCACTGCAGGCCAAACACCCTCATAGAGAAATAAAGCTTCAAGAGAGAGAATGAGGGTGAGAGCAAATAATTTAAAAACAGGCTAGTTTCAGGGCTGGAGGAATGATTCAGTAGTTGAGAGTTTGGTTCCTAGCGCCCACATGGCAGCTCACAACTGTCCGTGACTCTAGTCCCAGGGAATCTGATGTGCAGTTCTGACCTTTGCAGGCATTCATGTGGTGCACGGACACAGGCGAAAGCACATCACCCATACATATGAATAAGTAAATCTAAAAAAGAAAACAACAACAACAAAGCCAAACTTAACCAGATATAGTGCTTGGAAAATAAGAGCCACTATTATTACTGCCATGGGCATTTATCTTGTTTATTGGTGTAGAATATGTTCTATTTTAAAAGTATGGTGCATGCCTATAATCCCAGCACTTGGGAGGTAGAGGCAGGAGGATTTCTGTGAATTCAAGGCCAGCCTGATCTACAAAGCAAGTTCTAGGACAGCCAGAGCTGTTACATAGAGGAAAAAAAAAGGGATTTATAATGGTATGATGATACGTGTATTCGTGTGTCTCTCTGTGTGATGTTTGTGTGTATGAATGTGGACGTGCATATGCCATAACATGCTTTTGACAAGACTGTCTGAGGGCCAGAAAAATGGCTTCAGCAGTGGGAAAGAGAGTTTGGGTCTGAACCTAGGACACAACTATCCAAAGGCCAGTAGAATGACCTCATCTGGAAGGCAGCTCAGGCCTGAGCTTGTTTACTCCACGCTGACATTTCTAGGCCTAAACGCTACTGGTTACTTTAACCCAACCACGGTGGCTGTGTCTAGTGCCTTCCCACAGGACAGTTTATTCAGGAAAAGTCCATCCTTCCTGGTCCGCTCATGCTTGTTCCTGAGGTCTGTTTTATTCTTTCCTGATTCCCTGGGCACCTAGAAGAAAGCCTGGGGTCCCCTCCTATCTAATCTGGTCTTCCACTCAAGAATGATGAGTGGGTTGCAGCCTTTGGCAGATATAGAGGGTGCTTTGAGGAGTGCTCATTGTCCTACCTTACTGTAAGGTAAGCAAGAGAGGGCACTGCCATGCTGCCCCCAGAGGTGCTCAGCTCACACAGAAGGCTCTGCCTCCTCGGCAAGAGCTGAGACAGAAGGTTGAGCCGTCCTGATCATACCTTCTTGGTTAGTACATGGAACCTCTCAGAGTTTCCCTGCATGTGTCAGGTGGATACAGGAATTCTGTTCTGGCCCCTTCCCTGCTGGCCTTGCCTGGCCCTGCTGGCCCCCTCCCTGCTTGGTCCTCTTCCTGACCTTGCCTGGCCCTGCCTTGTTGGGGTGTCTGGACATGCAGCTATTGGGCCACTGGTCACGCTATACTTACCTGCTGTGAATGCTGGCTGGTATCTGCTTTCTCCACCCTTCAAGTCAAAGCTTGAGGGCTTGAGGAGGTCTGAGAAGAGCCAGAGCTGGGGGCTCAGGCCTTGCCTTCCCTGTCCCCTACCCTCATCCTCTGAGCTGAGTGTTGCTGAGACTTAGGTACCACTGGCCTGTGTCCAAGTAGCCTCATTACTAACCAGGCCACAGCCCCATTTGTCTGATTTATGGTTAGTATTTTCCTGGTTTATACCTTTTCTAAGCAATTTAATAATGATCCATAAAGCTGTCTCCTTGGACTGAGATTTGGGAGGTCCGGGGCCCTAGGGACCATTTTGGTTTTTTCCAGATTTTTGAAATTCCCTGGAGGACTGGCCTCTATCTTGGCTGATCAGCAGCTGCACATGCTTTTCCAGGTCTCAGCCCTGTCAGGATCTGGGTCCTAGAGTAGCCTCCCTCCATCGGTAGTTTGCTAATTCCTTTGTGAGCTCAACTCCAATAGCTTGGATACCATGGTAGTGGTTGCACAGCGTTCTCACTGCCTTAGAAAAACGTGTGTGTGTGTGTGTGTGTGTGTGTGTGTGTGTGCTTACTAAACAGTAAACAACTNTGTGTGTGTGTGTGTGTGTGTGTATACACATGAATTCAGCTGCCCAGCAAGTCAGAACCCTTGGAGCTGGACTTACAGGCAGTGTCATCTACCCCACATGGGTGCTGGGAACCTAACTAGGGTTCTCTGGAGGACTCTCAGCCATGGAGCCATCTTTCTTTTCCTGTTATTTTTCTTCTCTTTTTTTCCCTGTTATTTATTTATTTATTATTTATTTTTTGATCACATGGTGTTAGAGTGGGATTGGCTGAGGTAAAATAAAATACAATAAGATAGAGTGTCACTCTTTCAGGAGACAGGAGTTGGGTTCCCAGCATCCATGTTGGGCAGCTTACAAATCTGAAACCCCTCGCCTGTGACTCCACTCAGGAATCTGATGCCCTCTGCTTGACTCTGTAGACAGCACACTCATGTACATGAACTCACAGGCAGACACATACATCATACATAATTTTAAAAAACAGAATTTAGTGAGAGGGTTTGGGTGGGTGTGGAGATGAGAAAGAAAGGGCATGGAATTCATGGCTCAGCCACAGTGGAGGGGGACTTGGTGACTTTCTTTAGGGAGGAGGGATGTCCTCCTCTGTTTATGCAGTATGACCCTGGTCATTTCCCCTCATTATTTCAGGGGGCTGCGGCTCTTCTGGGAATGATGCTTGGTGTTTTTGCTTATAGGGAAAATGGTTTGTGTTTAGAATCATTTCTTGGGCAGGCTAAAGATACTTTCTCCCCTTTGCCTTATTCATTGTTATGAATTGCAATCAAAGACAGCTTAATGGCAAAATTGCTATAAAATGGCCAAGAAAACATTTCTGTGGATATTAGTTTTGTTTTAGTAAATTATGAGGTGGAGATTTAACTTGCCACCTTCAGGATTATTTCTGCATCTCAGTGGGGTAATATAATCAGCAAGATCTACTCCAACCTTCAGTTTTTAGAGAACACCGATAAATCACCTCCCGAAATGCTCCAGAGTAAACTGAATTACCAGTGACATCTGATATTCCCCAAGCAGAGCCACGGAATACCACTCCATAGTGTGTAGGTGAGAGCGTGCAGTAGGTACTAGAGACTCATGGGATATTTGCAGCAAAAGGGATTTAGGATTGGAGATGGAGTTTGTTCTGATGGAGGCGTGCTGGAGGAGGGTCCCTGGTGGTCAGATAGGTGTGTGGGTTCCCAGTGGCATGGCTGTGCCAAGGATGGGACCTGTGGTTGCTGGCTGCTTTAGACACATGGGATTCAGAGGATGGGAGGAGGCTGGGATTAAGAGCAGGAGGCCGGATGTGACTAGTAGGGCGTCATACACTCTGACTTGGCTATTTCATAAACATTTTCTGTGTCCCTACTGTGTGCCTGTTGGCCACTATTGAGGAGGCAGTTGTAGTGTCGCCCTTGAAGAAGCTTCGAGTATAGAAAGTGCTGGAACTTGATACCAGCAAGCATGATTTGTTCCTAGGACAAAAGGTTGCTTCTTCCCTGAGCTGCCTAAGCCTTGATGGCTGTCAGGACTTTCCAAGCAGGGAGGGGAAGGAAGGGAAGACAAGTACAGGCAGAAGGAACTTAGCAGGCAGAGGTGCAGAGGTGGGGAAACCTGGAGCTTGTTAAGGCAGCGTGAGCCTGGGCTCTCTAGTTCTGAAGACAGAACTGGGCAGACTCAGCCTTACCGATCTGTAACTCTACTGTTTCTCAGGCTTAGCAGCTGGTCCTGAAGCGAGTGGTTTCACCCAAGCAGCGATGAGGCTGATAATGAGGTAGACCGTTTGCATGTTGTTCTGAACCCACGTCTGAGAGAAGCCAGGGGATCCTTCTTCACACGTGCTGAGGCCAACAGCACCCCCTAGGGATGGCTTCAGGAATTACCTTTAGAGGTGAAGATGGGACCTGATTTCCAGGGTTCAGTGTGAGAACCATAGAGGGTAGCTACACAATCTGATGGCCAGGTGGCTTTGCTGAGAGGACTGTGAAAGTTTGGGGCTAGACCTTCCCTCCTCATGACAGATGGGGAGTGGGGAAGGTTGTGAGTTTGATATTCTCTGTCTATGTCCTTTTATTGGCCCTGTTTTTCCTCTGACTAGCTTCCATATATATGTGCATATATATGTATACATTATAAATACATATATATGCACATACACATATATACACATACATCTGTAGTTAACCCCCCCCCTTTTTAAAAGATAGAGTCTCACTTTGTATGGCAAGGTATGTAGTCCAGGCTGGTTTTGAACTCTCAATCAACTATTTCTCCTGGGTATTAGAATTGCAGGCATGCACCACCATGCCCAGCTTTGCTAAGTACATATTGAAATAATAATATTTTATATTATCATTTTGGGTTAAGTTAAATACACTGTGATTAATTTTACTTTTCCCTATTCACTTTTACAAACATGGATACTAGAAAATTTAAATTCACGCGTCACACATTCTGCTTCTTTGGACAGTTCTGCTATAGGGGCTCAAGGGAGGTAGTACCCCCTCCTCCCTGGTCCAAACATTTGAGTGACAGCTGTTCTAAATGCTAGTACAAAGCTCCGGGAAGCCCTGCATGAGTTCATATTCTCCCTGTGACTTCTGAGCATGCTAGGACACAGTCCCTGGCCAGGAAGTGGAGCTGTGACATAGCCAGTTGTCAATTTGACACACCTGGGCAGAGGGAACCTCAACTGAGGAATTGCCTCTGCAGAACTGGCCTGTGTGCATGTTTGTGGGACATTTTCCTGATTGATGATTGATAGAGAATGGCCAAGCCCACTATGGGAAGTACCATGTCTAGGCACGTGGACTTGGGCTGCTTAAGAAAGGTAGCTAAAGGGCTGGAGAGATGACTCAGCAGTTAAGAGTCTTCTCGAAGACCTGGGTTCAATTCCCAGCCACCTACATGGCAGCTCATGACTGTCCATAACTCCAGTTCCAGGGCCACAAAAGACATGCATGCAGGCAAAACACCAACGCATGTAAAATAAAAATAAATCACTTAAAAAATGGTAGCTGAATAGGAGCCTGCGAGCAAGCCAGTAAGCAGCGTTCCTCAGTGGTCTCAGCTTCAGTTCATGCCTCCAGGATTCAGCTTGAGTTCCTGCCTTGGCTTCCCTTGACGACGGACTGGACCTTGTAAGAGGAAATAAACTCTTTCCTTTCCAAGTTGCTTTTGGTCATAGCGTCTGTCACAGCAATAGAAAGCAAACTAGGAAAAGCTGCTTCAGAGATGTCCAGAAGGTGTGGTTTGTTGATCCCAAGAACACACGCAGGTTGCCAGAGGAGACTACTGCAGGGGCTTCATCTCTCAAGGGCCCCTTTCCACCTAGTGGAGAGGTCTTTATGGGTGGAGGGAAGCTACCATTCATTTCTGGAGCCATGGAACCCTGGCAGGATCCTGCCCACAGTCAGGCAGTGGGTGGGTAGGTGGATGGATGCTCTTTGAGGACATCCATGAAACGCAGAGACCAAGATCAGTGAAATGGGGCAAACAGATAGTGCATGAAGTTCAGAGTGGTGGACAGACTGATGTGCCATACACGGGTAGATGGAAGAGTGGGTAAAGATGGAGAACGGTAGGTCAGGACAGACAGACAGAAGGAACCAGGACAGCTGGATAGATGGACAGATGGGCAGCTAAGGTGGGTGGCTGGAAGATGAGAAGAGAGGACTGAAGGAAGCCTGTCTCAACGTGTGCACTGGCAAAATTGGCCCTGGGAAGGCCACCAAGGGCCTTGCCCTTCAGGTCAGCACACAGCATGCTGTGCTTCCCTAACTTTGGGCTTTGCTCAGACACATCTGCAGCTTCCCAGGTCTGTCACTGAATTCTCCAGAGTTCTCAGTGCCCTGACTATGCTAATCAAGCCCCCTTTTTTAATTACAGTTGTCCCTGGTGAGCCACCTCTGCAACTCTGGGGGAGCAGGCTGGCAGGCTGGGATATGATGTGTAAGGGAGTGTGGATGATATGTTTGTTAGATGGTGTGTGTCTCTGTGTGTGTGTGAATTCTTAATGGTGTCAATCATGTTTTGACAAGCATCATCTGACCTTGGAAAGAATCAAGCCATCAAGAGTGTGACGGAGAGAGGAAAGGAAGAAGAAAACCACATGAAGAATTCCGAGCTAATGACAAAGAGATAGAAAAACATTTGGGGGGCTGGAGAGATGGCTCGGTGGTTAAGAGCACTAACTGTTCCTCTAAAGGACCCAGGTTCAGTTACCAGCACCCACATGGCAGCTCACAACTGTCTGAAATTCCAGTTCCAGGGCATCTGCATCCTTACACAGACATACATGCAGGAAAACCACCAATGCACATAAAATAAAAATAAAAAACTATTAAAATAAAGAAGTTTGGGAAGTGGGGACAGGAGGATCAGGAGTTCTGAGTTTGAGTGCAGCTTGGACTGCACGAGACCCCCGTCAGAGAAAGTTTCTTCCTAAGAGTCTATTCCTGACCTACACGAGAGTGTAATAACTGCCCTCAGGAGCAGGTGCTAGGACAGGAAGCTCGAGTCTCTCTGAGGGTGTGTGAGGAAGACTAAAGCCACTCTTCAGCTGCTTCCTCAGGCAGGGGCAGCTGGGTCTGGTCCTTGCCAGGCTTTTGATTTTCTGCACCAGAAAGGGCTTTAATCATGGGGATCAGCAGCCAACAAGTCACTGTTAACAGGACTACTCTCCAGCAGGCTCTCTGAACCCTCACAGCTCCTCCTGTACTAGGCTACCATACCAGTGAGGATGGGGTTGGGGGTGCTGCCTGAAGGCGCAGTCACATTGAATTATACTTTTCTTTTGTATCGGGGTCATGCACCGTGGTGCAAGTAAAGGCCAGAGGACAACTTCAAGGAGCTGATTCTCTTCCCATTCTGTGGGTCCTGGGTTCAATCTTAGGTTGTTAGCCTTTACCGTTGAGCTGTCTTGACAGGCACATGTTCTTTCTTTTTTAAAAAAACACTTAAAGTTTTATCATCTTTGTTGATATTTTCTAGAGATTTGAATTTCTTTTTCTTCTGGGACAGGGTTTCTCTGTGTAGCCCTGGCTGTCCTGGAACTCGCTCTGTAGCCTAGGTTAGTCTCAAACTCAGAGATCTGTCTGTCTCTGCCTGTGTGCCACTGCTGCCTGGCTGATCTTTTGACTATTTTAAACCTGTTTTCTTTTTCCCCCCCAAAGAAAACGTGGAGACCAGGTCTCAGGTAGCTCAGGCTGGCCTTCAACTATCTGTGTGGCTGAGAACACTCTAACCCCTGATCCTCCTCCCTCCACCCACCAAGTGCTGTGACCACAGGTGTGCATCATCACGCCTGCCTGACCAAATGCACTTTGTGATCTTCATGTTTGATGTAGCATCAAACTCCTGGTCTTCCTGCCTCAGTCTCCCAGTGTACTGGGGTTACAGATGTGTGCCACCACATCTGGCTTGCCTTTATTATGTTTGAATTTATTTATTTAATTTTCTTNTTTTTTTTTTTCTGAGGATACTTGAATGTTTCCTACGCATGTCACTTTTAGCCAGGGGGTGGATGTTTGACTTTCAGTTCAACTATCACATTATGCTTGTGTTTTGTTTTTATGAATTGTTTCAATAATAAATACAAAGGGAAAAATCTTTTTCTTCTTTTTCTTTTAATGACAGTTACTGGGATATAGAATCAGCAGGTGTTGAGGCAAATACAAGTTATTTTGAACAAGAAAATCTTTTGACAGTTTCTCCCAGAGAAGGTTTAACTTCTGGCCCAGGAGATTGCTGAACTGTGTTCCGGAGGATGGGGTGACTGGGACTCCGATCATGCCCTGTGGACTGTATGGGGAGGTGCCCTGATGGTGTGCATCCTTTCCTGGGGTTGTCCTGTACAGGAAAGCTTCCCATTAGATGAGAACTTTAGATAAACTTTTTTTTATCCTGGTGTGAACTAGTCCCATGGTTTTGGGATCTTTCCATGTACCTGGCTTCAAGGCAGACTTCTTTCCTAGAAAGACTTCTCATTGAGAAAACAACAAGGTACCTTCCCCACCCCATTCCAACACTGAGATATAGCTGACCAAAGGGGAAGTCTTTAGACACAAGGAGGCAAGACCTTGTCTTACTCCTCTGCTGAAGTGGAGACCACCTTCCTCTACTTGTTAATGACTTCCTGGACAGTTTCACAGGCTCTGAGGGACACAGAGACACTTCCTTTCCATCCAGCAAGTCAATGAAAGTAAGAACCAGGAAACAGAGTTCAGGCAGGGCTGTGGCTTATTATATACACAGAGAAGGAGAGAATTGAGAAGGTCACTGAAGAGAAGCTAAGGAACTAAGGCAGACAAGGTCGTGTCTACTCAGTAAGCCCATCTCTATCACCTCTAAAATTTAGGATTGGGTCTCAGTCCTGATACTAGCTGATATTCACTCAGGAGGGTGGGTGAGAGAGGTGGCCTGCCTCTACAGACGCAGTGGAGGTCATGAAGGTTCCTGTGGGCACCTCATCAGTGCCATCTGCTCCCAGATATTCTGGAATAGCTGAAGGAACAGTTCCAAGTTTCTGGGCTAGAGAGTAAGTCTTGGGGACTAGGTGTGGTGATGTACACCTTTAATCGTAACACTTGGGAGGCAGAGGCAGACTGAATCTGAGGCCTGCCTGGTCTACACAACAAGTTCAAAGTTGGCTAGGGCTACATAGAAAGACCATCAGAAAAAAAAGCAAGCTTTGGGGAACAAGTCTAAAGGTGACAGCCTTCAGACCTTCAGATACTGTCGTGAAGTTTGTATTGCTCTTAGGTTAGCCTCATTGACTTCCGGCAGAAGGTCAAAAGCTATACAAATAATTTTAATGGGTATGATTATGTCCCCATCACAAAATAACATGGATCCATTCCATAATTATTCAAAAAATGATCATTGTGAGAACAGCTATTAATTAGCAAATAGCTCTAGAAAAAAATTTCAGTAGATTTGAGAGGCACCATTAATAACCCGTTACGCCATGTCTGGGGGTCGAATCACCATGTCATGTCAGGGCACAGACTTATGGCTCTGTTTCTAAACATTTGAAAATAATTAAGAATGTGCTATGCATCTGGCTGTGTAGGTTTGAGGTACACAGAAAACCCATCTATCTATATTACAGAGAGGATGGATCATTTCCAGATAAAACAGAGATCAAAGCTTTTTTGACATCCATTTGGAAAGATCATGGTTACGTTATAGCTTCCCTGTGATTTCAGATAAATAGTGTTCAGATTTTCCTTTCCTTCCCTCCATAGTCTTCTTGAAGTTGAGAGGAAACTCACAAATCAACAGGAAATCCTAATTGTGACTAGGGGTACTGGAGAGTCCAGCCATGTTCACGCTTGGCTGGAATAAACAATCTTCACATGACTGCCTTTCCCAGAGAGACTCCAGGTGGGAAGCATCTCTGTTCTTTCTTCTAAGGAAGACTTTTTTTTTTTCTTTTTCTTTTTAGGGGAGTTGTGCTTGGATCCTTCCTAGCCCCAGAGCCTTTTTGACTCCCAGGAACCTGGTCTTCTAGGCCAGGCAGACAGTTGGAGAGTGTCTTAGTGTTCTATTGCTGTGAAGAGACACCATTATCATGATAACTCTTATAAAAGAAAGCATTTAATTAGGGACTTGCTTACAGTTTTAAAGGGTTAGTCCATTGTCATCATGGGGGGAACATGGTGTCATACAGGCAGACAGACATGGTGTCAAAGAGATAGCGGAGAGTTCTATATCCAGATCAGCAGACAGCAGGAACAGAGAGCCACTAGATCTGGCTTAGGCTTTTGAAACCTCAAAGCCCAACCTCAGTGACACACTTCCTTCAACAAGGCCACACCTCCTAATCCTTCTCAAGTAGTACCACTCCTTGATGACTAAGCATTCAAATATGTGAGCCTATGGGAGCCATTCCTATTAGGGTTACCACAGAGAGCAACCACCCCTCCCAGGTGTCCTTGGGATCTTTGATGGGGAGGCAGAAGGGAGAGAAGGCTCATGGACTGTGTGTTCTAGTATCTTGAGTCACACGATTACAGAGGTGATTGCCATACCTCCACTGAAGCGAGTATTGTCCTCCTTGATGACCAGTTCAGGGATGTATCAAGCTTAAAAAGGAAACCCAAGACTGGAGAGAATCTTTAGGCTTCATGTACTATCTATGTTTACTTTCTGGGTGGAGCTTCCCATTGTATTAGCTTTCTGTTGCTGTGATAAAATATGACCAAAAGCAACTTATAGAAGAGAGGGTTTATTTTTCAAAGACTTATTTATTAATTATGTATACAGGGTTCTTCCTGCATGTATTCCTTCAGGCCAGAAGAGAGCACCAGATCTCATTACTGATGGTTGTGAGCCACCATGTGGTTGCTGGGAATCGAACTCTGGACCCCTGGAAGAGCAATCAGTGCTCTTAACCTCTGAGCCATCTCTCTAGCCCGAGAGGGTTTATTTTAGCTTATGTTTCTGGAGAGATAGGGTTCATAATGACAGGAAGACATGGCAGCAGGAACAGGAAACTCACTGGTTACATTTTCATCCACACACAGGAAGGAGAGAGAGAGAGAGAGAGAGAGAGAGAGAGAGAGAGAGAGAGAGAGAGGCTATATACCCTCAAGTCCCAACCCCAGTGACATACTTCTTCCCAGTATGGCTGAACCTCATAAAGGTCCCATAACATCCCCAAAAGGCGTCAACAACTGGGGACAAAGTGTACAAAGGTGCTGGGGGGAGTCTCATTCAAACCTCATTCTTTTCCACATCATGAAGACTTGAAAATCTCTCAGGAGTTCAGGGTGCTTGCCACCTGTCACATTCAGGGTAAGTAATGTGTGGTGTGTTCTAATTGTTTAAATCAAGAAATGCATCTAAAGGAGAAGAGAGTAAATTGCCCCCTCCCCTGCCAATCACAGTTCCCACAGGGAGTCACCATGTGCAGTTGGATGTATCACTCTGAATCCCTTCATAACCAAGCAATTTATTTTTAGTGTAAGTGGGATTATACATGCTTCTCTGTAATGTGCCTTTTACCCTACTATAAATGATATATATCTTTTTAGATATGTCTACATACATAGCCTATTCTATTTATTTATTTATTACCTTTGTTTTTTTCCTTTGAGACAATTTTTTTAATTTTAATTTTTGTGTTTTTTTTTCTCTCACTATGTAACTTGTGCTGTCCTGGAACTCAGTATTATAGGACAGGTTGGCCTTGAACCTACAGAGATTCACCTGCCTCTGCCTTCCAAGTGCTGGGATTAAAGGTGTGAGCCACCATATCCGCCTTTATTTATTGGTCTAACATCTGTTTCGGTATCTACCATTTATCTTTTTCTCTCTTTTTTTTTTAGTGGACTTTAGCTTCAAGACATAATCTGCAAAACAGACATGTCCACTTCTCAGTGCTTCTGCTGCCCCACCCTTCCCTTATCTAGGTCACTGTCAGCTCACTACCAGGATTCCTGCTGTTGTCCTGGCCCTGCCCTGTAGCTTGTTTTACACCCAGTGGGGTTAGTAGGCCCTTCAAAATGCAAGCTGGGTAATGTTCCTCTCTACTCAAAACCCTCTGATGGCTTTCCTCCCACCAACATAAAACTACAGCCCTTGTTTAGCTTCAGCACCACCCCCATACCCCTTCTTGCCATCTGGTTCCATGTCTCCCCACCCCATCTGCTCTTTTCCTATGTTGGCCTTCTTGCTGTTCTTTGAACTTGTCTAGTGCACTGCTGCCTCAGGCCTTTGAACTTGCTGTCTGTACAGCCTGGAATATTTTTTTCTAGAAGGGCTTGGAGCTCTTCTTACTTCCTTTTTGAGTTCTGGTCTCCTGCCTGGGAAGACATTCTCTCCCCACCTAGTTTCTTAGGATGATTTTAAAAGGCCACATACATATATATCCCAAGTTGAAATCAGTGTTGATATTTACTGATGAATCAATTAAAATATTCAAATTAAGGGGCCAGAGAGATGGCTCAGCAGTTAAGTGCACATGCTCTTCTTACAGAGCAGCTGGGTTTGATTCTATATGTGGGCTCACAACTGTTTGTAACTCCAGTTCCAGGGAACCAGCACCTTCTTCTGGCCTTTGTGGACACTGCACATGCATGCATCGCAAGGCATATATGCACACAAAACACTCCTACACACAATTATTGGGAGAGGCTGCTCAGACTCAAAATAAGCACACAGAAACTGTATTAATTAAGTCACGGCTTGCCCTATTAGCTTGTGCATATTTCTAGCTAGCTCTTACATCTTAAATTAATTCACTTCTATTATTTTATATTTTACCATAAGACTTGTGGCCTACAGGCAAGGTTCTGGCTGACAGCTAGCATCTTTCTCTTCTGGAGACTACATGGCATCTCCCTGACTCCACCTACCCTCTCTACCTTTGTTTGAATTGGCTTTACTCTGTTAAGACATTGGCCAAAAACAGCTTCCTTAATCATGAACCAATAAACACAGCACATATACAGAAGGACTTCCCACATCATCTCTCCTTTTGTCTAAATAAAAAGGAATGTTTTAACATAATAAAATTACATATAACAAAACAGGTATCAAGAAAGAATTATAGTTACAATATATATCTACTTTATATTTTATCATAACTGAGGAAAACTATAATTATAACTTTCTATTCTTAAACTCCATCAAAGACTCCAGAATGTGTAATATTACCTAAGTTAACAGGAACTGCATTGTAAGCAACTTCCAAAACTCTAGAAATGACAGAGACATCTTGCTGCCTGGACAGTCACCCAAAATTCTTCTGTAATGTTGTGGGCACCCATCTTCAGCCTACTGGCCAATAGTATCTGGCAGACTTTTCCATGAAGTAGGAAATGTCAAAGAGAGTTCCATCTATATTGGCAGTTTGTCAGTCACTTTCTTCTGTGTCCTGCAGAATGTCTGGCAGACTCTTTCATGAAACAGGAACCCCAAAAGACTGTCTTACCTTTAGTTCGGCAGTCATTTTTCTGTGGGCCCTCCCTGCATGTCCAGTTCATACAGCATAACATCAAGTAGTCCAGGCAAGAGCAGTTTCTTGCCCAAATGGCTAACAAACTC
>LOEQ01000268.1:342166-357492 GCA_001685075.1 Bramus lutescens | reverse complement strand
TGTTATTTCGGGGTATAAGCTAGCTGTGCAGGAGCTGGGCTGGACGAAAAGCAGCCCATGCTCCCCTATCACTACATGTCACCACTGCCTGGCAATTTATGGTTATTTTTAAGCAATCTTTTTTGTTGATAAGTTCTGTTTTAATGTACAGTAACCAGACAACATGTTCTAGGATTTTTGCTTTTTATGCTCTTTATTGAAAGTAGTTTTTAGAGTGTTATATTTAAGTTGTTAGGTCTGGAAGTTGCATAAGTATTGTGGAGAAGGCCACCAAAGTTAGATGAGCAGCTTTATTCCATTGCTGCGGGGTACCAGAACTTCTAACTAGTTAGGGCCACAGGCAGGTCGGGTTCTGACGCTGTGACCCCAAGCAGAGGGAGGAGGTCCTTTTTTTTTTTAAAGCAAAAGCCACTAGAAGTGGGGAGTTACGGGTGATACAAGAAATAATTTTTACAGTTTGAGGTTAACTCCTGGGTGATGGTGCATTCCAGGAATTTCCAACTTGTGGTAACATTCTACAATTAGCCCAATTTGTGATAGCAAGGTTTTTGTACAAGCTAAAAGGGGGTTTGTAGAAGCTTGCTTACACAAGTCTGTGGTTCTTGACATGGCTGGGGTCTTGTCTCAAGTTTTTTCCCTGTGGCTGAGAATATAGGGCAAAGGTCAAGCAATGCAAGAAGCTGGGTAGGTGGGCTAATGTTCAGACACACCTTCAAAGGCATGGTTACTGGATTATTACCTTTTTTGGCAGTTTTATGTGAATTTGAGGTTTTTTTTCTGAATTTTGTTTGCAATGCTTTATATTAAGTCTATCAAGGTTATGTATTGTGTGACTGAAATCTTTTATATTCTTACAAATTTTTATTTGTTCAAAACAATTGACAGAGTGGTGTTAAAACTTCCTTGTAATATTATCACTTATATTTAATAATTAAGAAATTAGTAGGCCATATATTGAAAATTTAATCCATTTCTTTTAGATATTCCAGCAGTAGAAGATTGACTTTTAAAGTGTGTTCTTATGATTCTCTGAATTTCCTTGGTGTCTGTTATAACTTTTTTTTTTCCAAGTCAGGGTTTTTTTCTGTATCACTGGCTGTCCTGGGACTTGCTCTGTAGACCAGGCTGACCTTGAACCCACAGAAATCTACCCTGTCTCTGCCTCTGGAGTGCTGTAATTAAAGGCGTGCACCACCACCACCAGGCTCTCAAATCTGTTGTAATGTGATGTTTGGATCTTTCTTGATTACCTTTCTCAACATTGTTTTATTTGTTCCTGTGACTTCTTGGTCCTGTGACCTCCTGGGTGTGTTTATCTTTCTCTTCAGATTGAAATACCCCTTCTAGTAACCCTTGTGGAGTTAACACAGTAGTTAGAAACATTGTGATTGTTGTATTGGCAAACTGACAGGCCCTAGAATCACCTTGGGGACATATCCCTAGCATGTCTGTGAGAGATTTTCCAGATTAGGCTAATTAAGGCAAGAAGACTCACCCTATACATGGTGGTACTCTTTTGTGGTTCTGTGGTCATGGAATAGTCATAACTCTTGCTTCCTGACTGCAGACATAATGTGACCATCCACTTCCTGTTCCTGCTGTCACGACTTCCCCACCATGATGGAAAATACCAGTGAGCTGTGAGCCAAAACAAACCCATCTTTACTTCGGTTGCTTTTGCCAGATATTTTCTCTCGACAGTGATGAGAAAATAGCTATTGAACTCCTGTTGATGCTAACCATGTCTGTGTCTTATATATTCAGCTTAAACTTCTCCATACATCACCACAAGGTCTTGTTTCTTTTAGATCTTTTTGTCCATCCTCCCCTTTTCTTGTCTTGCTGCTGTGGCTATGATGTGTACAGTACTGGCAATAGTGGCATCCTGGTATGGTTCCTTGTTACTGGCAATAGTGGCATCCTGGTATGGTTCCTTGTCACTGGCAATAGTGGCATCCTGGTATGGTTCCTTGTTACTGGCAATAGTGGCATCCTGGTATGGTTCCTTGTCACTGGCAATAGTGGCATCCTGGTATCGTTCCTCATTCCACCTAGAGCACTTTCAGGGTTTCATCTTAATGGTCTCGCTTCATTGAGGTTTGTTGCTGTAGCGCTTCTTCATCTCCATGAACTGGCTGCAGTCTTTATGCTGAGAGAAGGTCATGTGTGAGTGTTGCGGGTTAGGCTGATCCAAGGCCTTTGCTGAGGCCCTGATCTGTGGATGAATATGCTCAGCAGGGCCAGTATGGCCTGGGTCTGGGGCTTTGAGGGGAGCAATAGCTTCTGATCCTGAGAACCCAAACTTCCCACCTTAAGGCTGTGCGCTTAGTCTGTGGTGCATTTGAGATAGACTGCATTCTCTCTGTACAACATTGCTTGATTAGCTTTCTGCTGACTTTGTCCCATTGTATGATAGCTTGATGCTGGTACTGTTCATGTCTCCCTAAAAACTGTATATAAGATGTTGTACTTCTTGATGAATTTGTTTGGCATAAGACTTAGCTTATGTGAGACCTCTTGATCTCTTGACCTCAGATTTCCTGTCTTCGTCTGTCTTCTCATCCCTTAAGACTCTGCCACTGAAGAACAACTTGCTGGTCCAGGTCATGTAAGAGTGACTTTAGAATTTTGTTAACAGTTTTCCTCACTCTCTTGAGATGCTCATATGCTTTTCCTCCTTTTATCTGATAATGTGGTAAGTTACATCCTTTCCCCCTAACATTAAATCATTGTGGGATGTTTTGATCATACTCTGATACTCCCAAGACTGACAAAAGTTTACCTTGAGTCGGGGGTGGAACTAGCTACTTGTTGACCGGAATTAGTCATAGAGGTTTTGGAGGACCCAGGATACAAAGAGAGACACAGGAAGTAGTAGGGAGGGGTTAAAAGATTCACAGGCCCATTTGGATGGAGGAAGAAGAGAGAAAAGCAGGCCCCTGGTCCCTTCTCTGCTGCTTCTCTGATCAATCAGGTTTTTACCTCAGTATTGAACTCTGGAGTTTTATTTAATAATAGAAAAATATAAGTAATTTCTTCATTAAATATTTTACCATTCTTAGATTAATCTGACTTAGTCATGATGTACTGTCCTTTTCTCTTAATTGCTGCATTCAGTTTGTTGGCATTTTCATTAGAATTTTGTAAAGGTGCCTGGGCAGTGGTGGCGCATGCCTTTAAGCCCAACACTTAGGAGGCAAAAACAGGCAGAGCTCTGTGAGTTCAAGGCCAACTTGGTATACAAGAGCTAGTTTCAGGGCAGTTAGGACTGTAACATAGAGAAACCATGTCTCGAAAAGCACCCCCCTAAAAAAATTTTTTGTCATGTATGTTAGGAGTATAAAATAGACTTGTGATTGTCCCTTTTTCTGGAATGTTTTTGTTGGATTTTAGTGGCTTTTAGGATAAAGGAGTACTTACGGCATCACAAAATGGGTTGGGATTTTCTCTCCCTTTTGTGTATGTTGAAAGGGTCTGCGTTAAAATTGGTTTTTTAGCTTCCATTAATGTTTAAGGGGTCACTGGTGACACTGTCTGGGCCTTAGGGCTTCCCCCTGTGTTTTTAATTTTTTAAAACTATTGATTCACTTGCAGCTTTATACTTAACATAGTGAGATCCTGTGCACCCATGCAGTAATTCTACAACTCAGTGTTTTATATAGTGGCTTATGCTTTTACAAAATGAGAATGGAATATACAGCATATATCTCTTACACTCTGACACAAGTGTGTGAGTGTGGTTGCCAAGTGGAACATTACTGAGCACTGATGAAAGCTGGACTTTCCCTGATGCCTGATCAGTGCGTACCCAGGACTGAGGCTCTCTTTCCAGCTAATCAGGGTCTCTGTATGTTGTATTGTTTTTATTTATGCCCTAGAGATGCCGAGAGTGTTCCTGTTTTCTGTTGGGGAACATTCTACTGGTTGCACACAGTGCAGGGTCTATGGCTGATCAGCTTTGTACCCCATTGTTTGAACCACTCAGGACTGCCTGGTCTCATTGGTCACCAGTGACCAACACTGGTAACTGGATTTCATTTTTTGTGGGAAACTTTGGCTGGAAAGGATGAATTCTGAACACAATGAGGATGACTATTGGCTTTGGAGGAGTGGCAGGTAAGTAACCACTAGGGTTCTTTGCACAGACATTTACATATGGAGATGATGCCCATCTGCACATGAAGGACCACTACTGCATCAAAAAGCTTTAGTTTGTCTTAGTTGTTTTTTTTTTTTTTNTTATAAGACAGATTCTTCCCTGGCTGGTCTGGAATTTACTATGTAGATAGACAAGGCTGACCTTGAACTCACAGAGACCCACCAGGTTCTGCCTTTATCCCTTGAGTACTGGGATTAATTGTGAATCCCAGGTTAGCTAGGGCTACACGGTGAGACTCTGTCTCAAAACAAATAAATGAACAAAAACAAAAAACATGGCTTCCTAGCCTTCTGCAGCTTGGAAAACTTGGGACACAGCCCTCTGTAAGTCCTCTCAGTATTGGGAGCTACTGAGACCAGCCTCAACACTTTGTCAGGGTTCAGAACAGGGCTTCTAGGAAAAGCGAAAACTGGCTTGGAAGCAGATATAAGGGATAGAACAAACTGACTTAGGCACATTTTACCTGCATGTTTCTTTGTTCCTTGGAGGAAGATGAAAGAAGGGAGAAAAAGAAGCCTAAGGCATAAGGAATAGGGCAATACATAAGGGATAAGGCTAAGAAAAGGGGATGATCTTCACAAAGCCTTCAGTTTATACAGGCATTCAGACAAGTTAGCAACCCCATAGGCAGTAACAATAGCATCAAGCAAGAGTCACAAGAACCAGTGGATCTGGCTTTACATCTTAGAGGGGGTGTAGCTGTAACGGTCCCCTGCAGCTGCATGCTGGGAACACAGCCTTGGTAGTTATATTAACCTGTGGACTTGCTGGTTGAGTTAAAAAGAATCTCTTCCAGGGATCCTGCTTCTGACTATAGCAGAGTGCCCAGGTGAGAAGTATTCTCTCTGAAGCTAGTTTTAGTGACTCAGGCCTTTTTCCTGTATAAACAGTTAATTTCTTGGGTTATGATCTTATGTTAGTTAAAACCAAGGTAAAGGGTAAATAAGGAATATTAGTAGCCTGTTAGGTCAAGCAGAAGACGAGTAGGTTGCACCTTTCTGAGTCTGCTGTTAGAGCAGACATATTGCCTTCTTTATGAGGTTCCTGTCTTGCCAGTGACCACTGTCAATAAAGAAAGTTTGTGGGGAACTGTGGAACCGTGAGAGCAAGGACTTGACCGAATCCTTTTCACACCATGGCTTCATGGTGTTGGGGGAGGCATCCAGTTGCCCTGCAGGAAAAGTCAGGGATACTACAGAATGGAGAAATGCCATGCTTTTGCAAGATTTCTACAAGGTTGACAGTGACTTACCCAAAGGACAGGTGTGCCTGCAGCTCCACAAAGATGGGTTCTCCACGTGGAGTGTACATATACACTTCTTGTGGATAGTCCAATAGATCTGCCAGCTGCACATTTGCTGTATAATACTTGTGGGCTCACCACACTTCAGCTTTTTTGGAGCCTGTGTACTCCCTCAATAGAGACATTCTCTTGTCTGTCCTTGCCTGGGTATCCCCAGGACCTCTTCCCTCTCCTCAGGTCGCTTATCACAATCCTTTCCTACCTGCCTCCTGACTCTAAGCTCCCTATAGAAGCATTTCAGTGGTGCTCCAGGTCCTCTGTGCTTATAAGACAGACTCCCTGTCATGATTTCCTTGCAGCCTCTGCCTACAGGTTCTGGGAATGCTCCCTCTCTTGATACTTTCCCCAGAGAACCCTTGTGGCTCCCCAGGAGCGTTTCCCCTGAACAAAATGATCTCAGGCTGTGCATTGGTAGTTGACCAAGCTCTGTGTAATCTGGGGCATGGATACGGGTCAGGAGACACAGGCATGCTCTTGGAATGTCTCTCTTTCCTTCCTTTCAGTCCAGACACCTGTGCCACCAGAAGGGAAGATGCTTCACCTGCAGAGTCAGAGGCCGTTTTTATAACAGTAGCTTTTATAACAGCATGGCACTCTACCCCACAGCTCATCTAGCTTCAGCCTTCGAGTGCCGAGATGTCATACAGCCATCATGTGTACGGGGCCAGCATTCGGGCTGTTCTCACGTAAACCCATTGCTTTGCCTCTTTTATTGGTAGGCAGGTTGTGACCCACGCTGTTCTTCAATCAGGCATTTTCATTTAACTTCAGACTGTCTCATCCAAAAGTTATTCCCAAGTGAGCATCCCTGTGTGCACTGTTGAGCCTGGGCTCTCATAGTTCTTCTTAGGTTTCATACCTTTAGACTCCGAGCTCCATGCAGACTAAGCCTGGATACAGAGATTTGTTTTGGAAAACAGTGGCTGAACAGAGAGAATAGATGTGATTGCAAAAGTGTCCTGGCAATAGGAGGAACCAAGAGGTCAACTCCCCTCTTGGACAGATCATCTGGGCACATGGGGCTCACTTTTTCCTCTGAGTGTCCTCCTTGGCTGGGGCAGGATTAACATTTGGGATGTCAGGTGAGCCACAAGCTCCCACCCCATTACAGACAGGTCTTGGAGTGAACTGCCCCACATGGTGATGAGCACAGACTTGGATGGGGCTGAGGGCAGGGAGCAGTGGGCTGTTGGTCACTGTGCTTTGCTTCTTACCACGTGATTGCATTTGGCTCAGTGCTTACCACCCAGGAAACTGCTGGACCCCCATCCTCCCACAAATGTTAATGAGGCAGATCTAGAAAGCAGAGGCCAGGGGAGCTGAAGCTCAGGCTTTGTTTGTGGACAGAACACAGGGACCAGCATCTGTTGGCTATAGACTTGAATTGGAGTCAGTTCGTTCTTTTGTTCTGAGCCCCTGCTTCCATTGAAATGGGGTGGTGCTGCACACCTTTAATCCCAACACTTGGGGAGGCAGAGGAAGATGGATCTATGAGTTCAAGGTCTACAGAGTGAGTTCCAGGACAGCCAGGACTACACAGAAAAAACATGCTGGAAAAAAACCAAAACCAAACCAAACTAAACAAAACCTTGGGTCTTGCATCTGTCAGTTCTCACTTTCACAGTTGCTGACATACTCGTACCAGAAAGGGAATTCTTTCTCAAGTTTTATTGTAAAATCCTCAGAAAAAGAGCATTGACAATGACCATATTTTATGTTAATCTGTGAGTCTTTTCTTTTTTGTCAAGTGGTACAGTAAATACATCATGTGTTCAATACTGTGTCATACATCAAAATAAACGCAAACTTATTTCAAATGTCACATACTGTTACTGTGTTGGTACAAATTTCTACTAAAGTTGATGTATTAAAAATAATTTATATATATCTTATAAATAAGGAAAAAATTCACATGTGTATAATAATTACAGGCGGCCTTTTGAGAGATACTGATTACAGAAAATATATTTTGGAGTCTACACAACTGCTCAAAAGAACATAGCCTGCCTCGATGTAAGCGATCCAAGGGTTTTTCTGAGGTGGGGAAAGGATGCCTCTCGGGATGGCGTGTGTGGGTTTCCACAACGTGAAGGTCATTCGGCGATGCGGTAGCGCAAAATGGTGTGCGACCACTCGAGCAAAACTTCATGCCCAGTTTTACTTTGGGTCATTTTATACAGCCTTCAGGAAGCAGGGCAGCAGCACTGGGGGATGTGGGGAGCCCTGGAGGCAGGCGGGGAGGGTGTGAATGTAGGGGTGCTACCACCAGGGGGCACAGTGGGTATGGGTCTGGTGGCCTGCAGGCTTGTTTCTCTCCCGTCTCTGGAGATGGCATGCTAGACAGTGGATGAGGGTTTAGAGTTTAGACAGCCCCTGGATCGCACAACCAGCTGATGCTGGCTTCCCTTTTTCCAGAAGGTGAACTGTGGAGTGCAACATGTCACCAAGGCGTGGTATAGGGGGCCAGTCCCTCCGCAAGGCTTTGTGGGATGTAGGCGGGTTCGCTAGAGTTGTCTAGGGTAGGGCCATGTTTTCTAGGCCACAGGTGACTTTTCATTGGAGCGCTAAAGCAGTAAGGCGTCATGGCAAGGGGTCACATGATGCCTGTATGGTGGGAAGTGGATGCTCCGTGAATGGTAGGAGCTGTCGTGGGAGTGAGCCATGGGAAAGGGGCTGTAACATGGTCATTAAGTTGAGTTTGGAAAGAAAGGCGCACAAGCTGTGACTTTGTGTCAAAAGCCAAAAATGTCCTAAATATGCTGGTGCCAGCTGAAGAAGCCTCACTGTGAATTCCGGAAGTCCATTTCTTCTCTCTTTACATATCTCATTTCATCCATTGCATTTGGTTAGATTACACTTTCCAGATAGATGCCCAGAGAGTCAGAGGAGACTGTGGAGGCTTAAGAGATGCTTGATCAATACCTCTAGGTATCTGCTGGGGAGTTGACACCAAAGCCCATGGACCCAGCCATGACACCCAGATCCTCTGCCAGTTCGGTGAGCAGGAAGTGGCTTGCCTTCCACCACCTGCTTGGCATCTTGCGCTCACATCCTGAGTGCCCTGCCCCCATTGGATCTTTTAAATATCCCACTTAGCATCTTTGTGGTTATGGAGAGAAACCAAACCTAGGCAGTTAGCGATGCTTTTGAACAAGACCACGCTGCCTCTGTGGTGGCTTGGGAGCAAAAGGCAGCATCAGGTCTGTGAGGGACTTCTCATTTGAACCCTCAGAGCAAGGAGCGTGTGGGCAAAGGGATCATGAAGCTGGTGTGTGGAGAGTTGTTGCTCCTTGAAGGATGAGGGCCATCATGGGGAACTCAGGAGCAGGGGGCATTGGGAGAAGATGAAGAGGGTGGACTGTCTCGTGTGAGACTGGGCTGAAATGAAATCTCATCAGCTCTCTCCCTCTTTCTGACCACCCTGATGGTGCTTTCTCTAGTCCTCAGCTTCTAACTCCCTGGGACGGAGAGCTAGGGTTTGGGCTGTGATCCTAGACAGCATCGTGCTCTCTGTGGTTCTGACCACACATGGAGTGGGGCTAGGGCTGGGCTGATGGAGGACTTCTGAATCAGTCTCCAGGAGTCTCCCCTCATCTCTGGCCTCCTGGGGGGCATTCTGGGGGTGCTAGGTACACGGAAGGAAGATGTGAGGTAGATTGGTAGGTGTGCAGGAGGGAGCGGAATGGCAACAGATCCCCGGGAGACTTGCTTCTGAAGGGGAGGGTTGGAGAGAGGGCTGTGGGGTTTGTTAGTGAAGATGGTTCTGCATCAGCAGTTTTTTGAAACACATGAGAAAATGAAGCAACTACACTTTAGCCCGTGGTACAAAAATATATCCAGAGTGAGTCTGTTTCACATCTCCATTCTGAGAGCCCCCTTAGTTCACAGGTTATCGGTCATCAGACAAACAAGAAGATGCGACTGGACAAAGCCAACTCACACTTCTCTGGGTGAAGACTCGGAAGTTCCCAGGCTCTGTGCAGCAAGTTGCTGTCCTTGGCTCTGTCTGGGGTGGCAAGCAGCCTTCCTGGGGGTGCTTCCCTTCAGCTGGGAGCCCTTTCCTGAACAGAGAGTAGATGAGGGGGAGTACAGAGCGGATGAACTGAACTCCCTTCCTTGGTGATGCCCGCTCTCTTCATCAGAGAACCTGCAGTTTGGCCTTAGATTCTGATCCCAGCCATGACTTCAGGTCTTTTCCAGCCTCTTCCCATGATTCAGGAAGGCAGCAGGATACTTGTGTGGCTTAGGGTCCAAAGAGATCTATGTACCACATTGGAGGGTGGCCCAGCCTCAGGCTTGTTTGGACAAGAGGGTTACATACTCAGTCAGAAGCAGGAAGGCTCTCTTCCATGCAGTCTGGGGTTGCTGGATAGGATGCTGAGAGCAAGGACTTTGGGGCAGAAGGAGAACCAGTAGTTACATATGCACAGAATTTGTGTTGGTTTTCTGTAAGGAAAAAAAAAAGAACAATCGAATATTTGCATCATCAGTTGAATGTTAAGAATTATGGATGGGGTTTATGTAAATCGCCTTCCTGGTGGTTTTCTTAGTTAAACCAGTCCTTTCTGGGTAAACTGTTAGCTGTCAATTTCTTGTGTTCTTCAGAACACCCACGGGCTGGGCTTGTTGCAGGAGATCCACTCACTCACTGTGTGTTGTCAGTGGGTTTTAAACTTGACTCATGGGTCTCTTCTGGCCCCAGAGTGAAGAGGAGGAAGGCAGGCAAGACTTCCTCACAGTCCTCTGCCTTCCTCTACGGATCTCATTGCCAGGAAGCCATTCTGCTTTTATGACTGCAGCCTGGGCTGAGCTACTGACATCTGGACTAGGCTTCAGGGTTCTGAGTTTTTCCTTTAACATGTCTCGCACCCAGGTCACTGGACATAGGCTGGCTATTTCTAGTACTAGAGAACTTTGTGGGTACCTTCTAGGAATGTGCAGAGAAGCAGGATAGTGGCCAAGTAGCAATCCTGGTTTCTTCTGGTTTGCTGGACTGTATTGGTCTTTGACTTTTGCATCCAAAGAGGGTGTGTAAGCTGGCTTTGGTGGGCTTGGGGGAGATGATGCTCTGCCTCTTTGAGGCTCAGGGAATTTTCTGCCTGAGTCAGACACTATTGTTCCAAAAGGAGAAATATGTGGCCATTGGAAGATTTTAGTGAAAGCATGGGACCCCAGAATCATAACAGGCTATTGAGGCAGATAAGAAAGAGTAAGGTGTATCATCGCCACCTACCCCAGTTGTGAAGCTTGCCTCTGAGGGCAGCATCTTCAGCCTCTGTCTTGGCATTACCCACACCTGAAACATGATAGCACATGTATGGGGAACTGCCTTGGACTGTCAGGGATGGTGGTTTAGTGGACTAGGAGAGGAACCGCAGGAGAGGCCAGAGTAGGGGCAGGAAGCTGGCATGAACAGTGGGGGTCAAGCACTCATGCAGGAAGTGGGAGAAAGGTGCAATCTGTGTCTTCAAAGTCATGGCCATTGCTGGTTGGTGAAAGTGGCTAAGTTAGCTGGTCTGGGGTAGACCCACTGTCTCAACACTGTGGAATTTGCAGAATAGCCATTTGAACTAGAAAGCCAGTATGTTCTGGCAACGGACGTGGGAGAGGACAGGAATGTTCTGAGAAACCTGGGTGTGGGGGGGGGNCTCTTTCTTGTTGAGTCTGACACAGGTGGTCCCCTAGGGCTGGCTGGGTTGTGCCTCTTCCTATTGCAGGCAGGGACAGGAGGGGCTGACACAGCCCTCTGTGAGTCTGCATTATGGAGAGGGTGTAGATTGGGGGATGGGAATGAAAACACTAGGGAAAAGGGCTCTCTTGCAGTGTGGTGACAGGGGCTGAGGCATCAGTGCCGACTGCTCCTGCAGAAACACAGACTTAGGGCTCTGGATGGATGGCACTCATGGCTTCTGGATGGAACCCAGAGGCTGCCTATACCTTACCAGGAAAGTCTGGTTTGCCCTGGGTTTGTACTTCTGCTGGTGTGTTAGGTGTCCTTAATAATGTGTTGCCCTTCTGTGGTGAAAGCAGGCACATGGGGCTCAGCTTGGTTTCTTGGGGTCCCAGCGTGGATTTTAACATGGTGATTATGGACTGCACTTGGGCCAACACAATGGTGCGGAGGGCTGCTATTTCTTGGGTGTCATTTTTTCTGCACATGGGATGTACAGCTGAGACCCTCTCCCCTCGGAGACTTGGCCTAAGGCAGGGAAGAACACAGCTGGACCTTGGAGAGAGCATTTCTCTGCATCCTAACATCTGAGATTATAAAAAAATTAGTTTTAATCAAAAAATTCCAAAATAAAGCAAGTGATTTCCTATCCCCCAAGTTGTAGTAAGTTTCAGAGGCTCTCCCTCAGGGGTATAGCACTCGGCTGGAAAAGCAAGCAAGTAGCATCCAGGATGGAGCATGTGAGGTCCCCAGCATGGGTAGAAGGCTAGCCCACTAAAAGGGACAGCCCTGCTCAACCCCGCTGCCTGGGCCACTCCTGCAGGGCACTGGCTGGGGCTGGCGGGTTAGAATAATGACTATGTGAAGGCAACGGACGGAAGTGTCAGCCTGGGCAGCAGGATCCCTCGCTTCTGTGATGTCCCCAAGCGACGTGGTGTGCAGCCAGGAACAGAGATAATTTCCTTGCACACAGCAGCCTGTGTTCTCGTCATGGCTCAAGGAATTACATCATACTTCTGAATGGAAACCCCCGGATCTTGGTTGCTGTGTGTACCTTCTACTAGGGAACTTGCAAGGAGATCAGTGTTGAACCACAAAGCGAAGTACAGGGTTTGGCTTTTTTTGTCTGTGAAAATGTACAGCGCGCCTGGTTGGGGCTGTGGTGTCAGGACTAAGGTGGTACTCCTGGACCCGAGCTTGGTTCTTTACTGAACCCTTTCATACCTCCCCGACCCACACCACTGCGGCCGCACCCTTTGCGCCCGACACCTCACATCTCAGGGCGTTTCGTCTCCCATTGATTAGGAACAGCGACTCTTGAGCGGGCGTGAGGAGGTACTGTCCAAAGAGCCCGCTGTCCCTCAGGATTCTGCGGGGTCCACCCCAGGGTGGGGCTGGCCCGGTGGGTGGCTCCTTTAAGTTCTTCAGCCTCCCTATCTTCCCAGTGGACAGCTCGAGGAACAGCAGGTCTGGCTCCTTGTTGAGAGTGGCATAGGCGTTGTACTGATTGCCTTCTGTGAAGGAATGCTGAAACGCCAAGTCTGAGACTCCCGGGTTTATTTTGAGGTCATATAGGGTCTGGATTTCCCCCCGCACTGTGACCTCCTGCACGTGCAGCCAGGGGCCCTTGTTGGAGACACTGACGATGAAGCGTCCATCAGGGGACACGTGGGGGGTGCCTGTGACGTCAGTGTTAGGGCCCAGCACCGAGTCTGTGACGCTGTCAATGAGCAGCTGTGGGCTGGTGGAGGTAGGGGTGTCCTGTTGGCACTGCACGAAGAAGTAGCCACCCAGGTGGGTGTGCGCCATGGCTTGAGGCATGCAGCTATGGCGCTTCAGACTGATGGTCTTGAGGGGCATCAGGGTCTCCAGGTCAACTTTGTGGACGGCAGGGTCAGACTTGTTGAAGATGAAGCCGAACCTGGAAGGAGAGCAGTGGAGGTCAGAGAGCAATGGAGGTCAGAGAGCAGGAGGCTGCTCCTGGGGGCAGGGGATCTGTCATTTGTTTTAAGTGATGGCAGCCTAACCCTTCAGTCATCTAATGGTCTATTAATAAGATCTATCATTCTGCAGGGGATGCCTCCGAGCCAGCTATCTACACCCTTCAGCCACGTACAGCTGAGTATAATGTTTGTGGATTTGCATGTTTGCAAAACCCACTCATCCTTGGGAAAATGATTTTGAAGGGCAGGGGAATGGCCCTCAGTGGCTTCTCTCTGGAGGTGCCTTTGGACTACTTCCCTAGCTCGATTAGCTGGGATGGGGATCTGGGCTTGCAGGAAAAGATTGACTCTTGCCTGATTGTCACGAGGACACTTGTCAATTAGCCTGTTCCTGAGCTGTCTGGAAAGTCAGAATTTGAAGACACAGCTAAACAAGGACAGAGTTCCTATTTATTGTCCTGATGTTGGGGGAGGAATCCATAGTGTGGTCTCCCCTCTGGCATCCATGATGTGGGCAAGAAGAACCTTAGGGCAACTTTTGCACCAGATGTCACTTGGCCTGGTGCTGCTGGGATGCCCTTTGGTTGCAGAGCCCAGGACCTTGCCTCTCTGAGCCTCAGGGACTCTAAAGAGTGCGGTCTTTTCCCAGGGCAGTTGGGAAGATCAGATCCGAGAGGGGGTTCAAGCAGAAGGGACTTGAGCTCATCTGGCTTTCTGAAATTCTGTTGGAGACCTACTGTAAGTATAGGAAAGTCTGACTCCAGGTGGGATGTCCCCCGAGATCTGCACCTAATGTCTGGCTCACAAAGGCCTTCAGTGCTGAATGCACCTAAAGAAATAGGAGAATCTGTTTCTATAATTTCCTCTTGGAGAAAAAAAAAGGCATCTCTAGAGTGGGCAAAATGTCCCAGACATTGACTTTAAAGCATCCTTAAAGAAGCAGAGGGAGAAGATGATGCTTTTAAGAGGAATTCAAGAGCCACTCAGCAGGAGCATCTGCTCCTGCATGGCTCCTGGCTGGAGTCCTGGTGGGCATTCAAGCCCTGAGGCTTTGCAGGGACGGGGTTCTGAGGGAGGCTATTGTCCTCTTAAGGTGCCCAGCATCAGCGTGCAAAAATGAGTCATTTCTTCTTGAAGATTGAGTCGGCTGTCAGTTCATAGAGACATACAAAGTGAGGTCTTTGGGGACTTGATGACACAGCAGGGGACATTTGCAGAGCTTGTGGGAGCTCTAGGAAATGAGAAAGGAAGGAGAGGGGCCAGTATCTAAAGACTCTGGGGACTGTGAACTCTCTTTAATTAGAAGGTATGCTTAGCAGGGCGACTAGCCGCTGGGTCTGCTGTGCCAGAGAGGATTCATTTCTTTATCCGAAGGCAGATCAGGAAGTATTGGGAAGGAGAGAGGGGTGCATGACTGCCCAGGCAGATGGGGACTGAGCATGGCCTGCAGGGGCGGGACAGACCAATCCTACCTGACGTGGTTGATGATGAGATTGGTTGGGGGTATGAAGAAGTCGTCCACTCCTGCAAATGGCGTTCGGATGAGGTGCTGGCCCTGGCCAGTGCTGGCTTCAGTGATCACCTGTAACACAGAGAGGGGTTATTGTGGGGGCCCATTCAGGAGCAGGCCAGAGAGCTGGACATGTGCATGTTCTGCTGTAGACCCCACAGATGGTGAGATATATGGTGGATAAACCCTAGTCTCAGGAAAGGGACAGGAGCCAAGTGGGAGCTGTTTGGGAAGGTGGAGATCGGGCACCTATCCTTCCTGGGGGAAGAAGTAAAGGCCCAGACTGGCCACCCCTCCTCAGTCCAACCTGGCCATCTGCTTCTTGTCAACCTGCAGGAGGGTGGGATGAGGATCTAGGGAATGGTTCTGGGGTTTCCAAGGAAGAGTCCCTCCCGAGTAAGGTAACATATTCAGAGATAGCTCCTTTGTGGCCAGGAGCTTCTAGCCTTTGCATCTCTGCTCAACCCCAGGGAAAGGAGGAGAGGATGAACAATGGACTGATGTACTAGGAAATTATTGAACAGATTTAGTGTTTCTGTGTGTTTGCGTGGGGCAAGCACGAGTGTGTGCACAGGTGTGCATATGCTAATGGAAGCCAGAGGTAATTTCTCATGTGCTGTCTACTTAGTGTATTTGAGCCAATGACCTGTAACTCATCACTCAGGATAAGCTGGCCAGGGACCTGCCAGCTTCTCAGTGCCGGGTTACAAGTGTGCATCACCATGCCTGGCTTTTTTTTT
>LOEQ01000268.1:324514-342158 GCA_001685075.1 Bramus lutescens | reverse complement strand
TTTTAATGTGGGCTCTGGGGATTGGAACTCAAGCCCCATGCTTTGCACAAACTGGATTTCCCCACAGGCAATGCTTTTGCCCTGTGGACTTGGCAGAAAGCAAGCAGGTCTAACCCCTTGTGTGTGTCCCTGGTGTGTTGAGTTGGGGCAAGGATAGCTTGGTGGTGGGAGAGGTTAATCTAAGAGGTTAGACTAAGGGTGAGTCCTGTGGGTGCCCTGTGGGAAGTCACTTGTTTAAAGGCTATCTAAGGCAGCCCATGACTCCTCGCCTTCTGTACGGGGTCATCTATCTATAGGTTTTAGGCCACTGCCTAGAAAGGTAGATCTACACTACAACATGGGCTTGGCAAGCTAAAATAGGCAATTTTAGCTCAAGGGCACTAGGGTCAGGAAGCTGACCTTCAACTCTCAACCAACAAAGGAAACATTCTTTTTTTTTTTTTCTTGATCATATTGTGGCCATGGCAGTAGCAGAAAGGACCCAGGTTTTTTGCAGCCCAATGCCAGCCTGCAGGACAAGGGCAGTCACAGGTGGGTCCTGCTGAGCACACAGCTTGCAGCACTGAGCACTTTTGCCTTGTAGGAAAGGGTCTGCCTTTTGGCTGTCACTTTCATGACAGAGCAAACAGCAGCTGGCTGGCCTGTTCAGGCAGGTTTGAGGCTGGAATCTTTGTGTACCTCCATGCTAGCCTTGGGGGTGAGGGATGTCAGCAGGCATGCTGCTGGAGCAGAGGGATACACGCTGTGATTTCTGTCTCTAAGGGGTTTGGAAGTTGCAAGGAGCATGTTTTCCTGTGATTTTTCTATTTAACAAATGGCAGCATGATGCTTTCTTGACAAGTTCACGGGAGAAAAGTTCATAGAACTGGGCATTAAAAAAATACAAGGATTAGATACTGAATCTAAGAGCGTCTCTGGGAAATGTGGCTGAGCATTCCAAGGCAGCGTGCAATCGCTGCTTGATACCAGGCCTGTCATTTCAGCTTATAATAGAGATGGAAAATTACAGGCTGTCATCGGTCAGTGTCATTCACGCCTCACCACCCTGACACCCTATATTCAGAGGTGGCTTCATCAAACACAGCCCATGGATCATTGAGTCAACACAGTGTGTCAACCTTATTTCTCCGAGCCCTGAGGTTCTCTTGCCCCCTGGCCTTGTGTCCTGGCACACAGCTGAGCCCCCAGATGCCACAAAGATAATTCTGAAGATCTCCTAGTTCTGTGGGCTCAGCTCAGGAGAGAGCCACAGATGGCATAGTAACATGAGGGGCTATCTGGATAGAAGGGAGGTGACAAAATGCTGAGCATCTCTTAGACGAGTGAACAATGCCTGCTGAGAAGTAACATCTGGGGGACAAACTACAGAGCACTGAAAGCTAGGCCTGAGGTAAGAACAACTAGGTAGAATCGATGATGATGATGCCTTAGGAGGAGAGCATGGGGATGGGATTCATGCATGGACTCACCTCCACACAGCCAGGGCAAATTTAACAAATACCCGAATAATGACTATTTAGAAGGAATGGTAGAGTATGCTTCTACTGCTTTTCAAATATCAACAACCTGATCTTTGCCCACACTTGCAGCCTTTTGCATTGCTTGTGTTTTAGATTTGGGGTACAGGGTCTCACTATCTATCCCAGGCTGGCCTTGAACTCCCAATCTGTCTCAACATCCAGAGTTTCAGTGCCATAGGTATGCATGGCCATGTCCAGTTTTTCATCTGTATTTAGGCACATTCTTTAAGTTATTTAAAAAATGCGTGTGTGTGTGTGTGTGTGTGTGTGTGTGTGTGTGTGTGTGTGTGCGTGCGTGCAGAGGGCAGAAGAAGGGCATCAGGTCTCCTGGAGCTCAGGTTGTAGGTGGCTTTGGGTCTCCTGATGAGGGTACTGGGAACCAAACTCAGGTCCTGTGCAACAGTGGCAAGGACCCAACTGCTGAGCCCTCTCTCCAGCACCCAGGCTGCTTTCTGGTTATCAGATAACACAGCCCATAACATCTAATTTTACAAAACCTTTGGCATTTTCCTTCGATTAATGAAATACTTTTGTATCTATATGTGGGTGCAAGAATTCTACTAGATAAACTGTCTCCTATATATTAAATTCAGCTCCTTGTCTGTGTTGATGGATTTTCCTCCTGTGTTATTTTTTCTACTTGGTATGTACGATTTAGGCCTATCTTTGATCAAGCTATATTATATTTAATCACTGCTTTATGCATTTAGTTACATTGTCGGGCACATAACTATTCATCATCATGAAAGTCTCTTCTGCTGTCCATAGCTTTTCAGTTCGAAGCCACCTCACCTGGTGCTCGCATTCTCTCTCATGAGCATCCCTTTGATCAACTGCTATCACTGTTTCAAGTCTTGAGGTCTCTCCTTTTATAACTTTTACTGTAATTCTTTATTTCTTTCATGTCTCCTGCCCCTTTTGGTAATGGAGACTAAACCTAGGACCTTGGATGTACCAAGAAAACATTCTATCAGGGAGCTGCATTCTAGTCCCTTTAACTAGGAAATGCACACATATGCACATGTGCAGGTCAGAGGTCAGCCTTGAGTGTTCTTACACCCTCCTTTGAAAAATTAAAATATATTTTAGATATTTATTTTATGTACACGAGGTTTTTGCCTGCTTATGTGGGTGTGTACCGTGTGAGTGCCTGGTGCTTGCGGAGGTCAAAAGAAGGCATCAGACCCTCAGAACTGTGTGAGCTACCATGCTGCTGGAGACCAGATCTAGGTTTTTAGCCAGAGCAGCCAGTGCTTTAACCACTGAGCAATCTCTATAGCTATACATCTCCCTTATTTATTTTTGAGACAGTTTCTTGAATTGACCTGGAATTTGCTATGTAGACTGGGCTGGCTGGCTAGAGAGTCCCAGGAATCATCCTGTTTCAGTCTCCCCAGAGCCTCCAGCTTGGTTTTGTGTGTGAGCCTGCAGGAATGAATGTGGGGTTCAGTTTCTCTCCCTCCACTGCGTGTTCTAGGGACAGAACTGTTGGGGCTTATGTGGCAGGAGTCCTCACTTAGCTGTCCTGCTGGTGCCATATTAATTGTTTGGCCCCATGGGCTGGGGAAGGGGTCAGGTCCCAGTGTTTGCAACACAAGCACTATACTGACTGAGCTATCGCTTTGCCCCCACTTTTTGTTCTTTATTGAGGCAAGGGCTAAATTGCCCAGGCTGGCTTTGAATTCACTTTACTGTCCAAGCAGGCCTTGAATTCATGACCCTCTCTTGACCTCCTGAGGAGCTGTGATTGATTATAGGTCAGTGTCGCCAAGCTTGGCTTTGTATTTCTTAAAAACAAATTATATCAAATATTTTTTTCTTAAAGCCCAATCAAACCATTCTGTTTATTTATTTATAAATGACAGAGTTTCTCTCAAGTAGCCCAGGCTAGCCTCCAATTCACTGTGGCGTGGAGGCTGACCTTGGACTTCCGATCGTCATGCCCTAACTTCCCAAGTTCTGAGATTACAGACACACACCGCTGTGTATTTTCTGTAGTTCTGGGGAGGGAAACTGGGGTTTTGTGCTTGCAAGAGAAGCACACCACCTATAGTCACACCCTACACCCCTGGCACATCTTTGCCTTTAAAAAATACAGTCGGCTGGAGAGATGGCTCAGGGGTTAAGAGCACTGGCTGTTCTTCTAGAGGACCTGGGTTTAATTCCCAGCACCCATGTGGCCACTCACAGCTGTATGTGATTTCAGTTCTAGGATGTCTGATACCCTCAAACAGACATCCAGGCAAAACAACAATGCACATAAAAAATCATTAAAAAAGAATTCTAGCCAGGTGGTAGTGGCTCATGCCTTTAATCCCAGTATTAAGGAGGCAGAGGCAGGGAGATATCTGTGAGTTTGTGGCCAGCCTAGTCTACAGAGTGAGTTCCAGGACAGCTAGGACTATTACACAGAGAAACCCAGCCTCAAAACATGAAACCAAGCCAAAACTAAAAAGAGATATTGGAGAAATAGGATATTCATGCTCCAATATTTTCTCTACCCTTCTTATCCCAACAAAGTGAGACTTACATTTTCACTCTGCCCTGCCTCCACTCACTCTTGATTACAATAAGTGACACTTAGTATATATTTTCATTTCTCTTTCAGGCCCCAAGTCTCTGGCTTTACTTAGCACATACAGTTCCGGGTGTTTCCCTCCTTAGCCCTCTCTTAAACCTTCTCTGGCCCTCAGTGCTGTGCCTCCTTTCTCTCTCTACACTGTGATAATGTCTCTGGTCTGGCTCATCTGATGCTTGTTTTATATCTTCCCTTGTTGTCCCCTCATGTTTCTTTAGTGCTGAGACCCTAGGTGCTCACACACCCTCTTGTCTTCTCCAATAAGCGGGGTCTTAGCTGGGACAAGACTTTGAATGCTCAGCTCTTTGCTCTTCCAGATTTTCAGCTACTGTTACAGGGGAGGGGAAATCTAATGTCAACCTGGTTGTCTGTCTTTTATGGGTAATTTGTTTTCCAACCCCAAAGGGCTTCCCTTGTCAGAGTTTCTTTCCTGGAGTTCTAGAATTTTATGAAGAATTAACAAGAGATATATTGCTTCTCATTACTTAGGACTGGGATGTGTAGAGCCCTCTCTTTGAGAATGAGTGTGTGCATACATGCACACACCATGGTGCCTGTGTGGGGGCCAGAGGACAACTTTGTGGAATCAGTTCTCTTCTTCCACATTTACACAGCTTCTGGGGATTTGAACCCTGGGCCCTTAGGCTTGTGTGACAACACCCTTACTCTCTGAGCCCTCTCTCCAGTCCTAGATCTTGTTGAACCCACATGATTACAGTTCATTTTTCGAGATAGGGGTTTTCCTGTGTAGCCCTGGCTTTCTTGGAACTCACTTTGTAGCCCAGGCTGTCCTCCAATTCAGAGATCCAGCGTGCACCACCACTGCCCGGTATCATTACAGTTCTTTGACTCAACAATTATGTTCGAAACTTGTTTGATTCCTTTTTTGATAGTCTCACTATGTCACCCTGGTTGTTCTGGAACTCACGGGTATCTTTCTGCCTCAGATTCCCAAGTGCCAGGATTATAGGTGAAAAGTATCATGCCTAGCACATTTAATGTTTGATTCTATTCCAACTGTGACCCTTCTCTCTGGGTGTTACAGGATCCTGCCCCACATCTCCAAACCTTCATAGGTTTTTCTCTTCAGGAAGATTTCCTTTTTCTTTCAGGCTATTTCATAAGGATACATTTTTTTCTTTCTAAATCACTTAGTTTCAAACTTGGAAGCTGGTTTCATTCATTTTTAGTTGAAATAAGACAAATTTTCTGGTGATCCCTCCTTGGATTTCATTCTTAGCGTTCTCGGGAAATCTGTCCCTGTTGTGGTTTGGTTGTGTCATATTCCCCACACACTTATGGGTTTGAACACTTGGTCTTCGTCTGGTGATGCTGTGTTGGGAGGTGACACATCACTGGAGAAAGCAGGCTGCTGGAGGGAGGGAGGACCATGATGAGTACAGCCTGATGCTGTTTATGGTACCCTGTCCACATCCTAGCCACTGAGATGTGAGCAGGTAGCCATCCCTTTCCACTGCCACACCTGGGAGGCATTCCTGCTGCTGTGCCTTCCCTGCTGTGATGGACTGTGCCTGCAAGTGATTCAGAGGGCTTTTGGTGACAGAGAAAAAGGAGTAAGAGAGTCTCCCACAGCTCTTCCAGCTCATTTTCTGTTCTCAGCAACCTTTATTTTGGCTTCCAGGACCTTTGGTAAACTCTTTGCGTTGTCAGGTTCGCTGAAACTGGGATCTCCCTGTTGGGTCCAGCAAAGGCTGGGAGGAGAACAGGGCCGAGCTGTCTCCATTTACTTCTGTGGGTTCTAAAGACAGTCAACCCTAGTGGCCCAAATCATTCGTTTGCATGCAATGCATTAACTCCTCCCTGTATGCTGATGGTTCTGTGTACTGCTTCTTAGGAGAACAGAGTTGACCATCAAGTGACTTTTTCATAGGGCTTAGTGGATCCCTGGGGAGAGAGGCAGGGCCAGGTAGTGTCAAACCTCTCTAGCTGGTGTGGGGAGGATTTCCACAGATCAGCAGAGCCCGGCTTCTTGGCAGGAGGTACGGTGTAGGGCCAGGACCTGGCTGAGTGGGCCAGGACCATGGGTAGATGACTTAACTCTCTATGGCCTAGCACGCCGTGCACACTTAGTCTGTGTGCTTTCTCTGTGGATTTAAGCATGCAGGTTGCTGCCCCTGTTTATTGGTTAGAACTATAGTTTCAATAGAGTGTGTCTCCACTGAACTCATGTTGGGCCGTGGATGCTGTGACGTTGAGAGGTGGTGGGACCTTCTTGGGCTCTATCAGTTGACGGATCTCCCTTCTCCTGAAGGTATTAATGCAGCCCCCTAGGATGGGTGAGTTCTCACAAAATGGTAGCATCATGCCTCTCTCTTCACCTGCTGGCACCTGTGCCCCTTTCTCACCCATCTGCTTCCCTCTTCTACATGTCCACCTCAATGGCAGGTGGCATTGCTGCCTCTCTTGCCAGAAGCTGACCAGATAGAACTGCCTGGTCTCAGATAAAACCATGAGAGAAGATAGATCTTTTCCTTTGTACATCACCCAGCTTCAGGCATTGTGTTGTAACAACAGAGAACAAATGGAAAGAACCTACATTTATGGCTTAGCACTGTTCTCTAGATGGTCTGCTCATTCCAAGGAGAAGAAAATCCTGTCTTCCACTTCGCTGTCTGAACTTCAGAGGCTCATCCTATTTGTTCCTAAGAGCTACTGAGTCAGGAGAAGCAGGTGCAATGCAGCTGGGTAGGGACTGGGTTGTCGTGAAATTAGAATTTGATCATTTTACATTCTTTTCAGCTGAAGTCCTGGTTGAAGATATCCTGTGAATTGCCTAATGGGAACATTGCTTGGAGGTGGTTTCTGGCTTCCTTCTATTGGTATAATAAAATATTCTGACTTAAAGAAATTTAAGAAGGAAAAGATTTATTTGGCTCACACTTCTGAGTCACAGTTCATCTTTGAGGGAATCAAGGCTAGAACTTAAGCAGGAGCCTGGAGGCCGCTGCTTGCTGGTTTACTTGGCTAGCCTTTTCACACAGCCTAGAACCACCCGTATAGGGAATGGTGGCTTCCACAGTGGACTGGATCCTCCTCCTTCAATTAACAGTTAAGACTATTCAACCATGGGCATGCCTATGGGCCACTTTGCCCTAGACAGTTTCTCAACTGAGAGTTTCTTCTTAGATGGGCCAGTAAAGCTTACTAATACTGTTTGCTGCTCCCTTCTCAAGCCTTTGTGGAAATAGTTTGGATAGATCGCCCCCAGGGAAGCACAGGACAATGATTTAATTGCAGAAGAATCCTGTTAGAGGCTGGGTGTCAGCTTCAATATGCTCCACATACCTGCAGGCTTGGCTGGGACTTGTGCACGTCCCCCCAGCTCAGGACCCACACCTGGTCATGTGACTTGTCGTAGGACAGCTTAGCTGGCAGAGGGTCCACACCTATGGACTTAAAAAGAAATGGTGACAAGTTGGTCATTGCTGAGGCTGACACGATGCTTATCCTGGACGTTCACGTATGTGGTTATCTCACTAGGGGAGCTGGGAAGCTAGCCTCAAACCCTTGCCCATTATCCCCTGCTTGGAAACCCAGTGTAGAAGTTGTCCCATGGGCTTTGTCCTCAGAGGACAAGGGACTCAATGAGTTGGCTCTTTGAAGAACTTAGTTTCTTGCTTGTATCTCACCTAAAGTATCCTAGGGACAACTTGGGCAGAGACTGAGTACAGAGGCTTTAAGACTTCTACTCAAGAATCAGCTCCGGGGATTCTTTTTAGTCTTCCTAGAGCCTTAGGGGCCTCTTGAACCCTCAGTATCCACCTGGGTTCTGGTGGGTTGGCCCTTTCCCAGGATCATCTGAGGTACCCAGTTCTGACCTTTGTCCCACCCTGTGCAGCCTCTCTGTCACACATCCAGCAGTTTAAGGCTCTGGACTCAAGACTACGGCACCAGGCAGGCACACGCTCCCTTTTTAAATGGCAGCAGCGAAAAGTCTGTTACCTGCTGAGGCCATAGCTTCTCCCAAGGCCCTGGCATAAGAATGCTCTTTCCCTTTTAGAATGTAGATCTTAAAAAACAAATTATGTGTATGTTGCATGTGAGTTCAGGTGCTTGAGTAGGTCAGAAAGAGGGCTTTGGACCCCCAGAACTGGAGTTACAGGTGGTTGTGGGTCGCCTAATGTGGGTGGTGGGAACTAAGCTCAACTCTTGTGCAAGATCAACAAGCCCTCTCAATCGCTGAGCCATCTCTCCAGCCCCACAGTGCAGCTTTTATGCTACAGAACTCTTCTTTAGTGATCTTTAATAATGGACTATGAACCACCAGCTTTTTTCATAACCCCCACGCTCAGTGAAGAGGCAGACACAGGTTCTCTGCCATCTTTTCTGCTCAATTGGCTACCAAATTTGATGCCTTCAAATCCATATGGGTGAGCCCTACCTTAGGGTTACTGTTGCTGTGATGGAACACCATGACCAAAGCAACTTGGGGGAGGAAAGGGCTGACTTGGCTTATGCTTCCACATCACAGTTCATCACTGAAGGAAGTCAGGACAGGAACTCAAACAAGGCAGGAGCCTGGAGGCAGGAGCTGATGCAGAGGCCATGGAGGGGTGCTGCTTACTGACTTGCTCCTCATGACTTACTCAGCCTGTTTTCTTATAGAACCCAGGACAAACAGCCCAGGTGTGTCCCCACCTACAGTGTGCTGGGGTTTCCCCTACTGATCACCAATAAAGAAAATAACTGACAGGCAGCTTGCCTACAGCACCTTCGCATGGAGACATTTTCTCAATTGAGGCCTCCTCCTCTCAGATGGCTATAGTTTGTGTCAAGTTGATATAAAACTAGCCAGCACATGTCCCCAAATCCCTTTCTCCAATGGTTTCAATGGCTTTTCCTCCACTTCCTTCACCACCATAGCTTATACCTCATCAACATAATTTCTGAAATTTCACTTTCATCCATAGTCTAGCCTTGTTAGTCCATGGGGGAAAATGACAATCTTCGTCAACAACTGCCTTTTAGAGATACTCCATTGGCCTCCCTGGCTTCTCCACTTCCTCCTGACCTAGAGCTGCTATGTCCCAGGTCTTCTCTGTTGAGGATCTCACCCACATGTACAGAACTGAACTTGTGATTTCACTCCCTGCTGCTGAAATGTGTTCCTTCTATCCCCACTGCCCCTAAAGTCTCGCTTCTGGTAACACCTACCCGAGTCCCAAGGAGAGTCTCTAATTACTAGCCTTGACTGACCCTCAAGGGTGACGTAGCCTCCTGTGAGCCCTGCATGTCTCCCCGCTTCCACTTATTGTGGTGTCAGTGTTCGCTTTCATCTGGACTGGTTTTGGAAAACGCCTGGGAGACACACCTCAAGCTATGCTTTTAAGCGTGTTCTGGAGAGGAGGATGTGGGCTGCGCCTTCCACAGCCTGGGCTCAAGGCTGACTGGAAAGGGAAGCAGGAGAAGGCATTCTGAGTACCAGCCTCCATCTCTCACCTTCTTGACTGTGGGCTGGGATGGACTGGACCCTCTCCCTTCAGCTGCTTCGTGTCAGGCATTTGGTCAGAGCAACAAGACAAGTAACTGGTACAGTTACCAAAGGCTTGGGCACCTAGCGCTGCCATAATCCTACTTGGAGCTTTTCGTGCCACGGTAATGCTATCATCTGAGGAAGTTAACAGCTGAGCCACCTTCCAGTCCTTCAACTTTCTCGTTAAAGATCTCCACTCAATGCCACTTGTCTGCCCTGTGTTAGACAGTAGCCACTGTCTTCCTCTCCCTTCCTGTGAGATTCCATGCTCCTACTCAGTGCTGTGGAAGAGGGAGCTGAAGACTAAGCCAGGCATTGATTAAACTCAGCTCGGGATTTCCCATAGTCTCGCTATGCTGAGCCATTGGAGTCTGGCAGGAACAAGAGCCTGAGTTAAAAGCCCCAGGATTAGGGGATGGACTGAGCAGACTTGGCCCTTGAGAAATTTTAAAACGATCAACTCGCTACTCTTTCTGCTTAGCAGATGAAAGGGTAAATCCTTTCCAATGGATGACAGCCATTTAAACACTTTACAATTTAAAAATATGTAAAATGTTTGGATTAAAAAAGTCATTAGGCATTTCAAAAGGCAGATGTCTTTTTACTATTCAAAATCGTAATGTGAAGGGCCACAAGAAAACAATTAAGAATTTATATGCTGCAGCTAGGGGTGGTGGCACATGACTTTAATCCTAGCACTCTGAAGGCAGGCTGATCTCTGTGACTTTGAGGTCCGTCTGGTCTACGAAGCAAGTTCCAGGACAGCCGGAGCTGTTACACAGAGAAACCCTGTCTCAAAAAACCAAAAGCACAAACAGCACCAAAAAAGAATTTAGGAATTAAATAGAAAATTTGAAGCTAAAAATGAACTTGTGATATAGCAATAAACAGAAAACCCCACCTTAGATGAAGGAGAAGGTAGGATTAGCAAACTGAAAGACACACTGTAGGACAGACAAAACTGAAAGAGGAGAAGATATGGGTACAATGGAAAGACAGGCTCCTCAGGAAGAAAGGGAGCACGGGACAGCAGAATATTTAAAGACATAATTGCTGAGAATTTACCATGTGTTAAATGTTCAGTCCACAAACTTAAGAGCCTCTGGAGACCTCGAATCAGAATAAATACAAAGATCTCCATATGAGAAACATTGCAGTTAGAGTACTAACTAGAGAGGAACTCGGAGAAGGAGAGAGGGAAAATACAGTGCTGAAGGAAAGTAACTGTCAGCTAGAATTATTCAGAAATAAAGAGAAGATATTTTCACATCAAACAAAACTGAGATCTGTTACCAGCAGAAGAACTAATAAAAATGGCCTCATTCCAACACTTTGGAGGCTGAGGCAGGAGGATTGTGAGTTTAAGGCTAGCCTGGGCTATGGAGTGACACATTGTCAGAACAACTACCACCTACCTCAGTAAAAAAAGTGGACTAGAAAGTAAATATTTGGGTAAATATCAGTGATTGCCTGGATATATGTATGTATATATATTTATACACAATAACAATATATAATAATACAAAAGGCAGGAAGATGGTTAAAGGAGTTAGTATTTTACCATTGTTGAGGAAATGAAGTGTGATGGTTAGTGTTAAACTTTATTGCTGTAGGATATTTGTACACTGTAAAGAAGTATTGCTGTGATTGGTGTAATAAAAAACTGAACAACTTATATAGCTAGGCAGGACTTCTGGGCAGAGAGAGGAAGAGGATGATTGAGACCCACAGGAGATGCTATGGAGATGTGGAACAAGTCGGACACGCAGAATGGGAGAGAGATAAAATCCACGTTGTAGAACACAGACTTAAAAATATGAGTTAATTTAAAGTATAAGATCTAGTGGGACAAGTCTAAACTAAGGTCAAGTTTTCATAATTAATAAGCCTTTGTATCAATATTTGGGAGCTGGTGACCCAAAGGAAAGTCCTTCTACACTTTATATTTGATGTAAGTTAGAATCGTCTGGGAGGGGGCAGCTGGGCATGTCTATGTCAGATTATCTTGATTATGATATGGGAAGCAGGATTCCCTCCCACTGTGGGTAGCACCATTCTCTAGGCAGGGGATTCTGGATTAAGAGTGGATAAAGTGAGCTAAGCACAAGCATGTCTTTACTAATTCACTGTTTTCTGCTTTTTAAACTTTTTTTTAATTATCTTTATTTTATGTGCATAGGTGTTTTGCCTGCATGTGTCTCTCTGTGAAAGTGTCAGAACTCCTGGAGCTTGCTTGAATCATAGACTGTGGTGAGCTTCCATGTCAGTACTAGGAATTGAACCCAGGTTCTCTGAAAGCACAGCCAGTGCTCTTAACTTCTGAGCCATCTCTCCAGCCCTGTTTGCTGCTCTTGACCATCACTGTAATGTGACTGGGGACATCAGCTTCCTACCTGATTCCTTGCAATAACAGACTGTAATCAGAATTACACTGTTTCTCCCTTAAATGTTTTTGTCAGGGTATGTTAGCACAGAAGCAAGAAAGGAAAACAAGAAATGAAGTAACAATTGACATGTGATAGTATCAGTGTAAGGATGTGTGTTGTAGTCTCCATGATACTAATGCGTACCTCTTCAATAAATAGAGGGGGGAAAAAAGCAGGATAAAACTCTTTGGCAAAGCCAAAATCAAGCAACATAAAACAGTCTGAATTAAAGGCAAGATACATGATAGAAACACTCCACTATACAAATTACATTAAATATAAATGGGTCAACTATTTTAAGTAAAAGACTAAGATTGTTAAACTAGATAAAAACTTAAACGCTATGAAAGACAATCTTAAATATAAGGCATAGAGAGGTTGGAAAGTAAAAGGATGGAAAAATTGTAGCATTAGAATGGTAATTAAAATGTGATTTAGCAACCTTGCAGTGGTGGTGCACACCTTTAATCCCAACACTTGGGAGGCAGAGGCAGGGGGATCTCAGTGAGTTCAAGGCCAGCCTGGTGTACAAAGCAAGTTCCAGGACAGCCAGGTCATATATATGAATCATTCATATATATGAATGATTTAGCTATCCTAACATTATTTTTTTAAAAAATAAAACAGATTCAGAGCATTACCAGAGATAAAGTGAGAATGGATAGAACTCTTAGAAGCAGAAAACTCTACAGACATAGTGGATTTTGAAAACACACCTCAGCAGTTGATAGACCAGACAGACAAAACGAATCACCCGAGAAAGGCAATCTGAACAGCACAATGAATCAACTTGACAAAACTGACACATATTAAATAGCTCATCTAATACCAGAATACATGTTCTTGTAAAGTAAACACAAAACATTTATCAAAGTTTATCATGAGTTCTGTTTTAAAATAAGCTTTAGTATACTTGAAAAGATAAAAATTACTCAGTGAGTTTTCTGTTCATGGGAATCAAACCGAAAACCTGTTGCATATACCAGGACAAACCACAGCTCCAGCTATATCAAATGTTCTTAACACATGATATTTCACAGGGGCAGGGAAGAGACAACTCTGCTGGTTGATTTCAGGTTAAGTTTCTAGTCGCAGTCCTTTAGTGGGTATCACTATTGCCCAGCATTCCCTGCACCCGTGCCTGATCAACCCAGCCTCACACTTAGCTTTCACCTTTCTTCTCAAACCTCCAGCCCTGGTGATAATCTTCCTTCTGTTTTACTGAAAAAAGTTTTCAAAAGACAGTAATCTACCTACTGTCCCCCAAACTGCCTTGTTGTACCTAGTGGAGGATTATTTTCTTGGTTAAGGCTGGTGTCCCTATCTGTGTGCACTGGAGTTCACTACAATGGTCTACTGTGATATGCGTGGGAGGAGTGTAGAAACAGATATTCCAATAGCATACACTCTGGGATAACACTTCCTTGAAAATATTTCTTTGGCACCCCGTCTTCATTTTTATACTCTTAGTTTTGTATTGAAATCCCTCTGTACTGTTGCCTGTGTTGATCTCTTTCCTGTCTGGATACACTGGGTGATCTCAACTAGTTTTCTAGATTTAATCAGGCCACAGGGCAATGACGCTCAGATTGACAGCTCCAGCCTCCATCTTTCTTTTGACCTTAGACCTGTTTACTTGACATAGCTGCTTAAGCATCTGACACCATTTCGTATTTTATCTCTCCATCTGCTCCACGCTCTGCTCTCTGCTTTGAAATGCATCTTGCTTTAATCCTTGCATCTATGACTTCGTCTGTGGTCAAATTTTCCTCTGCCACTCCCTTACACAAATACCTGTGGTTGCAGTTGGGGTCCACCTGAATCTTTGAGGATCTCCTGACTTGAAAAATCCTTAGCCATACCTATGCTACATAAGGAAACATTCGGTTTCCTGGGATGGAATGTCCTGAGGGCCATTATTTAACCTATCAAATGTTATAAATGATATAACCATTCTATGCTCAAGCTAACAAAAGAACCACATAGTGCTTTTTTTCTTTTGTTTTTGTCTCTTCTCAAGCTTTACAGTTAACCCATCAGAAAGAATTTTAGGAGGGCTGGAGAGATGGCTCAGGAGTTAAGAGTGCTTGCTGCTTTTCCAGAAGCCTGAAGCTAGGTTCCCAGTACAGCAGTAGGCTCGTGACCGCCTATAACTTCAGCGACAGAGCAGCTGGCGCTCACATGCATACTCACAGAGCTAAAAACAACAAAGTGAGTCTGGTATTTTCTTATCATGGCCTTCTGCTGCTGCTACCACCTGTGTCTGGAACAAGTTCCACCCATCCCTGCTCTGTCTTCTTGCTGTTCTTAAAGTAGCAGTTGTATTGATGCTCAGAAACCTTTTCATTGCTTTCTCTTCTGCCTTCATCTTATTCTATAGCCTAACTGGCCCCCAGGATCCTTTAGGGACTGACTTCTGTTTGCCCCTAAGCTCACTGTCTCCACTTTGGTCCTCATCACTGCACAACGGCTCCATGGTCTGGGTCTTAGGTGGCATTCAGATCTTGGCTTCTGTGCAGCTGTAAGACAATAGTCTTATAGTCCTGTTGTCACATTAACCCTGGCTTTCCACAGCTCTTACGGCGCCCTGAAACTGCTTTGCGTTCTGCCTCCCTGACTAAAATCGTGTGCCAGGGACTCCAATGCAATCATTCATGGCTGTTTTTTTTTTCATTTACAATAGTGCTGGGCACATAGTAATCTATATTTGATAGACTGTTACACAGGAATCTCTTTCCAGGCTAAGCCCTTTTCACTGGAGCCGGGGAGTGTGCACGCAGCAGGGGTGGTCCTGGGATTCCAAGTCTTTCCCGCTTCTTCTAAGAGCTATTACCTGTAAGACTTTCTGGGCTTGAACATCAACTACAAGGACTCTGTTTAGTGCTGGCTGGGCCACGTAGATGTACCGGTTCCTGACATTGACTGCAGACGCCCACTGGCAAGGCTGGGTGGCATCTCCTTCTCTGTGAGGACAGATTTCTTCCTGTAAGGAGACAGATAGCCATGTATCTGTTCTTCTACCCCTCTCCAACATCTCTGGGGTCCCTATCCCTTAACCCTCCTGCTTCTCAAACTCCTTGGAATTCATACATGAAAATTGCAGGCAAGCCCTACCATCTCACTAATTATCACTTGACCCTCACCTTCCTCACCAAGGTCAACACTACGTCACCGTGTGCTCAGTTTGTGGATCTTTCTGTGTGGAATGGCCCAGGGTCCATTCCTGGATTTCTTCTCTGAAGCCAATTCCCTTGTTTATCTCATTGAGACCTACAGCTTTATGTACTGTCTGGACATTTACCACTCCCAGATTTGTGTGTGTGTATTCATATATGTACAAGTTTGCACAATGCCTGTGGAGGCCATGTCATTCCCCCAAGGCTCTCCACCTTATTTTTCTATTACTATTTTTGAGATAGGGGTTCTCAGTGTCTTAGAGTTTGTCAAATAGTTTAGGCTAGCTAGCCAATGAATCTGACAATCTGCTTGCCTCTGTTTCCCCAGGCTGGGATTACAAACATTAAAAAAAATTTGCTTGCATGTTTACATGTATACCACATGTGTGCCTGATGCCTCTGGAGGCCAGTAGGGGGCATTGGATCTCCTGGAACTGGAGTTTCAGATGGAGTTTCATGTGAGTGTTGGGTCCCTTGCAAGAGCAACAAGTGCTCTTAACCACGGAGACATTTCTCCAGCCGTGTCCCCTTTTAATGTGGGTTCAAGGATCGCTAACTTGGGTCCTCATGCTTGCAAGCAAAGTGCTTTACCAAGTTTCTGTCTTCAAGCCTCTTGTGTGGGCTCCATTCTTGTTGCTGCCTCTTGTCTACTATGGTGACCAATATGCATCTCAAACCTGCATGTCTAAAATCAACCTTTCATTCTTTTTCTCCAGTTTTTCTCATTCATGCTATTCAAAACTAGGAGCTTGTTGCTTTCCATCCTTTCTTCTGGTCCTTTTGTTTTGTGTTTTTAAAGATGGGAACATTGTTTTCTCTGCCTTCTGTGAAACCTGTTCTCTCAGATTTCTCTATCACCCTGTGCTCCTGTTCTTTGGTTTCTCTTAGCCTGCCTGCCCCTGAGCTGCAGATGGGTCAGGACTCTGTTGGATACCCCTCTCATGCCAACTGCACACTCCCTTGTCCATTCCTTGGCTTTCAACAATACTCACACGCAGCTGGTGCCCAGATCTGCATCTTCAGCTCAGACATGTCCCGTCCCTCTAGTCCCTTTGGTTTCTTCATAGGCCTCCAAACTCCAGGGTGTGCCGAGTGTTCTGCCTCCCACACCTGGCCTTTCTCGCTAGTGTCTCCCCTACTTGGTATCACAGCATGCTATGAAGTCCTGGACTGTGACCTGACGCCCAACAGAGTCAGCGTGCTACGGCTCAGGGATAGGCAGGCCGAGGGAACCACAGAACAGAGAAACCCAGGAAAATGGCAGTGGGGAGGGCTGCCCTGGATCTATCCCCAGGGGGGTTACCTCTACTGCTGCCCATCCTTGCCCCCGTCACTTCATACTTGGCTTCATGTTTCATTTGTAGCACCTCTGGAACTCTGGGCATTTATTCATGTGTGTCCATGCCAAAGGCAAGAATACCTGTCTAGATGCTGTCTGTTCACCTTGCTGCCTCTATCTGACTATGAACTTCTAGGGGACAGAAACCCAGTGGACCCTGACCCTCACAGCTGCCGGATGGAGGAGGGAGAGTTAAAATTCCCTGCCTTAGGCTTCTCCCTTAGCCTGGACTCAAACCCACATGTAATGACCAGAACTGAAGAAACCCAGTCTCTCATACATGCATGTACACATGGAGCATGACCTCTGGATTTTGCATAATGTGGAAGCTGCCTCAGCCGTAGAAACTTACATAACTCATGAAGATCTTCTCCGCAGGCTTCAGGCGTCTCTGGACCTCACAGTCCACAGGGTGGATGACAGCAATGCCATCGTCAGAGAAGACATAGAACACGTTTCCCACGCTGAGGCCTGGGAGGAGTGAACACTGTGTGGTCATAAACTTTTAGCCACTGGTAGGGTCACACAAGGCACAGAAGTGTGGCAAGAGGACATAACACACTATCCTGGCGGAGAAGGGGAGACAGCCCATCCACAATACTTCTTGATGGTAATTGGGACCACGTAAAAAGTGTCTTCAAGGCTGGGAACCAATATAGCCCATTACAGCTCTGCAGTACCCAGTACCCCTGCTACTGTACATCTGGAGCCCTGTCCCTGAAAGATGTCCAGTCTGGGGAGCGCCTGACAGCAATCTCAGGAGTCAATCCTGGGTGTCCCTCCAGGATTCTAGGAGGCTAGCTATGTGCACGTGCCTCATTGCTGCCCCACAGCATCTCTGTCTGAGGCATCATGCCAAAACACCTCTGTCATGAATGACCTACCTGGAAATCTTGGACTGAAACATCAAGTCTGGGCACAGCCTCCTGGGGCTGCTTTGAAAGTCAATCACCAGAAAAGCCAACATAAGATTGACAGCTTAATGTAGCCCACATGGGGCTTGTAGACACAGCTACATTTCTGGCTGAGTGCAGTGCTCTCAGTGTGGGAATGGTGAGAGTCAATACTCATTCAACACACAATCAACCTCGCAGGAGACCCAGCCTCCTGA
>LOEQ01000268.1:307314-321904 GCA_001685075.1 Bramus lutescens | reverse complement strand
CTTGTGCCTGGGTCTCTGGATAGACGCGGATGACTGGTGGCACTGTGGGTGAGAACAGTGTTGGTGAGAGAAAATTCACCCCTGGCCAAACCCCGAGACCCCTGCTCCACAGGGTGAACCTGAGAGGCACCTCTGAAGGTCTCTGAACCAGCTTACAATGATGTCTTTAGTATCCCAAGCGTCAAGGGACAAGGCTGTAAAATGGATCACAGGCAATAAACACATGCTGTGTGGTACCCTATGTAATTCATGGCTTCCACTCTTGTTCTAAATATGATCAGAAAGACATCCAAATATTTAAAGCTGTTCAGCTGCTGCACATAAAGAGCAACATCCACTGAAGTTTATCTCTGAGTGAATGAAATTCAGATGTATTATTCCTGTTATTGAAAAGCCATTGGTCGGGGCCTTAATTTCTTGCAGGAAATGCTCCACGAAGCACTTATAGGCACTGACTGGCAGGGCTGCTAATTACATCATGGCTGTGGAGAAGCCCATCGATTTTCCAGTGGGTCGTTTTTATTTCTTTACTCTCTAAGCCCTGGAACCTTCGTGAAAGAAGGACGTGTGCTCCTTGGTCACAGAGTGACTCAGCTCTGGCCCTGGTAGTCCAGTTTCAGCTTGGGCGTGCAACCTGACCCACTGGCTAGAGCAGCACAGGTGGGTAAGACTCTGGCATACTCCACAGTGGATTGGCCCTTCTGACAAGGGCAGGCTGAGGGCAAAGGCTCTTGGAGAAGTGGAGCCTGGTGAGGGAGAGCCCCCTCCTGGACATAAAAGCATTATCTTTTCCCACCTTCATGAGGGCTTATGTTTATACATTTTACTCTACATACTTTAGAGCCCAGGTTTGAGAGCGAATGTAAGCAGACTTGAGTATTAAATCATACCCCTCTTGGAAAGTGGAGGACAGATTCCTCTTGAAGTGGATAACTGTTTTCTTACTACTACCTGGAAGCTCCTTTGTCCATTAAAAGTAGGACTCCTGGTATTTGAAATGAGAGAATTTTCTCTGGACTAGCAGAGAGCACCTGATACATACATAGGAGGGGCCAATGGCACTGACAATGGAGTCTGAGTTAGCAGCATTCTGGTGATCTACGCTCAGAGGAGAGAGGACAATAGAGAAACTCTAGGCTCATTAGGATCTGCAGTTTCTACAGAGATTCCTCAAGGGGTCTGTTTAGCATCTACCAACTCAGCTAGAGTGTCAAGGCTTGCCCTGGGTGACCTCTGGGGTGAAGTTGGGGGGAAAGAGGGGGAATCCAAACTAAGCTTAGGGAACCCCAAGAGCAAGATGTCTGTGCCATCTCTCCCCTTGGTCCTCTTTGCTCAAAGTCCTAAGCTATAGAAGAGTGGCCTTGTCCCAGATCAAGCCAGCAAGGATGGAGGAGGTAAGTGGAGCCAGTTGAGATGTGGGTGAGGATTAGTTTTAAGAGCACAAGTGTGAGCCTCTTTTATCTGACACATTTGGCTCATATAGGAAAGAACAAACCTTCCTCATACCTTCCAGTGGGCAGAGAGGGAGGGAGGGAAGTAGAAATGGGGTCTAAGCGGAGTGCACAGAACTTGAATACAGAGGCTATAGCCTTAGAGCACAGAGATGGAGCTTGCACTGAGGCTGATGGGTGATTTGAGACATCTCTAGGGAGAACCAGGGTTCTGGTTGAAGACCTGTCCAGGGCATCATCAGTGAGCTCATCAGTGAGCATAGCAGCCTGCCTGGCAACCACAGGCAAACCCAGAGAAAGTAGAAGTGAAAAGGAGGACTCAACTCAAAAGCTAAGGAAAGACCAATGAGGAAGTCTTTGCTCTGCCTAGTTGTAAGAAGAGCAAGCTTGATCAATGAAGGACTGGAGAAAGAATACCAAGAGGTTTAAGAATGTGAAGATGCAGTATTAAAGGCAATAAAGACAAAAACCTCAAGGAAATGGATCATTTAAAAGGAACCTTTAGGGGCTGTAGAACTGGCTCATATATATATATATAGATATATAATCTATATATATCTATATATATCTGTGTGTGTATGTATGAATAAGCTGTGAGTTTATCTCACCTGGTCCTTATTTTAATTACTTTTCTATTGCTGTGATGAGAACCATGACCAAGGCAACTTATAGAACAAGGAGTTTATTTAAGGTTTACAGTGAGTCTATGACCATGGTGGGGAGCCTGGCAGTAGGCAGACAGGCATGGCCTTGGAGTTTATATCTTATCCAAGAGTTGGAGGCAGAGGGAAAGAGTGCTGAGAATGATATGGGCTTTTTGAAATCTCAAAACCCATCCCCAAGTGACACACCTCTTCCCACAAGGCCATACTTCCATGTCCTTCCCAAACAGTTCCACCAACTGGGACCCAGTAATCAAATATCTGAGGCTATGGGGGCTGTTCTCATTTAAACCACGACAATCGTATGTAAATCAGAATCATAAATACACTGTGAACTGCTGAAGTCTAGGCATTTCAGGGACGCCTAGAGAGATGTCTCAGTGGACAGAGCCTGTGTTGTACAAGTGTGAGGACCTGGGTTCAGGTTCCAAAGATCCACATAGAAAAGCTGGACTTGGTAGCATGCATCTGGAATCCTGCTTTCCTAAGGCAAGGTGGGAGGCAGAGAGAGGAGGATCCCCAGATGTCATAGGGCAGCATCAGTGAACAAGAGGCCACCTCCAGCAAGATGGAATATAAGGAATAATATCCAAGGTTGTCCTGTGACCTCTACACATGTGCTGAGACGTGCACAGCCATGCTCACATATGAATATGCAGACACACATACATAAAAATTAGCAGAGCTTACTCTGAGTACAGTTTGTCTCAGTTCCTGTTAGGAAATCTATAATTCAAAGTCAAAGGCAACCAAAAAGAAAATCACTTGATTTTCTTACTAGGCACCAAAAGAACCTTTGAAAGAGACCCAAACCCCATTTCTTGGTGTGTGAGTCTCAATAAAATAGGAACAAAATGATATTTTCTTCCTACAGTGAGTATGTCCATAAAAGGAAGGGATTGCACCATTTCTTTCAGGAAAAAGAAAAAGAAAGTAAAGGAAGCAACATTAACTTTGAAGCTTGCTGGTGTGGTCAAGGAAGCAAGACATGGAGACGGCCATATTAAAGGATGAGGCTGTTTCCAGCCCCTGTGACCAAACACACAGCAGAGATAACTTAAGGAATCTCTGCTCACCTTAGTGGGGAGGCATGGTGGTGGGAGGGGCTCTCTCTTGGTGCAACTGAGGCTCTTTGTCTTGTGACCAACCAGGAAGCAGAGAAGGTGGTCCCTCAAAGGGTGAGAATCAATGTCAAAACCTTGAACAGCAGGACCTGTTTCCACTAGCTGAGACCCATCTCCTAAGGGCTCTCCAGCCTTCAAAATAATGCTACAAACTGAGGATCAAATGCTTAAAATACCCATGGAGGCATTTTAAAATGAAAAGTATTTAAATTTGTATTTATTTAAATGTATGTGTCTGCTTGTCTGTATGTGTGCTATGTGCATGTGGTACCCTCAGATACCAGAAGAGGGCGTCAGGTCACTGGGAACTGGAATTATAGGACGTTGTGAGCCACATGCTGTGGGTCCTGGAACCTTGGTCCTTAAATAAATACTCTTAACTGCTGAGACATCTCTTCCCTCTCTTAGAGCACATTTAAGATTGTCACCATATAATAGAGAACAACGATGTTTTAGGTAGCTGTATTCTGGGACACAAACCAAAAAAAGATAATGATTACATGAATACAATAAAGAGCTAGTACCCAAGCAGACAAAGTGAATGGTTTACTTAGAGATCCGCGCAGACCAGACAGAAAACAGACTGGACCCACATGATAAAACCCCTGACAGTGTAAGAAAGTAACAATTTGAGGGAGGTCATTGATTAGGAAGATTTTCCATTGTCACAAACAAGATCTGACAAATTAACTAGGGACCGAATCTAATTTCAATTAAAACCAGCCCACTGGGGCTTGACAAAATAATTCTGAGTTTATCTAGGAAGGAAAAAAATTCAATGCCTGGCTGAGGATACTGAGAAATGACATTGTTCCTTGTCATTTTGCTAAACCAAGATATCACAGAGCGTTAGACCATTGATGTGGGGGGGCTGAGGGGCTCCTCCTCTTTGAGCCTAGTACCTGACTAAGGACCTGGATTGGTTTTACAAGCCTCTGTCAATCCCTTATCGGGCAGCTAACAGCTATGGAATACCAGCTGGGTGTTGGGCTTGATGCCCACAGTGCTAAGAACTCTGGTCCTTTGCTGCACAGTGGAGCTTTCTGTGTGGAAAATATGGCTGAACAACTTTGCAAATGTGAGGGGTCACTCCTTGGGGAGCCTTGGGGAACAGATCCTAGCAGGCTTCACTCTCCTCTTCCTCCGGGGGAGACGTGCTCTCCAGATGCCTGAGGTACCTGCTGTTTATTGGTGCAGAATTTGTTCAGGGAACTGGAGACTCGAGGAAGGGACTGGCTCCTGCGGTGGTGGGTACCAGCCCTGGAGACTGCCCTTGGTCTCTGCTCTGCTCTCTGACAGGGATGCGTGGGCAGATTGAGACGTTTTCACACTTGAGCAGGTATCATGTGTCTGACCACATGTAATGCTCACCCCCTTCCCTCCCCCGACCCCACCACCCCCGACGGCCTGCGCACCCTGCTCTGAGATGGGAGCTTTTCCAGACCAATTTGGGACTCAATTTAAACTAAAATATGTGACAGAGTTCTAGAACAAGAGGATGCCTGACTAAAAGTCAAGGGTGTAGGATGAGTCACTCAACAAAAATACGTGCCCAAATTCAAGGCACTGGTTCTCCATAGGNGGATGGACAGGACACACGCACATGCCCTCTGATAGTCTGGAGGTTTCCTTGAGGCTGAGGCAGTTCTCCCTGAGGAGAGCCTGAGAAGGACTGAAGGACTTGCTGCCCCCACATCTAATGCCCCTTTCTCCCCAGCTTGCTTCAAACCTGAGTGGGGTTCACCAGGCTCTTTTCTTGTCCTTTGTCCCCTGTAATGACATCATGTCATGTCCTGCTGGGCCCAACCTCTTATGTCTTTCCTCTGCCACCTGGAATTTGTATTCTCACCTACCAAGTCTCCAGTGAGGTTCCTTTATCTGTTTGTCCTTCTCCCCTGGAGACCTGGCTTTCCCCTGAGGACACCGCTTCTCTTGCAGCTTCCTAGGGGCAACCTGTACTTAGCCCCCTACTTAATTAGTTGGAATTAATTCTGTGCATGTGTGATGAAGCCCAGGTCTTCACACATGCCAAGCAAGTGCTGTACCACTGACCTATGGCCTCAGCTGTCTTCTTTTGGGGAGCGTGGATAGGGTCTACTACCCGGCTTGCCCTTGACTGTACTCCATAGCCCAGGCAGGTCTTTAACTTGTGATCCTCCTGCCTCAGTTCCTGAATAGCTGGGCCTGTGGGCCTGTGTTTAAGCCTTTCCTTCCTCTCCCGGGGCTGGGAAGTGGGGCAGGCCTCTCACTTCCTGGTCATTTTTGTTCCCTTCCACACAACAGTGCAGGGTTTTGAAACTGCTGCCCTGTTTTGCTCTGCTTAGCTCAAGCCCTAGATCTCGCCCCTCCTCTTCCAGGATGCGCCTCTAACATCCCTCACTCTTTCCTCCCACCTTTTCCATTTCTTGGGACCTTCCCTCTTCAGCTCATACAATCTGCTCATTCTCTCCTTGATTAAAGAAAGCAAAGCAACTCTAAAGCACCCCAGAACAGAGACTCTTTGTCCCTTTGACTTTTTCCTCCACCTCACCCCCTTTCCTCCTCCTTCATCCCTCAGTCCTCCCTCAGCCAGTTCCAACCACATGAAACTGTCACCCCGTGGGAACTGCTTCCACATGCCTGTCCTGACCCAGCCGCCCTCGCCCTCATGGCCGGTCTGTACTGCACCACACAGCTGGGTCATTTCTGTAGGGTGCTGTCTCCACCTGGCCCCAGGCAGCCCTCCCAGTTCCCACAGGCTTCCCCGTCTCGGCTGCTCAGCTGGTTTTTCCTCACAGCCCTGGGTTTTAGATGCTGGAGTTCATGCAGGTCTCCTCGGCTAGCCTAACCCATTCACGGACTTGATGATGCCCGTCTGCTGACACCTCTGAAATGCTCCCCGCTAGCTCAGACCTTGCCCTTAAAGCAAACTCTATCATTTCAGGAAAGGGCTGACTCCCCTTGTCAGAGCACTGGGGCTTACCTTTGACCTCCCCACCACCTTTCATCAACACTACCCTCTCCATCTCTTTGTCCTGCCATTTTATGTAAATCATGTATTTCTTCCTTAGCACTTTTGCCCATTGCCACCCATAAGGATGTGGCAAAGCCAAAGCATGCTGATCTGTTGAACACATTGATGAGGGGTTATGTGTAGTAAGTAAGGGGGCGAGGAGATTGTTGAATGCACTGATGGGGGTATACAGTAAGTAAGGGGGTGGGGAGAAGACCATGGAACAACAAATGGAACAAATGGAAAAAGCCCATGGCAGGAAGGCAAGCAGGAACTCTGTGAGGGAAACTGAGGAGCTGATGGAACCAGCATGAGGCGGGTATAGCAGAGATGAGGCTCAGAGAAGGTCTGGCTGGACCACAGGGCTCTGGTGTATGTATGCACATTATGTAAGTCCATGCAAGCAGGGCATGCAGCTATGTGCTGCATTCAGGGATTTGGGCTCATGGGAACAGTTAGCTGCCTTGTTCCTCTGTGAGCTAGTGGGTCAGGTCCCCTCAGCATTTTTCCCAGAGTAGCTGGTGTGGAGCTGAACGACAGTGCCCAGTTAGGTCATCTGCTTTGGCGGATGGGGAAAATGAACCCTGTGGGCCATCCTGGGCACCTGGGTAGTGGCAGGATCAGAGGTCTCTTGGTCTCTTCAGCTCCTGTTCTGTCCTGGGCTGCAACATGGAAAGCAGAGCCTGGCAATGAGCAGCTTTTCCAAGGAAGCTGCCTTGCTTAAATATGACCATTTGCTGGGGGTGAAGCTGGCATGAGGAATTAAAAAAAAAAACCATAGGTCAGTTGGGTGGGCACTCATCGGCTACCTATAAAAACCTAACAGGTTCTCCAATGGGTGAGGCCCAGGCTCTGAGTGAGCACCTGGCCCACACCCCCCCAGCCCTGATCCCCACAGTCACACACTTTGGCCACACCCAGTGCCAGCTCTGTAGAGTCCATCAGGACAGAGAGGTCCTGAGGAGAACCCTGGCCTGTGAGGCATCTATGTGGGTCCCCGTCAGAGCCAGACAAAGATGCCAGCTCTCAGTAGCATGGGAAGGACACTACTGCTTCTCCTGTGTCCCAGGCCATGCATCTCCCAAGACTGAACCCCTCCCTTGCATCTTTTGTATATTTAAAAAGAAGGTGAAACTAAGGGATCCTAGACAAACATATTTTCTTTTAGTTTTGCAAAGCCTTCTTACGATTTCACGAGGTGGTGGGAAGACAGCTTAGTTGGGAGAATACTTGCCTTGCCAGCATGAAGATCTGAGTTCCATCCATAAAACCCAATAAGAAAGGCTGGGTGTAGGTGGTATGTGCTTAGGATCCCAGTAAGCCAGGAGGAAGAGGAAGGTAGGCTGTCCCTGGGGGTTCTCTGGCCAGCAGGCCTAGCCTACTTGGTGAGTTTCAGGCTAGTGAGAGACTCTGTCTCAAAAATAACAAGGTGGGTGGCTCTGCAAGAAAGATCCTGAAGTTGACCTCTGGCTTCCACATGCAGGGGTACACACCCACTCCCAGATACCGGCCCATGCCCCATTTGGATCTGTAACACAAAGGTCCATTTTCTTTGGGAATCATCTCTCATTGCCAAGGTTCGGGCAGCATAAATGTGTTCTTAAGTAAGAAGTCACAAAAGCACCAAGCTGGAGTAATAAGCAGATTTGAAGATGATTATTGTGTTTTGGGGATGAATCACTACTTGTCTGAACTGTGGGGAGGTCGAAGGTATTTTTAATTCAATGGATTAATCATAGATGTCTGAAGTTCTTGCTCCTTCCCATGAAAGCAATGTAGGGGCTTTGCAGGGAGCTATAAATCATGTCAGGATTTGGGCCTCATCTCTGGCAGCCTGGGCTGTGGGTAAGTTATACTAAAAATTTGTGTGAGGTAGTGTAGCTTCCTGGAAGGGTTCCTTTAAGCAGCTGGGTTAAGGCAGTCATGGAAGTATGGAAATCTCAGAAGATGGTGGTATCCCAGTCCGTATATGGGATCCCAACTCTGCTACCAGACAGAGTAACATGGCCCTAGAGAGAAGCAACCTATATTTTGGATGATCATCTTTTCTGGGCCTTCATTTCCCCATATCTGTATAATGGGCTGGAGGCCCTGCAAACAGCCACTAGCTTTGATTATCAGTGTCTACCAACTATGACAAACTATGGCTTAAGATGAATCCAAAGCCTCCCCTAAGGCTTCCCCTCCTTTATCCCATGTATTTCCCAAATATCTTCCTGCCAGGCCAGGAAGGGACCAAAGCAGACCTCCAACAGCACAGTAGGTGACTGGCCAAACTCCACCCAAGCTGCTCAGGACCATCTTTCATATCCTCAAGTATGGGGTGGATGGTGTAAAGAATAGGTTCTTGTCACTACCCATGTCCCCTCCTTTCTCAGGAGACCCTTTAGCGAGTCAGCTATCTTCTGTTTCTCCAGAGTGTGCAGTCCAGATAACCACAACAAAGACCTGACAACTGCCTACCCTATACTTCACATCCAGGATCTCTAAGGGCAGTTTCATGGCATCATAGCCGGGTAGGCACTGGCCCAGGGTATTGCCAAGGTCTTTCTGTAGCTATTAGCTATGTCTATGTCTGATGTAAGGGTATGTCACCCCAGTTCTCAGAGTCCCAGTGACTTTGTAAGATAGGGAAGGCACATGGTAGGTGTCCAGTAAATGTTATTACTGTAATTATGATTTCAGGACATCCTAATTTCCCTGTCTTTCTACACAGATACATATTGATTCATTCTAAGGCTGACAGAATTTAAAGCCTGTAGTACTTTGAAAACTTCCTGCCTTTTTCTGGGGTCAGGAGATCATTACATTGTATCTGTGGGAGATAATCATAGCTCCTACTTTAGAGGTGATCCCATGAGGGTGTTGATTGCCACATCAACTGCCTTCATGAGTGCCAGGAGCTATATATAGCACCTGATAGGACCAGCCCAGCTGTCCAGCAGGTCACACAATGAAGGAGGAAACTGATCACCAGCTATCCAGCTCCCAGCGCGCTCTCCCCACCCTATCAATGACTCTTCCTTTGGCCAGTAGAGAAGTCTTGACTCTCTCAACAGTTAGGGCGTGGGTCTATGAATCTCTTCTTCAGAAGGCTCTCCAGGCCATGTGTAATCTTCATTGTCAGCTTGATGACGAGACATGTCTTGGCACACTCATAAGGATGCTATCAGAGAGAAGATCTGAGGTGGGAAGACCCACCCTAACTGTGCCTAGAATCATCCTGTGGTCTGAGTCCTAGCCTGAGTACAAAGAAGAAAGAAAGCTGAGCCCCGCCATTCATCTTGCTTACTGTTTTCTGACTGGGATCTGTCTCTTCACATCCCACAACCATGCCTTCCCCTCTGTAATGGAGAATGCATCCTCAAACTCTGAGCCCAGATATAACCTTCATCCCCTGAGCTACTTTTTCATCAGGCAGTTTGTCACAGCAATGAGAGAAGTAGCCAAGATTGTAGGCAAGCAGTCCATTTCCCACCTTCGGAGACAGTCTAAGCCCAGGAATGCCCGTGGTGCTGGGATCTTGCTCTTGAATCCATTCACACCATGATCCCACGCTTAGTCAGTCTTCCAGGTCCCCAGGGGCCTCAGCGCAGGGGTCTGCTACATCATTTATGAAGGATCTTGAGACTTTAGAGCCTCCTCCAGTAGTGGAGACATCTAGGAGGTTCTCATGTTGCTGTGCAGGGGTCCTACCCTCTTCATGTTTGTCTTAGAGGAGAGAAAGGCACAACAAGCCCCAGCTCTCTCCTTTTGCTTTAGACTCTTTAAATCTTAAGATTTATTTTTTTGTGTGTGTGCATGTGCATCTGTGTGAGGGTATATGAATGTGAGTATAGATAGCTGTGGAGGCCAGAAGAGGGTGCTGGATCCTCTGGAGCTATAGGTAGTTGTGAACCACTGGACATGGTTGCTGAAAATGGAGCTTATATCCTCTGGAAGAGCAGGGAGCATTCTTAACCACTAAGCCAACTCTCCAGCCCTGTGCCTTGGACTGGATGGAAGGCCTGTGTGATACCAGATGAGTGTACTTCTGCAGCCTGCCTGAGGATCTGAGGGTTTGGAACAGAAAGTAGAGCTGTTTTGCAAACTGAATAGTCAAAGCACCTTCAGCCTCTGGTCATGACTTGCCAGAGTCAAATGGTGACATTCTCTGCACAGCATATGTTCTACTTGGACCAGTCTCTGCTAGGAGTATCCCCTATTACCTGTCTGCTGCATAGACGTCTAGTTCCTGAATAATCTCCAAATCTGTGGGTTGGTTCCTGTTGGGGTATAGTAAGTAGGAGCACTTAATTGTGGTGAAATTCAGATACATTTCTTTTTAAAAAATAGGCTGAGCATCATGTAGCCCAGGTTGGCCCCAAGCTCATTATTATATAGTTAAGGATGCTCTTGAACGTCTGATGCTCCTAACTCTACCTTCTCAGTTTGTGGGATGCTGGGGACCAAACCTAGGACTTTGCACTTGCCAGGCAAACATTCTACCAACTGAGTTAAATTGCCAGCTAGAATCCCTGATACTTGATCTGGACACACAGATATGAAATTCCAAAGGTATATCTTCAGCTTGAGGGAAATTCTAATAAGATAATACTTAGACATGCACAAATATAAAAATCCCATAGACACTCTTTCAAGGTAAACACAGGGCAAGCTGAAGATGCCCAGTCAGCCCTTAAATGACTTGCCCCTCACTCTGGATCCTTGAGGACAATCAAGGTGAATCTCATGATGTCATCATTCTTGACACCTCACTCACTTTCTCCTGGGTGAAGTCCCAGTCACCAGGTGTCACAGAGGATCTGGGAGCTGAGTTGCCTCAGAGTTCCCTGATACCTGAGTGCTTGCTCCAGGTCTGATCAGTGACATTTGGGCTTAGTGGGGTGAGGCTAATTCCCCAGACATGATGGTTCAGGATCAGACTTCAGGGAGACTGGGGCTTGTTTTGGTGGTGGGTGGAACTAGATGGAGATGCCAAGCAGTGTGACATGGAGGTAGGCCCTAATTCCACAATGGCCCCGGACAGTAAGTGATTTCCCTTTAAAGCCATCCATAGAGCGGGTGACAGCATAAGCAGTTGGGAGTCTATACACAGTGCTTATTCAGGACTGGCTACAAATGCAATCATAGACTCTGGCTTGGAAAGCTGCTAGGTGGGGGAGGAGGGTACTAGGAGAGGATCAGTTCTTCCTTGCCTTCAAGATCGCTGGTAACGTCTGGACCTGAACCAGTGAAAACAATCCCTCCAAACATACCCATCCTCACTGGCTGGCTGATCGGAGGCTCATGGAGCCCTGTGGGGAAGGGCTGCTGAAGGAGACAATGCCTTCTAGACAGCACAACGATATGGTGTCATGTCACCTGTAAGAGCAGTAGTGGCTTGGACACAGGTTCTGTAATCGCTAGATCCAGAGATCAAAGTATCATGTTGCCTGTGGGCCACACCTGCCCCATACTTCACGGTGGCCACTGGAAGCTCAGCAGCCCAGGGTGACTTGCTTGCATGGCTCATCCCCAAGCCCCCTCCCCCTGCATTTGGATTCATTTCATCCATGGAAGCCTTGGGTAAACTGAATCCAGCACTTCCTAAGCCATTCCCTTTATTACAACAGATGGGCTGTTTATGTCTTTAACAAGACAAAATGCAAGAGAGAGTAAGGTTTTCTCGGCGCAGTGTGGAGGGGACAACATGCACGGAGCCATTTACTAACCATTCACCTGCAGGACGTGGGTCTGGAACAGCTGCTCATGGCCCAAGGCGTGGCAGGTGTAGTTGCCCATGTGGATTGTGGTCACCTTGGTGATGTAAAGGGAGTCATCCTCTCCGAAGTCCTGTGGGCAAAAGAACGACGATGAGATCCGTTTCTGTTGAGCAGACTGGACAGCTGGTGAGCGAGTTTTCCAGGGAAAAACATCTCCCTCCCTGGTGCCTCCTCCTTCCTGACCTCTCCTACTCTGCAATCACATTTCCTCTGGCTCCTGGGATGCTGGCTTGTTTCACAGGACTCGTGCTCACCTGGTGGAAGGCTTGATTCTAGAGGGATGATCTTATTGAGAGCAAAGAGTGAAAACTCTCTTAAAGGGCTAGATGGTGAATATTTCAGCCTCCAGAGTCTTCCGGCTTTTGTCAGCTCCTTGGCTCTGCCAGGATAGCCTGACAATAGCCAGTTTGATATGTGTTTGAATGAGTGTGGTTGTGTTTGGTGGAATCAGATCTCCAAATGCTGAGGGGACCTGACCCACTAGCTTATGGAGGACCAAGGCAGCTTATAGGATCCCGGAGTAGCCCAGACTGGCCACCCCTCCTCAGTCCAACCTGGCAGTCTGCTTCTGGTCAAGCTGCAGGAGGGTGGGGTGAGGACCTAGGAAATAGTGCTGGGTTTCCAAGGAAGAGTCCCTCTTGGTATAGGATCGTAGTCATCCAAGGAAAGAGAGACAGAACGAATGGGAATATGGGACAAACTGAAACAAGGTAGGGACATGAGAGAGACAGAAGGGCCCTTCCCAGGATTTCTACAGGAAGAAACCCAGTAGGTCTCGGCTCAGTGGTCCTTGCAGCCTCCTGGGATGGCTCTTCCTGGGTCAGAATATATGGAGGGGTCCAATGAACACAAGGCACTAGCATCTCTCTGGTCAGCTGTATTCTTTCTTGCAGAGGTGTTCATGAAGCTGGGTCCTTCCAGGCACCAGCTGCCGACAAGTTAGGGCTCACAGTTTCTTAGTAGTCTATGGAAATCCCTCAGTAGGTTTTGCTTTAGCTACCAGACATCTCCAAGGATGTGGGACTTGGCACTGTTGAGACCTTGAAGGCCTTAGCTTAAGGGTAAGAAAAAGGGGCTGCCCATGGTTGTATGTTGAAGACATGAAGAGCTTTCTTTGTCTGCAGTGGCACTGTGGTGGCAGGACTTAAGGCCACCAGCTACCATGCACAAGATGTCTGAGCTGCTCTGGGGGTCACTCCTTAACGTACTGCTTCTGCCCGGGCAGCAATGACTCTCTCCCGTGCTCATACCCCCAGGACCTGATCACAACCACAGGAGTCCCTTTAAAGATGTTTGGGGGGGGTCTAGGTAGAGTGCTTGCCTAGTATGCACAGAGCCTGAGGTTGGTGCCTATGCATACCCTCCCTAAACCATCTCCACATAATGTGTATAGTGTCACATGCTTACACAAATTGTTACTATGCAGCCCGCTTCAAGGAGTTGACAAGAAGAAAGTCTGCAGAGGCACCATTTTTGTTTCTGCCAATTTTCTCTCCTGGTTTGTGGTCCGTCAGGAAGGACTAGCCACATGTCAGGTTCCGACACATGTAACCTCTTGAACTCTGTGTGCTGATGCTAATGGGGTACCACTCTCAGGTGACTCCCCTGGGAGTTTGACTGGGACCTCATCTGTGCTGTGACCCAGGTGATTAGCAATGCTGAGAAGGTGGGGACAAGAGGGAGGGGCCACAGGAGTCTGAGGTTACCTTCAAGGACTCTAACAGGGCTGTGGTGTGAAGAGTCAAGAAAAATTCAAATGACCTCACATTAGACTCCTGATAAGCAGCTCTGGTTCTGCACTTTGGGATGCAGTCTGCCTGGATCTGACCATGTGGAGCATTGGGTTTCCCTCCCTACTACCGTCCCCATAAGGATGAGCTACAAGTCCCCCAGCACACACGGTGGGGGGGGGTTTTTCTCCGGCCTCCCAGACGTCTTTCAGAGGCCTGCCATTCCACTACTGGACTCCAAGAAAAACATTATTTTTCTCAACACATACTCTGACTCAAGGCACAGCTGAGACAGAATATGTCATCCCACCATTGACCAGCCATTAATTTTTCATCAGCAACTCAGGTGTGAGCCCTTATGGCTCTATTATAACACAGGATAAGTCGGCTATCTGCTCTGTTCTTTTATTACTAAGACTTCCACGGAATGGTAGGGATGTACTCTCTTAAGCAATGAGATGTTTCACAGTCAGTGTGCAGGGTTACAGAACCTTCCTTAAGAGGAGAGCATGGTGGGCCGCTTTTTTCTTTGTTTGTTTCATAGTTGTTGTTGTTTTTTACTAATATTGAAAGCAGGAGCCATGTTCACTATCAACCTTCCTGACACTGTTTTGTGCCTTTCTCTCATCCTTCATTGGGCTAAGTTAACCCAAAAGCATCTTTTTTTGTTGTTCTCTGAAATATGAGCTCATGTATCCCAGACTGGCCTTGAATGCACCATATAGCTGATGATGACCTTGAGCCTGATCCTCCAACCTTCACCTCTTGCCTGTTGGGATTACGGGTGTGTACCATCACACCTGTGTGTGCTCTAGGCAACGACCTCAGGCTCTGTGCATACTGGGCAAGCACTCTACCCAGGACCC
>LOEQ01000268.1:278773-289945 GCA_001685075.1 Bramus lutescens | reverse complement strand
TCCCTCCTCAGCTAACTAATGCAGACATAACTAATACATCCCTCCTCAGCTAACCCTCCCTGGAACCATTCCCATAGACGTACTCAGAGGTATGTTTGAAAACAGTCAAGTGGACAATGGAGGTTAACTGTCACCCCTAGACTATTAGATTCTACATCTCTGAGCAATAATTCTGGGTGGGTGCCCCTGCAGAACCCCTCCATATTTCAGGTGGTGCTTGCTGAGCTTGCCTTGTTCCCATTGCTATCTGTCTCCATCTCAAGCAGAAGCACCAAGGATTGCTGTGCCTTACAAGCATGTCCCTCAAGATGCCTCTCCTCATGTTCATTGGCTCCTACACGGTCCTATCTTACTGTGGTTTCCATGTGAAATGTTCCCATTGATTCCCATAGGCTTTTGGAGGTGGAGCCTTGCTGGAAAAAGTGGGTTACCAGGGAGGGCCTTCAGGCTTCATCACCCAGCCCCACTTCCTGTTAACTCTGGTATCTTCAGCCGACCTTCAGCTCCTGCCACCATAGCTTCCCTGCCTGAAGCCATCCCTTCCCCGTCGTGATGGAATGATCCCTGTGGCTTGTGAGTCATAATAAACATTTCCTCTCATAAGTTTCCTGTCAGGCATTTCATCACAGTATTGAGAAGAGTAACTAATACATCTCTAATGTAACCAATGCCCCTTCCTCTTGTAAATTCTTCCCTTCCAGAACAAAGCTGTCAACTGCTGTCACCTGCAGATCCAACATGCAGAATTGAGAAGAGTCCCTGATTCTGTACCCACTCTGCCCTGGACATTATGCTCTAGCTGGTTCTTGCTCCTTGGATTTAAAATTGTGTGTGTGTGCATGCGACAGTGCTGGTGCTTACACTTATATGCATGTGTATGGAGGCCAGAGCAGTGCTCTGTGCCCACAGGACATGGATAACTGCATTGGAAAGTTGCTGGGTGATGAAGGATTTTAAGGAGGGTAAGGAAGTCAGGTGGTCTACATGGATGGGCATCTATCTTGCTGTGGGTCTGGCTTTCTGGCATACGTGGACATATGCGGTGACGGCTGTCATGTCTGCACGAGAGAGCTCCTGTCAACCATGGTGGTCAGCTCCAGTAGACCTTCGAGGGGCACTGGCTGGGTAGTTTGTCCTGTAGCTGTGGTGCTGTGTGCTGACCAGCATGGTGCCTGGCACACTGGCACACAGTAGGTGGGCTGAGGCCTAGGCCCCTTTCTATTCCTCTGCCCCAGCATGGTAGTGTGCCCTTGGTTTTGCAGACGGTGTTGTAGGCACTGACCTCCACCTTCCTGCCTTCATGATGTTGGAGAGAAGGGTGTCCATCAGCAACCCAGAGGTCTTCCTTAAGTAGGTTAGAAACCAGGTAAATGAGGTGGTCAAATTGCCCCCTGTGATTAAATATCATTGAAACTATAGCTATCCTGTCCCCACTGTGCCACAAGCATCTTCCTACACACACTCCAACACAGGGTCTCCACACTCAAAAGATCTGTACCATTATATACTTGCATGGTGGTTAACATCCTGCCTGTATTACTGACTTTTCTATTTCTGTAATGAAACACCGTGACTACAGCATTTATAGAAGGAAGAGTTTGTTTGGACTTAGAGTTCCAAAGGGAGAAGAGTCTTTCATGGCGGGGAGACATGATGGCAAACGGCAGGAGCCAGGAGCTGAGGGCTCACATACTGAATGGCTAACACAAAGCAGAGAGGGAACTGGGAATGGTGAGATGCTTTGAAACCTCAAAACCTGCTTTCAGTGACACTTCCTCCAACAAGACCACACATCCTAAACCACGCAAGCAGCACCATCAATTGGGCACCAAATGTTCCAATGTCTGAGACTATGGGGGACCCCTCATTCAAACCACCACACTCCCTTTTGCTGGCTTTTCTAGAGGATCATCAGAGGAAAGACTACTATGATTTAGAAGGGAATTGATTTGAAAGGTCAGTTTACCCCCATGAATATGCCATCTACTCCAAAAATATTCCTTAAAGTATCTTTAAATTTCACAGTACAGGACAAGAGAGATGGCCCAGTGGTTAAGAATATTTATTGCTTCCGAAGAGGACTTGAGTTCTGTTGAGTGCACCTATATCAGGTGACTTACAACTGCCTGAAACTACAGCTCCAGGGGATCTGATACTTCAGGACTCTGGGTGCATGTGCATGCATGTGTGAGCATGTATGCACGTGTATACACCAAGTATACACATATACATGCACACATGTACACACATAATTAAAAATTAAAAAGATTTAAAAATTCACAATACAGACCCACTAGGCAGCTGCCCCATCTTGAGACAATCTCTCTTACTGCAATATCTCTTTGGAGTATTTTAGCTAAATAAACTTTGCTGAAGCTGTTTCTGTCTCTTGATTGAATTACCTCCTTCAAGAAGGTAAGAACCTAGAGATCCTCATGCCAGGCTAATACCCTTTTCCTGGAAAACAGGGAGCCATACGATTTTAGCTGCTGACAAACTGAATCTGTCTCCACCACAATTTGACTTCCTTTCCTTGTGAGTTTGATCTCAGTGAGATACTCACAAATGCATCAGCTCCTACTCAAATGGGACTCTGGCACTCCCTAACCAGAGAAATTAAATTTCTCCAATTCTCACCAGGTTGGTGTTAGTTTTCTTATATCAGAAATGCATTTAATGGCAGGCATACATGGCCCGGCCTGGACGTAATGCCATGTTCCAAAGGGTGCTTTCAGTGAAAAGCTGTTGTCAGAAGTTCAGCCTGCCTATACACCAATGAATCTCCTTTTCATCCTGGTGTGTGTGTGTGTGTGTGTGTGTGTGTGTGTGTGTATGCTGGTATGTGTGAATATGGGCATGCACTCATCTGGTGGAGTGTGTGTAAAGGTTAGTGGGTGACCTCAGGTGTTGGTTCTCGTCTTCCACCTTGTTTGAGATAGGGTTTCTCTCATTGTTCACTGCTGCAGACACCGGAGTGGCTGGCCCACAGGCATCTGGGGATTCTCTTGTCTCTGCCTCCCTCCTTGTCATTGGAGAATTGGGATTGCTGAGGTACACCACCCTGTCTGGTTTTATGTGGGTTCTGGGGATCTGAACTCAGGTTCTCATACTTGAGTGACAAGTGCTTGACCCACTGAGCCATGTCCTCAGCCCCCACCTCAATATTTGGGAGCCTTTAAGGGTGCATCGAGGCTTACTATAACCCTGCTGAAGTATTACAGCTCCCTGTAGGAGAGCCGAAGCCAGGTGCTAAGACTTAGGTCTGTAGGGTAACTTCTGTTCATGTGCACTTTCCTTGGGATGAGTGAGTGCTCTCTTCACTCTTTAGAGACACCTGGGTGTCACTAAAGGAGGTGTGGCCACTGTGTGACAAACTCTGGTGTCACCCTTGTGATGGGCACAGTGTGAGGATGTTAAGCATTGAGTGTGTGTCCAAGGTCTCCATAGCAAACAGGATGGTTGACATCCTAGACTTTGTGAGTTTATAGAATGGCGCTGCTTGGGCTCTGTCCAGGAATGTTGTTTGGCGTGTCTATCTGTCCATTTCTCTGTGTGCGTGCCTGCGTGTGTGCGTTCACTATACTGGAGATAGAACCTGGCGTGTATATCCTTTTCTCCCTGTTCTCGCCATCACAGAACTGTCAGGCTGGGCTGTTTCCAAGCACCTGTGGGAACCTCGCAGCCATGCGGTCTTGTGGTTGGGGATGGATTGTTCTAGAGCATGTCATCTTGACACAGGCTTTGAGTACCAAAGTGCAATAAGCCTATGTAGGTGGTTTGCCCCAAAGCCAAACAAGAGGGCACTTCGAGGCATCCTGCTTCTTTATGCATAACCAGTTTCAATTTTTCTGTTGTCCCTGTCCCTCTTGCTTGCCTCATTCCGGAACTGGCAATAAACTTATTAGTTAATTACCCACAGAGTCATGGGTAATTTACATTTTCAGTTGACTTACATGGGTTGGCATTGCTTCACTCTTTATTACAGTTTAGTTGTCAAGGTGTGGTCTCCAGTGTAAATAAATCTCTTTATGAGATGCATGCAGACAGAGACCAGACTTGTTTTTATTTCCCATGTATCCTCAACACTTAAGACAAGGCTGGGCACACAGAAGTGACTGAATAAGTAATTTTATGCAGGCGAAGGATTCCTGCTCACTCAGCTTTTACTTACTGGACACCTACTACCTGCCAAGATGTAGTGGGAATGTATTAGCAAGCAAAACAGGACCAGTGCCTGCCAACCTGGAGCTCACAGCTCAGCAGAGAAGATGGGTCTTGAATGAGGTGGGGGCAGACAGGGCATGTCTGTAGATACAGGGATCCTTGACTCCAGCCGTGCCCACTGCCCTCCCCATGTGCCCAGTGTAGAAGGTAGATCCTTGCCCTGCTTTCTATTTGCCCACAATTCCTCCCTCCCTCCCTCCCTGTTTGTCTCTGTGTTTGGGGATGCCTCAATGAGGTAGTCCAGTCTACATGTCTCCCATGCCTTGCCTTGTCTACTCCCAAGGAGGATGGAAATAGCTCTGCTCAAGATACATGCAAAAGGCCGAGCTAGGTATGTAACTGGGTGGTCAGGATACCTGCCTCATATAGGCAGCAAGGCCCCATGTTCAGTCCTCAGCTCTGCCAAAAAGATGACTTTGGCAAAAGGAAGAACATTACTTTCCTATTGCTCGATGACATTGGGAAAAGGGACATTAAAATGTATCTTCTATAATTATTTGCTACTTATTCTGCATTTCAGAAATCTCTGGATGCAGAACTCTGGAGAGAATACCCAGAGGGAGGAACGGAAAGTTTCTATGCCCCAAGAAAGGCTGTTGTGTGTCTTTTCCCAATTCCTGAGTATTTACCCTATCATTTTTGGGGTCTGGAGGGTATATGATTCATGGGTGGGGTTTGTGTGTGTGGGGGTGCCCATGCCTGCTCACACCCTCAGCATCACTATGAGGACTGATTTGGTGTGTTCACTTGGTCAGGTCACGGGATGGCCAGATATTTGTTCAATCAATCATGACTCTTTCTGTGTGGGGAAACTTTTGGAGGAGAGAAAGATATGAATCTGCAGACAGAGCAAAGCAGGTTGCTCTTCATCCAGTGCATCAAGGGCCCCAATAGAATAAACAGGCTGAGTAAGGGAAGCTTCTTCCTGACTGACCATGGAGGTAGCTGGTTGGTTGTGATGATTAATATTGACTAGCCAAGTAGACAGGGCCTAGACTCACTTAGGAGACCAGTCTCTGGGTGTGTCTTTGAAGGATTGTCTAGATTAGTTTAACTGAGATGGAAATGTATGAGTGTGGGAGGCACTACTCCTCGGGCTGGGGTCTTGGGTTGCCTAGAAAGGAGAGAGCAAGCCAAACGGCCTTCCTCACTGCAGACGCAATGTGACAAGCTGACTCTGGCTCCCGTGCCATGGTGGCCTGCACCCGGGAACTCTGAGCCAAAGTAACCCTTCCTTCCTTCACCTTTGTCCAGGGTGTGTTGTCATAGAAACCAGACAAACAATTCATGAGCTGACCCTTCCTGGATCATGAAGCTCCTGACTTTCACAACAAGATACTTACTGTCCGTCCTTCTAGGTCTCCTGGATCCCTAGCCTGTTACTAGCAGAGTGGGTTGGTCAGCTTCTTTCCAAAACTGTGTGGACCAATTCCTCGTACTGAATCTGTCTGTTTTTATTGCTATCTCTGCCGCCACTGATACTTCCATGTCCTGTGGGTTTAGTTTCTCTGGAGAACCCTGATTAATGAAGTCATTATTCTGCTCCCCCTCCTCTTTCTGCAGGGATGCTGTGGTCAAGCATTCGTGGGAGTGAGGACCATGACCTCCTCATCCCTATTTGAGGCTAGCCGCCTAACCCCATCAGCCTTGATGAGGGTGGTGAACTCAGCCTCACTGTGGCATACTACTGAGATTTTGAGGTTTCTCTAGCAGATGGTGTTGTAATTACCTATCACACCCCTTCAGAAAGGAAGGAAAACAAGTTAATGTACTTCTACCGAAGGGACAGCAGGGAGATGTGGGCGGGCCCTGGGGGAGCCAGCGTCAGGTCAGGAAACCTCAGAGCATCTTCCTGCTCAGATTATCTCCTTCCTGTTCTTAGCTTTTGAACATCTCTACAGGGAGCTGGTTCCCTTACCCTACACTGGAGTCCCTGCTTATGGAGGACATCTCGGAGGGGTCAGAGGAAAACACACATGCAGATGACAATGGAGTGACAGGCATGATGGATACAAAGAACAAGATGAGGAGGGACAACAGAGGAGGGGGTCTCTTGCCCTTCCTGGCTTGGTGGAAGGAGTCTGGATCAACTATGGCTACACAGAGACCTGACACAGGGGGAAGGACACTCTTTGTCTTGAGCATCTTAAACATCCCAAGCTGGCTCAGAACTGGCTATGAAGTTGAGAATGAGCCCTGAATTATTATTAATTTTTTTGGTGTTTTTTTGATATTTAGTGTGTGTGTGTGTACAAAGGACAACTTGCAGGAGTTGGTTCTCTCCTTTCACCCTATGGGTCCCAGGGATCCAACTCAGGTCATCAGCTTAGCATTGAGTGCCTTTAACCACTGATGCATCTTACTAGCCCTTGAATTTGAACTTCTGTTCCTCCTGTATATAACCCTAGTGCAATGAGGGGATTATAGGCATGCAGGATGATACCCTGTTTATGCGGTACTAGGGATCGCACTCGGGACTTTGTACATGTTTGGCTTATACTTTGCCAGCTGAGCTATCTTTATGCCTTAGAAGGACACTTTAGAGGAAAGAGTTCAGGCAAACTTCCCAAGGCAGGGTGGGGGCTAAATTACTATGGGAACTAAGGAAGACCAGTGTGGCTGACAAGGAACAAGGCAGGGACATGCGACACCATTGCAGGTGGACAGGAAGTACCTGGGTGGAGCAGAGTCGAGGTAAGGCCTAAATAGCTTTAAAGTGATGGAAAGTGTCAGGGAATTAACTTTTTCCCTTTTCCCATTTTCACGTGTGTGGTATGTATGTGTGTGCATACGTGTATCACATGCACATGGAGTCCTGAGGTTGATGCTGGAAACCTTCAATTGCTCTTCCATCTTAATCACTGAGGCAGGGTCTTTCAGTTTACCCCAGAGCTCACTGATTGGCTGGTCTTGCTAGAGAGTGTGTTCTGGGGAGTCCCCTCTCCGCCTTCTGAGACTGGCAGCACAGACAGGCCTCCACTCCCACGTGGAATTTCACCTGGATTCTGGGGATCTGGGAACTCCAGTTCTGACTTCACACTTGCATAGCAAACATTCTAACCACTGAGCCACCTCCCCAGCTAGAGGGAGTTTTTTTAAACCAGGAACGACCTTGCCTGACCTTGCATGTGCCAAAACAACTAACTCTGGTAGTTGTGTGGCTAAGGCATTTTTGTAGGGAGAGGAGAGGATTTGGGAAAACAGAGACCCAGGCAGGAAGGAAGAACCTTAGTGGTTCAGGGGACAGAACTGGGCTCAGTATCGGTTTGGATGAGGGGCCAAGAGGGGGTGCCTGTGTCCCCACCTGATCCTTGAGGCAGGCAGATAAGGAGGGGAACTCCAGGATGGAGAACGCCCCCCTTTAGCCCACAGACCCTGCTGGCTTGATAGTCCTCAATTCCTTTCCAAGCATCAGACCGAATGAAGACCAGAGCCACTCTCTTGCTTCCTGAGTAAATAAGCATTGAAAGAACTTTCTCAGCGGCAGCCTTCTGCGAGCCACCATCTAGGAGAAAAGTAGTCTCTGTGGTCCAAGTCCCTCTCTCTCTGTTTCCTGGGGCCAGGTTACCCAGCAGGAGGCCTCTCTCCCCTCACCTTCCCTGGCCCCAGCTCCTCTCACTTGACCTCTACCCCAAGGCATGCTTCATGCATGAAATGGGAGAAGCCATGGTGGACAAAGTCATGAATAATCATAACATGCTTTCTGGTTAATTATCCTCCAGAGGATGCTCAGTCACGGCTGCATTTTGTAAATAGGCATCAGCAGTCTGTTTTAGAGCATGGTTTGCGCTTGTATCTGATGCCAGCTCCCCACCAGCTGAGAGGCTCCAGGACCTTGGAGCTTCAGCCAACTCTTTCATTTATTTATTTATTTAGTTTTTACATTTTGTTTTATTTAGAGAGAGAGAGAGAGAGAGAGCGCATGTGTATTCTTTAGAAGCCGTTCATTTACCTTGTTTATAGAGACAGAGTATCTCATTGGCTTGGGACTAGCCAAATAGTCTAGTATGGGATCATAGGGCCATACCGTGACATCTGACTTCTTTCTTTTTTTTTTAACCTGGGTTTATACACCATGCCTGTTTTTTTTTTATGTGTGTTCTGGGCATTGAACTTGTTCGGCAAGCCCGTTACTGACTGAGCTATCTTTCCAGCCCCCATTTGTCTTTAGATTGTTGGGGCTGTCAGAGACAGGCTTTGAACCCTAGCAACCCAGCAACAAGAGAGGCCTGGAGCAGGGCTGGCCCTGTGGTGGCGGAAGGAACTTGGCTTTCATTTTAGGAAGACTTCAGGCAGGAGGCAGAGATGCTCTGACACAGAAGACAAATGTGCATGACAGGAGAATCCCCGGCTGTGGTAACAAAACACCCTGGCAGCAGTTTCCCGGGCAGGTTAATCCCTTGGCATTAGGGAATCATTGGTCCCTCCAGCACCCTCAGCACGCCACCGCAGCACCCTGCGGCCTCCCTGCTTTCACAGGCACAGATCTGGGCCCCACAGAGTGAGCTGGTAGAGAGGATGTACAAGCCGAAAGAAAGAATGCTTTTTCCAAAGCCCCCACTGATGTCCCCTCAAAGTTCATTGTCACATTTGTGCTATGCTGCCATTCCTAAAGCCACTAAGGCAAGAAGGCTGGCTTGGGGAGCCTGTTGAGGGGAGGCTCTCTCGGAATGGAAGAAGGTACAGTGCTCATAGTTTATGTGGAGGGGACAGAGAGCTGACGGGAGGCTGGTGTTTGGTGCCAAGGGCTTTGGCTAGACCCCGAGCTATTGAATAGCAGATGATTTGGGTCACCTGCTGGAGGCAGAGTGACTGAATGATGATAGAAGAGATGGGGAGACTGATAGGAAGGAAATATTTGAGCTGATTGCTGATTTTGAGCCTGAAATCCTAGGCAGGTGCTGACTGTATTTGCTGAATGGCTGAGAGAGAAGATATTGAAGGTGAAATAGAGGATTCTGCTTTTAACTCAGGAAAGTAGACCGAGGAGCAAGCAGTGAGATCTTAGTCTAGGGCTCAGGGGAGAGGTGGTTCAGGCTAGGATGAGACCTTGAAATGCATTCATTCTCAAGTGATATTTTGAATGGGACCCAGTGAGATCCCTGGGAGAATGTGAAGAAAAGCAAGGGGCTGGAGGCTTGAGGACTGGTACTCACCAATGTGCCTCAGGCTGGCCTTGAACTCTTCATCCTCCTGCCTGAAGAGGCCTGTGCCACTATGCCCAGGCCCTGGAGCTTTATAACAGAGCAGAAGGTGAGTGGGACATGACAGGGAGGTGGAATGGAGGGTGGAGGAGATGAGGCTGGACCCTCGAGTCTAAATCTGTGGCTCTCAGCTCACTATTATTCTGGTCCCCAGGAGACCTTTGGTGCTGCCTGGAAACGGTTTTGATTGTTTCAATGGGGGTGGCGAGGAGAGAAGGCAGTTTCCTGTTGGTGTCTACTGAGTGAAGGTCAGGGATGCTGCTGAGCAATTTAGAAGGTACATGAGAGTCCCCATGGCAAAGAGACCTACCTGGCTCTGATATCAGAAGTGGCACTATTGAGAACCATAGCCTACATCAATATCATGACTTAAATGGACGTGCTGGAAGTGGCTCTCCGTCCCTAGCAGGAATAGTTGCATGCTTGAAGCACCCACTTTGCCGGGCCCACCCGCCGTCCCTGGTGAGGGATGGATCCCCAGGCAGGCAGCTGACTGGGGGAGGGGAGACCTCCTGAGAGCCAGTGTGACCATTTTTGGAGATGACATAGAACCTTCACTGAAACCTGCTGAATTGAGGCAACATGCATGTCAGCAAAGTCCTAAACAAGTGTTGGATGTGCGGAACTTCCTTTCCCAGTGTGGGGATCTCTCTCACTCTCTGGGTCTCGGCCAGACTTTTTCATTTATCTTTTAGAAAGGAAACTCTATAATGTATGTTTTGTCCAAGGACAAGTCTCAGGAAGAAAAACGCCTCCTGCTCCCTCTCCCAAGACCCCTCTGCCATCTGTCAGTTTGGAAATCTCCACATCTTGACCCACGGCAAATTACTTCTTGGCGACAGTGCCATGTGGTGTCTGCCTTAGGTTGCAGACACACAGGGCTGCTGGCTGGCTGAGCGAACGGGTCATTTGAGAAATGGATAGGTGGACCCATATCCCACCTCCCTCCTTCATCTTTACACTTACAGACAAACCATCCTATGTCCCTCCAAATCTACACTTTCCTCTCCACTCCTTGCACAGTGGCTCGCAGGCAGGACCTTGTTTTTCTGGAAGATGGCAGTGTTTGGCCAGGAGTCTCTTCTAGGATGTCTGCCCTCCCCTGCCTAACATTTAAGGTCCACTAACACATCATCTCCTACTGTTCCCACTTCGATGGAGCCAAACTGAATTTTTTGGCTGGTCTCCAAATGCATCCTGGGCTTTCCCATGCTCACTGACCATACTGGCACCAGTGAGCCCAGCCATATGCAAATGTGCCTGGGACATCTCTGCTCAAACCAGGGAAGCTGGTAGAAGGCCAATGTGAACATTATAGAATTAGCCTCTTCTCTGCCCTGCCCTGCCCTTACCCTGTCCTGCTCCCAAGGGTGAGTCCTACACTCCCACCCTGCCCGATCCCACAAAATCAGAGAAACTTCAGCTACCACATAAGAACACAACTAAAGTTCAAAACATGTGGCAACTTTAGAGGAGTGGCCTGTGGTCTATCACCGCAAGGGAGGCATGGTCTACACACCCAGGACTCACAGGTCCACAGGAGATGCCTGACAGGTGGGCTGACCACAACCCTGCATGGCTGGCCATCTTGGTCTGACGTCATTGGTGGGCCATTCCCAGTGTGGCGGACTGGAACACAGAGGTCTAGAGAGCAACAGGGATAGGCAAACTCCCCACTGGAGTCTGAGACTCATTAGCTTGGGACTGGGTGCTGTCACCAGTGTTCCTGCCACAGTTTCCCCTC
>LOEQ01000268.1:244423-260503 GCA_001685075.1 Bramus lutescens | reverse complement strand
TAGAGGCATTCCTGATAGTTCCAAAAACCGAAGGGAGAGAATGAAAGGAGCGGCACACAGTAGGACTGGAGGCTGGACGGGAGCAACCAGGGAGAGGCTTTCTTTTGAGCTGCCCACTGAAGGGTTCACTGAGCAGGCTTCACGTGCCGCTCTTTGCTGACTCTGGGGACCAGGTTGGTTTCCAAACGACCAGGTCAATGGCAGGCATGGCCAGAGGGTTTGGGTGAAGGCTTTTGGATTGAATGATGGATGGATGGTGACTATGTGACTTTGGGAGCTGGGTCTGGGACCCAGGTTCTTGCCTTCAAGTCTAGGGACCTGGCCAGGACTTGGCTTGGTGGGTGAGTAAGGCTGGTGAGAGCAGGCATATCCATTCTTTCTCTTCAGCAGGGAAAGAACACAGAGTTCCCTATAAGCAGTAGAGAATGTTGAAAAGTCAGGCCAAGTGCAGAAGCTGGGATGTGAATGAGAAAGGCTTGTGGGTTCTGCTTTGCCTCTTCCTAGGCCTCTGGGAGTGGAGGACTCTGAAACTGAGTCTTAAGGGACTTGCCAGTAGATGGGGAAGGTGGGTACAAGGAGGGCTCCCAAGAAGAGGCAGCAGTGGATGCAGGAAAGCCACATTTGGTCAGGCTGCCTAGGCATGTGCTGAGTGCTCCTGAAATCCTGGCGCCTTAGAGGAATTGCCTTGCATATGTGTCCTGGGGTAGGGATCCTGTAGCCATCTGGGAGAGAGGCCACTTGTTTTGGCTTGCTGCCAGCTCATAGTTATATTGTCGAGTTCTGATTAGCATTTGTGAAATAACTGAAATATGTAATGGGAAATTTGAGATGCATTGTAATCTCATTAACAGCGGCTGTTGCTGTGGGGGAGGCAGAGTAACTTATTTAGTGGTTGGGAGTAGAGACGGCTACTCTAGTCTAACAGACTGTTCAGAGGCTAACAGCATCCTGTCTTCATCTAGGGGCTAGCGCTGCCTCCCTAACACTGCCCCTCCCAGAGAGACTGGATTCACTTTGCCCACGGGTCAGGGTTCTGACTCTGCCTTGGCCAGTGGGACCCACCCTGAGTTCTCTTTGGGATGGGTACCTTTAAACCAGCAGGTGATCACCCTTGTTCTAGTTCTCAGGATTCTTGATCTGGAAGGGTCTGTCCTGTCCTGACTTTGTTATGCCAAGGAGCAGAGTCCTTTTCCCAGAGGCTGATCTTCTCAAGATATGACAGTCTTGCAATGCTCAGGTGACATTTGTCTCTTCTCAAAGAGATTGTTGTTGATAGCTGTCAAGTTCTGAGACATGATTTAGGAGCAGAGGGCAGGCATTGTGTGCTGGCACAGAGCGAGGCCCTGGCAGGGATATGGAATGTCCTACTCGAGTAAAACATGTCATTATTTTCTCACCAGGCCACCACAGCTTGCCTTCTAGGTGACACTTTCAAGAGTGAGGGTGGGGGAATTGGTGTCCTTTAAAGGTATATTATAGGAGATGCTACTGGGACCCTTGGGGCTTCTGACCCCTGCTAGGAGTGGGGTTAAGAACCCCACAGGCTCTAACAGGGTCCTGTTGTGCCTTGCAGACCCTGTTCTGTGGGCCTAGACCTTGATGGTCCAAATGATAGGATGTGGGTCCCACCAGAAGAGTGGATCTGCCTGCGTTTCTCTCCTTGTTCAAACCAAATGATGATGGACACATCTGACTCTCCATCCTGACAGGGGCCACAGGTTCATGCAGAGAAGCATGTTCTATGTATGGCTGGAGGTAGGGGCTGAGGATAGGCTTTGAAGTCATTGGCTAAAGTGTATCGTTGGAGCTGGGGTTGTTGGGGAGGGGGCAGGGGCACTTACAGAGACCTTCCCTGAGGATTCCATACTGTGGGGGAAGGGATTCCCAGTGCTGGCCTGAGGCAAGGGTCAAGGAGCAGGAGATGGGCACAAAGCAGGGGAGGAGTGGTCAGCACAGGTTTGAGTAGGGGCTGCCTAGTCCAGGCTCCTAGGTCGGACTGCTACTGATCAAAACACTACTTCCTTCATGGACAGACCTCCACCGATGTCATTACAAACACCACCTGCCAATTGTTAGAGTGTGATGTGCCTTTCTGACCCTAAGACAGGTGTCCCCAGGGGCAGAAGCAGGACTGAGGGAAGGATGTGGACAGCTGGTGGCAGCAAGAGGCTCAGCTTTGCCTTTGGTGGCTCTGCAGCTGGGGTCTGTTGCTGTGGTGGCGCCTGCTAGCTTGTCTCCTCCCAGCATGCCCTGGTCACTTTCTTCTTCCCTCTGTGTGGAGCCAGCCTGGCACAGGTCTCCCACTTGGCACTGCTGCACTACTCCAGCCAGGCTTGGCCTGGACTACTCGCTCTATTTTGTAAATTCTCGCCCGGCCTTCATAGAGCAGACTGAAGTAGTCAAGACCCAGATGAACCCCTAACTCTGTCCTATTCCTGACCTGGAAATGACTCACACTGAACTCTGTGTTAGTTGTGTGGTGCTGGTGTATGGGCATGTGTGTGTCTGTGAGTATTGAGGTCTGGGAGCTGCAGATGGTGGTTTGAATGAGATGTCCCCCATAGTTGTTGGCATTTGAAGACTTGATTCACAGCTTGTGTTTGGGGAAGCTTAAGAGGTGTGGCCTTGCTGGAGGAGATCTATCACTGGGGGTGGGCTTCGCAAGTTCAAAGACTCACAACCTTCCTTGTTTGCTCTTTGATTCCTGCTTGAGGTTTTAGATGTGAGTTTTGAGCTTGCTGCTCCAGCCACCAAGCCTGCCTGCTGCCATGCTTCCTTATCGTGATGCTGACAGACTCGAACCCACTGGAACCATAAGCCCACATAAGGGTTTCCTTCTTCACAGGGATAGAAAAGCCGCTGAAGCACTGTGTCATTTCTCAAGGGGCATGTCCACAGGGTCTTTCATAGTACTTGAAGTTACCAAACAGTCTGGGCTGGCTAGTAGCCACAGGGAGCCTCCTGTCCCTCCCTGCAACCTTGGGATTACAAGACCAGGGCTACGGCTTTCTTGTTTTATGTGGGGCCTGGATATTGAACTCTAGTTCTCATTACTTGCATGATGGGAGTTTCACTGACTGAGCTGCCCAGTCCCCACTCCTAGACTTTTTATAATCTGAAGGGGTTTGTAGCATTGGATGCTGGGAAGACCTGATGAATTAGAGAGGTTCCCATTATCCTGGAACAAATGGGGGGTTTATGTGGAGAGGGGCCCCCAGGAGAATGTAAGCAGATCTATAGGAAGAGACCCTGGGTAGCAAAGGATGGCCAGAGCGTGAGACAGGATGAAGAGGTACAAGATCTCAGATACAAAAGCAGGTGAGCTGTCTTGGGCAGTTCTGAGAGTCGTCTGAGCACAGCACCCTGAAGCTGCCCATACCTAATGTCCTGGTCAGAGAGAGCTGCATAGAATTCCCTCATCCTCTGATCATAAAGCAAAGGCAAAATGGAGTCGGAGTCGCTAAAGATCAGCAATGAAGACTTCAGTTTTGAAGTGTCTTGGCAGAATGGAGGGGGCTTAGTTAATCTAGAAAGTGGCTGAGCCAGGGGCTACCTGCTAGTACCCCAGTGCTCTCCCCAAAGGTTACCGCCTGCTCTCAAGGTTCTGTTTAATCTTTCTCTGAAAGACAACCCTTACCCTTGCCAGGCGGACCTAAACCTCACACCTTCCTTTCCAAAGCTTTGGTGGTATCATTTTCCAGAATCCCCTGGGGCTTCATGCAGGTCCTGTCTCCTGGGGAGCCTCCTGCACCCAGTTCATGTACACATCTCTCCTCTGGACTTGGAGTCAGCCCCATAAGCTCCTTGGCACGAGAGCTTGGCAACCGAAGTTCACCCAGACTGTGAGGTCTAATAGCCCTCTGGTAGTTCCAGCTGGTGCAGATGTTCCCATGCATCTAGCTTATATCTCCTGGCACAGCCTGTGGCTGATGGGCCCCATGGCTGCAGAAGCAGAGGCTGGTTGGAGCCCTCCCCAGACACTAGGATGGTTCCTGGGTTTGGCATGTTTAGGAGCAAACTGTGTCGTGACCCTGCCAGCTGGACTCTCACAGCTCTCGGGGTTGACCATGAGCTGCAAGCATAGAGTTCTGGATGGGAACTGGGTCAGTTAATCACTTAAGGCACCAAGAACTCTGGTGTCTGGCCCTACTATGAGCACCTGAGGATGAGGATGATGGGATATGAATTTTCCTGTCTCAGTATGGGGCAGGACCACAGCATGTCAGCTGGGATGTTGTGCAGTGGTTAGGAGCCTGGATTCTAATTCCAGCTGTGCTATTTATTGACTGTGAACCTTGAGCAAATTCTTTAACCTCTCAGTACCTTAGTTTCTTCTCCTGGGAATCATCATGAGCTCTGTCTCCGAGTTTTCCTGAGAAGGTTAGGTGTGCCAGAATGGGATGAATACATGCTAGTTTGTAAGACTGTCAGAGAGAGTGAATGGGTCCTGGAACTCGGGGAGACAATCCCCGGTGTCCAACTTCAAGTAAATAAAATTACCTGTCTTGAGGTCTGGTTCTTGTTCTGAAGAAATCTTATTTCTATGGGGTGCATTTTGGATGCTGCCCACCCAATCAGACTGCCCCTCGGTCTTGATAAAAACCTTTCCCCTTCAGGCTGTGGTTCAAAGGACTTTAAGAAAACCTCCACCATGGGCCATGTGGCTGCTCTGGAGCCTGTGGATGGATGGAGATCTACCCCCTCCCCCCCAGCTACATCATCTTACAGGGACCCTCTGAATGAAGCGAACAAGGAGGGACTGGCCCATGGGAGACACAGGCATGGCTGAGCCGGCTCACAGTGGAGTTGAAGGACCACAATATGCAAGCAGCCTTACTGGCTATTGTTTGGAGACAATTTCTGTAATTTTTGGTTTTGTTCAAAGTGCCTCTGAGCGCCTGTAATTCACAAGACACACTGACGCCTTGGTGCTGCTCTGGACATTCTTCCATATTTGGGGCTTGAATGGAACATGTTCAATCTCACGAAAGGAACAGCTAATTTGAGAGTATTGATTTTAACTATCTTTCCATCTCTTTCACTTAGAAGCAGTCCCTTGGTGGTGGGCAGCCCTGCCTTGCTAGGCTGCTTGTCCTGCCTGGATCGCATCTCGTACTTCCCAGGGCTGGGCACCGGGACGTTTGTAGGAAGAGAGAGCTTGCCTTCCAGCCAGAGCTTTACGAGGACTGTCTGAGAGACACCAGCCCTGCTGTGGGGCGTCTGGGAGACATGCTCTCTACAGCCTACCTGCTGCACTCACAGAGGCCTGGGATGCCACCTGGGTGCTGAGCCAGGAGGGAGGTGGCAGACTGGTTGACTGTGACCCGACCCCCCCCCGTCTAACATTTGAACCTTCTTGTTTTGGCTGACCTCACTATAGTCACCCCTTTCTGCCTGTCTTCCAGGCTCTAGCATCACCCTAACTGTTCCCTGATTGTGTTCTGCACCCTGGTGTCTTCGTAGAACAGTTTCTCCCTGCAGTCGCTCCAAGCATCACCTCCTTCTAGGAGCCGTTCCGCTATCAAATAACACCTCCTCCAGGGAGCCTTGCAGGATGACTACTTCATACTCTCTGTCCTACAATCTCCCATGGAAAGAAGAGTAGTATAGGGGCGGGATGGACGCTTTGGAGTTCTGGCTTTAATCACAGCACTGCTATTGTCTGGCCTCAGTCATTTCTAGAATGGACTAGTAACAGCACCCTGTTTGAGAACTCAACAATGTACGGTATAACGTTCTTAGCACAGTACCCAAGTAATGGCTCAGTGAAGAAGTTATTCCCCTTTGAAGAGATGACTGACTTATTTTTAGTAGCCCAGCCTTGGCTCTTACTGACTGACTGGGTAGCTTGAGAGTCAGTGACATGACTTCACTTAGTTGGAGCCTCATGGGTGTGAGAGCCCAAGGTGAACATCTTGGGTCCAGGTTTTGGGGCCTCTGTGGTGGAGAAGCAGTCCTTCTGTTTCTGGGACTCCATAATTGCTCAAGAATCCTATGCAGCGCAGTCAGGGGATTGGGAACACAGCAGCAGCTGCTTGCTGGGCCTGTCTGGGTCTGCCTACTCTGCCTGCTCTGCCTAGACCTGGTTCCTGCCTGTGTCCTGTATTGAGCTGTCTGACAGAGGCAGTGGTTGGTCCTCTATAAAATGTCACATTGAGTATCCATAAGAGCAAGCAGGACCTGGCCAGATATGAATGGCTTGAGACCTGTTACACTCTCAGGAGTGTAGCCCCGCAGCAAGACTCTTAGGAGAAAAAGCCTTCCATGGGGACAGGTGTGGGAACCCATGACCAGGCTCTGTCCATCTGTCTGAAGTAATTGATATGCACCTTTATTTCAGTTCCTTGAGTGAGATTCCAAGAGCTTGGAAACACCTGTTCCAGATACCGACCCCAGGCGACACTCCTCTCCCCAAAACCTGGATTGAAGCAAACCTGTATTTGCAAGAGGCTCTGTCAGGGACAGGGCACCATGTATCATATGCCCCTCTTTGGTGGAGTACTTCTCAGAAGCAAGGTCAGCTCGTTGGCATTGACCTCTTAGCTACCTTTGGGACCTGGAAGGAGAGTCAGGGCCTTGGAGAACCAAGGATTGGCAGCTCAGGGCACACTGGGCACAGCAGGAGCCTGGCTTTGGAGGCTCAGCTCCATGCCCCACACTGACCTGCAAGTGGAGTGTTCAAGCTTGATATTTCTCTAGCTCCCTCTCACCTCAAGCAAAGACATTTCCTTTGTACAAACCCATTCCACCTTCGTCTTCAAGGCCCAGCCTAGACTACTTTCCTCTAGGAAGCCCTCTAGCCTCTCAGGCTCGCTCTGCAGCACACATCCTGCTAGACTTACTGGATGTGTTTCCCTCCCTCTGCTTAGAGGCTGAGGAAAGAGACAGTAGGCGCTGAAGTAACCTACTGCTGTGGGTGCCTGTCTTCCAGCTCCTCTGACCCCAGACTCCCCATTCTGTCTCCAGACCTTCCTGTTGTGATCTGAATGTGAAATAACTCCCCCGCCCCCGGGCTCCTGATTTGAGTGTTCCTACCTTGGCTGATGGTATGTTTTGGGAGGCTGTGGAACCTGCAGACAGTGGGGTCCTGATGGTTGGAAGTAGGTTCTTGGAGGTCAGCATTTGAAAGTCATGCCAGTCCCATATGCTCTTTGTTCCTACCCAATCCTACCTACATGTTCTTATTCCCACTAACTCTTCCAAGCCTTTCCCACCACGACAGACTGAGAACTCCCAAAAGCATGAGCTGAAGTCAGTCCTCTGTCTTTTAGGTTATTCTGTAAGGTATTTTGATCACAGAGATGCACAGGTAACTAATATACTGCCTAGGGAGAAGCGCCACCCTGGGCTGCTAACACAGCTTGACACTACCATGCCCACATCCAGTAATGAGTGAGGGGTTTTATTTCACCTGGCACAGCCAGACGCATAGCTATTTATTTCGTCTCTCTTTGGCAGTCAATTCACTTGATGAGAAGCAGAACTGGAGCAATGGCTTCTGAAACAAAAAAAAGAATTTTGCCTCAATTGCATTTGTATTCAAATGGACGAAATAAATTTCAGTGCTTTCCTGAGTATGCCAGGCGAGATGCCCAAGTGTGCAAGGCATGCTGCTGCTGACCCTCTGGCCCCGAGAGAGGCCGAGATGAAAAATGAGGCTTTGAACAAGCCTTGGGCAGTCAATCTGGTCAGCAGCCATGCAGGCATGCCACCTGGAGGGACCCTGTCATCCTCTTTCTCCCGGTGCGCGTGCTCTCTCCCTCTCCCCCCCCCACCTCTGTATGTATGTGTGCGTGCATGTGCATGCTTTCTCACAAAGGCAAGTTGAAGATTAACTATCAAGGACCACAGCCTGGATCAGGAAGAAAAAAAGAACAAATAATATGCAATTTTGTTTCTGCTCGCATTGGTCTGGAAGTGGGGGCGGGGGGCTGTTTGCCACTTCTAGCAGCTAGGTGTTTAGAGTGTCATCCATCAGCATTGTGACCTCAGCTTAACCCCTTACCACAGCATCCCAGAACCTAGAGACATGGAGCTGGAGGACTTGGCACCTCAAGGTCACAGAGGGCCTAGTTCTTGTGCATGGGAGCAGGGCCAACCTCAAGCTTGTCCTTTCTCTTGACCCAGAAACCCTATTTCCTGGCTCTGGGGTGGAGTTTGTACTCCACATGGGCAACTCTACATGCTACCTCCTCCAGGTGTGTGGATCCTGTGATGGATGTCTGAAGGCCATGGATCTTACTACCATGTCTAGGCCTCTGTTGTGAGTACCCTCTGCCATAAGACAAGGCAAATACCTCAAGGGCTGGAGGAAGGGCAGGCCTCAGATAAGGTAGTCCTGGACTCTTCACAGATGGCTCTAAGAACTGGTTTTTCTCTCTGCTCAGTGCTCATGGGAACACCAGGAGATGGACAGGCCTAATGACAGGTGTGTCTAGCCGCAAGCTATCTGCCCTTCACCTGTGTTCTCCTGCTTGCGCTTGGGGATTCCACTTAGCCTCACTCATCTCTAGGACTCATTTCCATGGGGCATGCCAAGTGCTAGGCTGGGTGCCAGCCAGCCATTGGCAGAAAGCTGAGCGGGCCCAACAGGCCTACCACTGTGCATGTCCAGTCCAGTAGTACCTCCTCACCTGGTGGCCTAAGTTCAGAACCCACAGTTCTCCCTCTCCCTGTGAATCCTATGACTCCACGACCTCAACATTGCACTTGGATACAGTTTTGTTACAAATGAAGTCCAGAAGGACAATACATGAATAAGGCAGACTCAGGAAATGAGGACCGGGAGTTTAGTCATATGAATGTGTGCTGTCCCTAATAGCCAAGGGTATGCCAAGGGTTTGTTTTAGAAACTTGAGATCTGAGGCTTGACTGGGAAGACCCTGCTGAGGGAATGAGGCATGGCTGGAGGAGGGAGGTCCCTCATGTGCCATAAAACAGGTTCCGTTGGATGTAGTCATACTTATTGGTTTCTGCCTCGTCCACAATGTTCCTCATTATATATTTAACAGATGTGATGGAGACTGTATCTTGCAAGGTCTAAAGAATTTGTTTCCTTGTCACCTACAGAGAAAGAGTCAGGGACATATAGTGGGAAGACGTCACTTAGAAAGAAGCAAGAGGGCTGGAGAGATGGCTCAGCAGCTGAAGTGGAAGACTGGAGCTGGATCCCCAGGTCCCAGTTAAGGTCAGGTGTGCGTGGCAGTACACCTGTAATTCCAGCCCCGGAAGGCAGAGGCAGGGGATCTCCAAGCAAGCTGGGTAGGGACGCTAGCCATATGGGTGAGCTCTGGGCTTGACTGACAGACCCTGCCTCAGTGAACATGATGGAAGAGCAATAATTCCTGACATCAACCTTAGGCTTCCACATGCATGCACACAATATGCATATGTACCTCCACACACATGCCCACATACATTCACAACACACAGAGACATGAAAACGGAAAAAAAGACTGAAGAACAAGAGTAAGATGATGATGATGATGATGATGAAGATGATGGCAGTGGCAATGGCAGAGAAGGGATGACCAGTGTGTGCATGTGTGGTGGGGGGAGGTGAGTCTGGAGGAGAGAAGTCAGTGGGGCCAGGTCTGCGGTGAGGTCACAGAGTATGAGGTTCTAGGGTGTCCTTTGGCAGTGCATGTCCTGTGGGCCATGAATGAACTTGCAGGACTAACTATCTTTATCTGCACAGATATGTAGTGGAGGTGGGCAAGGCAGGGAACAGGGCACAGACTGAAGGGTTAAGTTAAAGCCATGGGCTGAGAGAACCTTTTAAGGTGTTTATTCTGAAAGAGAAAGGGTCATAGACAGTGGGGCGTGTGGGGTTTAACCAGTAAATCCTTCCATTTCAGGGCTAGAGCTGTTCCATAAAACCACCAAGACTAGGTCCTACCCTGGTGGCTTCATTGTACACTGCCTACATGGCTGCTATAAGATCCGTGGCAAATGAGACTTAAGGAAGTTCAGTTCCAGCTTGAGGGTATCATAGCTGGAAGGCATGGTGCCAGGACTGTGAGATGGCCGGTCACATTGCATGTACGAAGTGGAGAGAAGTAAAAGCCAGTGTTCAGCTTGTGTTCCCCTTCTTATAAAAGCAGCTTGTGACCCCAGGGCATGCAATGGTGCTGCCCATAGTTACACTGGGCATTCCTGCCTCAGTCAACCCAGAGTAGAAACTCCCTCACAGATGTGCCCAGGGAAACATCTCCCAGTGAGTCTAGATCCTACTGAGTTGACCATATAGGTCATCGTGGTGATGTAGTATGATTCCAAAGTCATAGCTTGATTGGCCTTGGCTCTCCATTCAGGCCTAAGGAGCTGGGCCTAGAGTATGGACGAGTATAGAGTGGAAAGGAGTTGATCTAGGTAAGAGCCTTGGGGCCATGCTGCCTCTGCCATTGCTTGGTTGCTAAACCTGAGTTTCTTTTCTTCTTATCTGCTTCCTACCCTAGAAACAGCAACGGCTCTGCATATCTGTGACTTTGCCATTCTGGAAGCTCTGACTTGTGACTCCTCTCTCCCTCTTGTCCTAGGATGTACCAGGCTCTGGATCCCACATGGGGCTTTTGAATTTAGTTGTCTAGGCTTGGCAGGCATGGGCAGTACCCAGGTACCAGGGCTCCATCCTGCTTCTGTGTTCTTTTCTGAGAGGTGCCTCCATGCATCCTGGGGCAAGGCTTCTGTGTAGCCTGAGTCCAGCAGTCCCCTATGGGAGAGCCGGGCAGCCCCTAGCCTCCTACGGTGCCACCAGGTCATTTGATTCATTGTAGTGATGCCACAGCTAGCCCGAGACCAGCCTGAGAAGAAAATACTTTAGAAGTGTGAAGTTAAACAGTAGACTCCACTCGAGACTCTCCCATTCCCAGGGATGAGACACTTCCCATCAACAAAACACCTTTAGAAAAATCCATGTTCACAGCTTGCTTACTAGAGCTTGCCCCCACAAGTTATGATTTATATCTTATTACAAGGTGAAAAGAGACAAAAATATCTGGGGGGTGGCGGAGAAGGGAAAGCCCAGTGACTCTTTCCACCGAGTCCCAGGGAGTTTGATTTAAAGGGACATTGTCATCTTTAATGTTTTCATCCACAGGAATTAGAGAGTACCACTGTGGTAATTTAGAAGCTGCTGATTTAGGGGCTGCCTTCGTGGGCTGCCTCTGCTGTATTTCCCTTTTTATGGTTCCAGAGAGTATTTTCTGAGAGATAATAATGTTGGGTGATATTTCTCCTTTGTCATGTGGAGGCCCAAGAAGAAAATTAAAATAGGTCCTTTCTAGTCCCCTCTCTGAGGCCAGACAGTGGCCTGGAGGACTGCCATGGGCTGAACTGGTCACTCCACCATCTTGAGGCCTGACTGCTCCCCTGTGCCAACCCCACCTGATCAATTGTCAGAAACTCCCCTGCTTCATCCCAGCAAAGCCCCTGAAAGGCTCTCTGGCACTGACCCCTTCCAATTCTGCCCTAGACTCATTTGAGACTTTTGTCTCCCCTCCTCACGCCACTCCACAGAGGAAACTCCCTTTAAAGACCCAGACCGCTGAAGGCCTGCTCTCTTCTGTGCTCTGTGCAGACCTCCCGCCAGCCCAGCTGACTGCTTCCTTCTTCTCTGGCTCCCAGGACCCTGCACTTAGCTTTCTCCTCCCTCAGTGCCAGCATTGCTCTGTATTGTCTTTTGATGCTGGTACACCCCATCTCCCTGACTTCTTTCCAGAGTCCAGTCTTGACTGTTCTCTATCTACCCTCACCAAATTGATGGCCTTGTCCGACCGCATGGCTTTCAAAGTATCAAAATGCCAATGTCTCCCTTATCTGGGGTGAATAGATCTTTTGTCCGTGTCTCCCCAGGAGAAGTATCACACTGTACCCTCTAAAGATCTTTTCAACTAGTGACAAAATGAGCCTCAGACTGGCTTCTGAGAAATCTCAGCCTTCTTTCCAGAGAGCAGATCTAGTTTTAACCAAATGGCTGGGTTTCATCTTTCCCAGTCTTAGCACAAGGTTTGGCTGTTCTTTTTCTGGAGGAGCTGCCTCTGATCTTTGTAAACGCTGTAACTTTGCTGCCTACCATCCACCCTGTCCTGCCTACCCTCTGTGCTGCTCTCAAAGCACCCCCAGGGTGGCTTGCTCGAGCTTATGCAGGGGCCTCACTGTAGTGGAAGTTCACCAGTGCACAACCTCCATGGCCTGCACATGCCCTGCCAGGGAGCATTTGTGTGGGTGACCTGGTGCTGTATCCAGGGGCTCAGGGGTGATAGGGAAATCAGGAAAGCTACTACAGGGGACATGTTAGACATCTCTGACTGTNTGTACTATATGTGTATATATATATATATATATTTTAATGTGTGTGTGCTCACATGCTCACCTGCATGCAGAGGCCAGAAACAGATGTTAGATACCCTGGAGCTGGAGTTAAAAGTGGTTGTGAGTTGCCTGACACAGGTGCTGAACCAAACTCAGGTTCTCTGGACATGCAGGAAGCACCCTCAGCTGCTAGGCCATCTTTCTAGCCCAGCACTTACACCTTCTGATGGACATAGTCCATCAAAGCCCTTTGAAATAAAGGCTCTCTATAGGCATCAATGGGATGATATTTCATGTCAAACAGTAACACCAAAAAAATAACGTGCTAATGTGTCATATCCTACACATGGTATCTCAGAACATTTTGCTAAAGGGTATTAATTGAGTTTTACAACATCATTGACAGGGGAATAGTCAGTCCTTTGATTAATGAATGAAAAGATGGGCTAAATCAGCAAAAAAAAAAAAAGTCACATGCAAGTTCCAGGATGCTGGGAGCAGAAAGAGCACTCATATTGGTCCTTGAGCCAATGTGTGGACTTGTGGGTGGCATGAGGGTCTCTTAAGAGATGTGGATGGGGGCTCTGGAGTTACCACTATCCCTGATGGGTCCTTGGTCTTTTGGGTTCCAGCTGGGTGATCACAGGCAAGTTCTTTAACATCTTGGTGCCTGTTTCCCCATTCCTAACTTGAGCTACACACTGTTTTTTTTTTTTTGTAAGAATTGTCACAAAGTTAGGCAATGTATTTTGTTGGCTAATGCAATAAAAGTTCTAACTAGCAACAGAAGTCTTGGCTCAGTCACCAGCTGAAGACTCTTGCACTTTGATTCCTGTGTGTGAATTCTGTGTGCCCAACTGGTCCCCAGTGTATCTATCTACCCACGATCTACAGATGTCTGAGGATGGACACATGGAGATCCAGAGAGAGCTTGCCAAATTGGTTCTGGCCCACTATAAATTCAGCCCCAAAGCCTGATCTAGCCTTTCACAGACTCTTGAAGCAGGAGCTGGGTTGGACTGGTCCCTGTGGGACAGGATGCTTGGAGTGGGTCAGGATAGAGTTCGGATCAACAGTCTATCTTTTAGCTAGATAGATTCCCCTTGATGAGCCACATGGGCTTGGAAAGACAAGAGTTGTCAAGTCTGAGGTACCCAAAGGGCACCTGTGAAATACATGCTGGTGACCAAAGCTGTTCCAGATTTTTGAGAGTCAGAGTAGCACAGGCAAGAGCTTGGGCCTTGAAGCCAGTCTCTTGGATTCAAGTCCCATCCTATAGCTTTCTAGATCTGGACAATGGGCAAGTTATCAAATGCATGGGGGCTCTGGGATTCATCTGTGAGGAGGAATGGCTCCTCCCTCGTAGATTGCTGTAAGGATTAATGAATTCATCTAGACGGGCTTAGCATCAGCTATTAATACTGGGTCATTACTGGAAATTAATGATGTGGCTTCAGAAGCTAGCTCTGCTGCATGCTGAGGACCTGCAGAGCTCAGCTTTTGAGTCATGGTGTCTCTGCACTATGAGTTGGCACCATGCCCAGTCCACATGGCAGATGTCCATCTTGGGCGGGCTCCACCACTGTGGGGCCGGAACCGTTTTCCTTGGTAGGCAATCCATAGATATGGGGACGGGGACAGGACTGCTCTGTCACCATTGTCTTCTCAGGGCCAATCCCAAAGCTTGCCTGGAGCAGATTCTAGGCATGCAGGGCTATATGACAGCGGATGTCACTAGTTGCTTTGATTTAGGGCATGCATTGGTTACTTTTCTCATGGTTGTTTCTGTTGGCTGGCAGAAAACAATTTCAGGGAGCAGAGGTCTCTTCTGGCTCATAGTCTAAAGGGCTCTAGTTCACCGTGGTGGGGAAGGCAAGTCGGTGGGAGAAGCTGGAGACGGTGGTAGTGGGAACATGTGGGTGCTTGCTCATGTCTTGATGGGCCAAGAAACAAGAGGAGGGCTAGAAGCAGGGCTGGGCCTGTCTTCAGAGCCTGTCGCTCAACCAGGCCTCATGTCCTGAAAGTTCTACAACCTCCCTAAGCAGCACCACCAGCTGGTGATCAAGTGTTCAAACATAAGACGTGCAAACCTCATCATTTCCTTATCACATAGGAAGAAGTCTTGCTGCTTCTATGACTTTAAGGGCCGTGTGAAGATTTTTGTGATGAATGAAGCCATGATGCTGAGCCATTTGACATCTGTGGGTGTGTCTTAGTTCACTCTGGTCATTCACTGTTCTTCCAACACTAAGTGACAGGTGCTTATCAAACCATTCAGCCCCGAAGAACTCTTGGCACAAGCATCCTTTCTTGAGAAATAGGAGCAGGGATTAGCATCCAGGAGGCCATTTTCATGTACCAAGCGGGACTGCTGGAGGCTGGGCTGCAGCCATTGTAATGTCTCATTGTCCCTTAATGGTGGAGACTACTTCCAGCATCCTGGGCATCTGGAAGCCATTTTGCTCGCAAACATTACAGTTGGTCAGGGCCCATAGTCTTCTGAGACGCTGTTCTTTAGTTCAGTTGGTTCAGCCCGACACAACCCATTTACTGTGAAACTTCCCAGACTCTGAGGCTCTTTAATATTTCATCTGCCTGGCAGCCTGGCCCAAGGCTGCTTACAGAGAGCCTGTGGTATGGGAGCAAGGGATCATGGGCTTGGGCTTGGGTCTCTGCCCTTCATTCCAGATGAGATCAATCAGCTTTTCTGACTTCAAAGGTGTGCAGACACAGCACAGAGGCTCACAGGGGACCTGCATGGCCACACGTTCTCATACCTCTTCCTAGTTCCATTTAAGTGAGAGGTCCTCAGTCCCCCTCAAAGCTGCCATGGCCCAGAGCTATTAATCAGCAGCTACACAGCTGCTCTGAACTCTCCCTCCGGCCCACAGTGTCTCGACTTCCCCTTCACATGGGCTTCTTTCCAAATTCTTCCCAAGTTACGGCTGGAAGGCAGGTGAGGGAGGGGAGTCTGCAGAGTCTGGCCCTGAATATTCTGAAGTGGACATTCAGCCTCTGTACGATGGAGAGTCAACTTGGGGGACCCAGGGGTCTCGCTCAGGACATTCTTTTATGGTTACATCATTCGCAGTATGAACACACTGGCTTCCTTCTCCCAATCAGAAGCAGTTGCTAACTGCTCCCCTGCCAGTAGGAGCCACCCTCTCTGAAAGGAGCTCTATGGGGCCTCCAAATAGCTCCCACTGTGCCCTCATGTCTGGTAAGAGACACTCTATCACACCCTCGGTTGAGAGCAGAGGGGAGGGGAAGGGAGGACCCAGGATGGGTGGGCAGAAGTTGGCTTCTGCATGACACAATCCACCTGGGAGCCCCAATCACAGACATTTAGGCTGGGGGCATGGGGCTTGCGATGGCTAATCTTGGTTGTCAAATTGACTACATCTGGAATCAACGAAAACCCTAAAGCTGAGCACACCTGTGAGGAGTTCTCTTGATTAGATCCCTTGAGGTGAGAAGACCCATCCTAAATCTGGGTCACACCTTCCGATGGGAGTCCACACCAAAAGGAGAAAGCTTTTGCTTTCTGCATGCTTGCCCCCACTCTATTTCTTCCGAACTCCAGGCACAGACTGCAGAGCAGCAGATCTCCAGGACCCTCTTGGAGGTCAGTATCAGAACGGAACTGAGAAGACACCTGGCTTGTGGACTACCAGATTCCTGCCCTTCCCATTAGCAGACTGCCATGGCTGGACTGACTGACCACAGCTTGTCAGTCGCTCTAATAAGACCTGTGTGTGTGTGTGTGTG
>LOEQ01000268.1:197221-217860 GCA_001685075.1 Bramus lutescens | reverse complement strand
CGTGTGGGAGCTGGGCGGGACGAAAAGCAGGGCCCGCTCCCCTTATTACTACAAGTGTGGCCCACAATCTAAGGGCCAGTGCAGAGAGAACAATGGGGACACCTCACACTCATAGGGTTTTATTTACCCTCCTGCTGGCAGTGGGAGGCATCGCCCCCTCTATCTCTGCTTCCCATACACAGAGCTGTGGATTTGGGCTTGTATTCCAGAGACGATGGCCCTATGCCAGCAGCTTAGTCGCAGCCCCGTCCCCCTCCTGGCTTGCCTGTTAGCCAGTCCACCTTGGCTTCCAGGCCACAGAACACAAGAGCAGGTAAAGGTTTTGGAATGATGTAGCTAACTCCTTATTTACTGATTAGGGAAGAGACCCAGAAGAAGACAGAGGCGCAGCTTAAGGATCAAGGCCCGGGTGACAGAAAGACAACACGGCCTGGCATTTGTTGAGGCATACTCTCGAGGGCATTCGCTTCTCAGTGACACCTTCCTTCTGCTCTAATTTCAGCCATCCAGCTCTTGCACAGACCCCTCCAGATGTGAGAATAAAGCCAGGGACAGGGATGGGATGCTGAGATGTGAGAGAGGAGGAGGCTCCACAGCCCAAGAAAGCTGTACGAGGCTTCTTAACGGCAAGTCTTATCTTCATGAACACACTGGGACATGCTGCCATTTCTTGTCAGATACTTGGCTTAGAGATTGAGGAGTCTGGATTTAGCCTTATGCAGCGCCCAGGAAACCAGAGTCCACAAGGATGGGATTGCCAATCTTTTAATTGAGAGAAGTGACCTGTAGCCAATTCCCTTTGAGGAAACAGAGCCACACTCATGGAGGGCATTTCCATAGGAAGCAAACAATGACCTGTGGGCTACCAGAGAACAGGTAGACTCCAGCTTAAGCCAAGAGATGCTGGTGCACTGTGCCTGACCCCTGAAAAGCCAGGTTTCATGGAATTCCTAGCCATTGCCTAAGGCTGAGAGTGTACGGGATGGCTCTATTTTCACTCTGCTATCTCTTTCAATTCAAAATTTCCTCTCCCTCTGGGTACAGGACCCAGAAATAGTTCAATTTCTAAGGAGATGTTGCAACTGAGCCTATTTAATTCCTACGGGGCTGCTGCCATTGCTTCCAGCAGAGCCCAAACCATAGTGGCCAGTTGTCAGGAACGCTTACTGGATCAGTTATTCTTTGCTGGATCATTTGCCCTCTATCTTCTTCCCTATGTCTTCCCAGACACTACTTTCCTCGTTACTAGAATAAAACATGCAGGCAAAGGCAGCTCACAGGCGGAAGGGCTTATTTTGGTTCACAGTTCGAGAGCAGAGCCTGCCCTGGAGGGAACGCCTAGTGGCAGGAGCTTGAGACAGCTGGCCACATTGCATTCAGTCAGGAAGGGGAGAGACGGATGCTGGTGCTCGGACCTCTTTCTCCTTTTTATTAAATCTCGGCTCCTAGCCCATGGGATGGTGCCCCTACATTCAGGGTGAGTCTTCTCCCTTCAATTAGTTGAATCAATTGTTCTGCATGGACACGTCCAGAGGCTAAGAACCTAAGCTAGATACCCCCCCACACACACACACATACAATGTACCCAGAGGCTAGCTAGCTTCCTGGACGATGCTGGATCCTGCCAGGCTGAAAATCTACACTCACCATCACATCCCCAAACACACACTATTGGTCTCCGCCCTTTTTGACTTGTGCCTCCCTCTCTTTCAAAATCCACTGAGCAGTAGTTGTACTCGGGTAGAGCCTTGAATGTCCTCTGCACTAGGGTACTCAGGGGTGCTGGTAAGACTGTCCCCTGGCCTGGTTGCTGCTGGTTGCACAGATGTGTTCTATGGGGAAAGCTCATGAGCTTGACGTTTATGGTGCTTTCTCTGTGTGTTGGACGTTAGTAATTGCTCTAGTTAACAGGCAGCCTGGGAGCTAGTGAGATTGCTCAGCACTCATTATGTAAGTGTGAGGCCCAGAGTTCAGATCTCCAGAAACTCATTGAAACGCTACCTGGATATGGCAGTCTGCCTGCCATTCCAGCCTTGGATGGCAGAGATAAGGGGATCCTGGGAACAAGCTGGCTAGTAAGATTAACGTTATCAGTGAGCTATGGGTTTGACTGAGAGACCTTGCCTTAATGAGTAAGGCAGATGAGTGATAGATAATGACCCCTGATGTCTATCGTGGTCCTCGGCATGCATGTGTACACGGGCACATGTGTCCACGGGCACATGTGTCCACACACTTGCAAAAACATGCATAATACATGCATACATAAAAAGAAAAAAGTCATGTATTGTATCTCAACAACTGAAAGACACTAATTGCATACCTCAGCCAAACCCAAGCTTGGGGACAGGGGGGAGTGGAGACCAGGGTTCCCACAGTTGGTCAAAAACATGGAAATACCATGGCCTCGGCTTATTGGCCTCCAATACTCTGCCTTTGGTCAACAAGACATCCAGAGCTGAGCATGCCTTCCATTAGAAACTGGGTTGCCCATCCTCCCCATCACGATCAATTGTTGAATCTTCTGGAACTGAGACTGCATGTGAAAGCCTGCATATGAAAGCAGGGGTTTTCTGAGTATCAAAGGAGGAAGGATGCTTGAGCCTAGGAGTCCAGGATCCCACTGGACACCCTCACAACCTGGCCTCACTCTCACCCTCTGCTCCTGAGAGATCATGAGGGACTAGATCGAGGAACCAGGATGATTTTCTCTGCCCCCAGGCCACCAAGGATTGAAATGAAGACCTGGGCACAGCTGTATCTCTCACCACTCTGGCTCTGGCTTTTGGTTTACAGGACACAGAAATAGATATTAAAGACTTTCTGTTCAGAAGGAACTAACATGCATCCTTGATATCTTCATCACATGGCCAAGTCATACCTGATTCAGGGCCAAGTTGGGCATAGACAGTCCCAGCCTGACTTCCTCTCAACTTTCTTAGCTCTTCCACCTGAAATGGCTCCTGTAGCCACGGAGTCCTGACTTGTGTTTGCTGGACAAATCGTGTTTCCTTTACTTCTACAGTGTCTTCCCTGGCCAGCCTCTGCTTTCTGGAACACTCAAGGCTCAGGTATAACAGTTCACTGACCAGTGTTATTAGGTTTCTTTCGGCTGTGGAGGGTAACACCCACTAGCAGATGGGGCTTCACAGACCACTTGACCCTCTAAGACTGTCTGGGGTTGTCACACCTACCATGCCCACAAGAGCTGTCTGGCACCTGTGCTGACAGACCAATTAACCCTAGGCACTCCTCTTTCCTCTTGCTTACACAGAGGGAGTAGAGGAAAGTGCACTCCACCCCAGGAGATAATTTATAACCATGCTGAACATTTGGCTTGACAGGCATCCGTGACCTGGAAGCCACCCTGTACTGAGAATTCATAAGCATGTGAATTACTGTCTGGGCTTCAAGATTTAACTTTGGATTTCAAGTTGAACACTAAAGTGTTCTGAACTGAAGAGCAGTCTTTCTCCATATTAAGGCCCCATAAGACACACCTGATTGTCCTCAGTTGGCCTTAGAGGCTCCCCCNACACATGTAGTGCCAGCCTCTATAGAATACACGGAAGGGATGGCATCATGGACTTCATTACCAGCCAAGGCAGGGCTAGGAGACTGATTAGAGAAGCCATGCCTAGACTTGTAATGAAGGCCCCACATCCATTTCTCCCTCTTGGTCACCTACTAGCCTTCTTCCTACCTAGCCAGTCCAATGACACATTGTCCTAGGACTCCAGCAGGCCTGACCCTCAGAGCCTTGCCCATCCCTCAAGCTAGCTATGTTCTTCACCCACTCCGGCATTTCTGACTCCTTATCCTGTACTGTTCTCCCGTGAGTCCCTCTTGGCATTTGGTATCTAATGGTGGGTGGGAAGAAATGCCAATGGGTTGAGCCATACTATATATCCTCCAGGGTACAGCTGTTTCTGTACAGACCCATCGGATGTGATGGGGGTCATATAGAGAGTCAACCCATAGTATGTGTTCAAGACACATGACAAGGATGGGTGATTTGAGCAATCCATTAGCATGCTTTGGGGGGAAGAGAGCCATGGGCACCTGTAGTTTGTGGGCACAGGTCTGCATTCAGGGAGTCTGTAGGTGTCTTAGGGTTTTATTGCTCTCAAGAGATACCATGACCATGGCAGCTCTTATAAAGGAAAACATTTAACTAGGGCTGCCTTACATAGTTTTATAGGTTCAGTCCATTATGGTCATGGTGGGAAGCATGGTGGCATGCATGCAGGCATGGTACTGGAGACGGAGCTGAGAGTTCTACATCTGGATCCACAAGCAGCAGGAAGAGACAGTGAGACAGTCTTCTTCCAACAAGGCCACACCTACTCCAACAAGGCCACACAATAGTGTCACTCTCTATGGGCCTATGGGGGCCAATTGCATTCAAACTACCACAGTGGGGTAGAGGCTGTAAGCCCATACTGCTTGACATGGGTAAATAGTCTTCTGGGTAACTGTAGCCCACAACTTGCTCTTGTACGTGGGCAAAACTAGGTCTCAGTTCTAGGATAAAGAGGCTAACCAGGAAGGGGAACCATAGCTGCATTCTAGAAGGTTCCATGTGTCTGTAGTCCAAATGATAAAGCTAAGGAAGTGGCCTTTTCAGTTGCCAACAGACAGCTAGGCTCTTCTGCGGCTAACCCGTTCATGGACTTATCTGGGTCCTGCGAGATGAGGGGAGACTAAGAGGAATGTGTGCTTCGTGATCCTCTGGGGTGTATAAGCATAAGACCATGACACCCTCAAGGAGTGGACCCACATCCACTTAACAGGATTATATCTACCCCAACAAACGGCCACAATTATAGCTTTTAAATGGCTTTATGAAGCTAATGGATCCCAGGAAACAGTGGAAGACTAAAAGAAATGAGAGAATCGGCTGGCTTGAAAACTTCAGACAAGAACACTGGCAGTAATTCCATTTTAGATGCTACCCATTTCTTTCAAGAGATTCTTTGCCCAGCTCATGCCTCTGAGTGCCCAGTTCAACAGAACACAGTAGATACCTCAGGCTTTTCAGTTTCCAGTCTGCATCAGGTAGCTAAGGAGTGCTAACCTATTCATCAAGAGAGCAAACCAAAGCTAGGGAAGCAGCCTTTTACATATCATTTCTGGGCACTTAGAGTCCCTTTTAGTCTCTCAAACAGACTAGGCATCCCTCAGAGCCCTGGCTACCACAGCTGTGGCCTTGCCCCACTTGGCAAAGTCCTGATCCTCTGAGTCCTGTTGGTACCCGGCTGGGTTAGGCCTGTGTCTGCAGAGCACTGACTGTCTCTGCCTCTGTTCCTTCTACTTGTTGACCACATATCGTCTGTCTTCGAATGGGAGCTTCAGGGGTCCTGGCATATGACAAACCAATGAAAGAATGAACAAATGCACAGACAGACAACTTAGCTCCTAGCCTGCTTCTACTGAGACAGATATGCCCTGTCACCTTCGTGCCTACACAGACACGAAAAGTTCCTGCTCATAGCCTTCTCTAAGTCTTCACTGGGCCCAACCCCTTCCCAAGTGAGGACAGGGACAGAGAAATGGTGACAGTCCTTGCAGGATAGCCTGGAACACCCAGGGTCTGAGTTCGCACTGGGTGCTGATGAGCCTGGAGACTCAGAATCCTTCCTCTCACCTTCCCCCTTGTGTGCTTATAGTCTGGAGCTTGAGGACAATTTTCTTAGACTTCAAAAGTAAAACCCAAGGGCAAGCAAGCTGGAGATATTGGCAGCTGCCTGCAAGAGGAATATGGAGAAGAGAAAGAGAGAGGGCCATGCTGGCTAAGTCGGCATGGGTTGGTGGTCAACCACGTGTTAGACAAATAGTCGTAAAAGGTTTGGGGCTCTTCAGAGAAAAACAGGGATCCCAACTAACTAGAAAAAAAGCACATTTAGATTCTGGCCAGCATCCAAAAGAAAAAGAAAGGAGAAGAGAAAGGTCAACTTCTACCTCTCTGAATCAGGATTCAGAGGTGTGGGTGGACCCAACCAAACCTTATGCTGGTTCTGGAGAGTGTGCAGGGCATGGAGATCCTGGGAAGGGAAAGTAATTATTTCATCAAAGGAATAATTATTCCCCCATCTCTTTGGCATGACTTATATTTACCTTCTGGAGGGGCAGTCCGGGGCCAAGTGGGCCAAGTCATTGACAAGATTAACTCTCGTTTTGGGTACCTTGGAACAGCCTCCACCCAATAGCAGACATAGCTTACATTCTCTAGACCAGAAGGAAAAAAAATACCTTAACAGATTTCCAATGCCTCTGTAGCATCCCCTCTATGAAGAGGTAACCCCTAAAATATTTCACGACTCAGTTTGAAATTGCAGAGTGGATATGAAAGTCCAGAGTCTCCCCAACATTTGCGTACAGGCCAAGGCACAGCAGAACAGAACCAGCCTGCTCACCAGAAGCCCAGGCTGCTATTCCCACCTCCCCTGAACTATCTATGATAATCCCGTGGCCAGGTTTTGGGGGTCAGTGGCCCAGGAGGGTGAGGACAATGAAGAAGTACTCTGCACTCCACTAAGTCAGATTCCCAGCTCTCTGGTAGTGGAGGGGAAAGTGCAAGGCTGTGGAAGTTTCTAAACGTCTAGTCTCTTGTCAGAGGAAGCATCCCCTAGGGCTTGATTCCAGGGAGTTCACTGGGCCAACAAATGTCTCTCTTCTTGGTGGCACTGTGTATAGAGAACAGCACAGAGTGACTACCAAGGGAGCATAAGTCACCCCGCTGCAAAGCAGTCACTTTAATACTCTGCAGCTGCATTATAAACCCATTCTCTGCACACCCACTAATAAATGCCTCTGTCCCATATCCCATTTCCTGGTATCTCTAAAGACACCAGGGGGAGGCCAGGGAGTCATGAAAGGCACATAAAAATGCAGTTGTAGATGGGCTCAAAACCCATTTCTTTAAAGCCTAATTGATGGGAAAAGCTTCTGGCCCCAGAGAACTTAAAGGCTCATCGTGTGGATATTTGATTAAGTGTCCCCATATCACAGACCACATGCTACCAGGAATCATTATCCAGTAATTGCAAATACATTAATAAAATGATGATGTGGGTTTGCTCGGGACATTAAAAAAGGAATAAAATAACTCACTCAAATAACTCCACGGCAATGTGTAGTGTGCCCCAAGACAGGAGGGAGCCTCCAAGATAGTGAGAAGCTGGGGTTATCTGATTCTGTGACTAGCTCTTTGTACATAGTGTCTGGCTCGTGTCCACTGCTCTTGCTGAGGATGGAGGTGTAGCCAGGCTTCAGAGCCACTGTCCAACCCAGGTGTGTGGACACCCAGAGGCCTCCAAGGTCACTCACTGCCCCATGGCATGGGACTAGCAGCCTCCTGTGCCTTTTGTCACACATCCCAGAGGTGGCTATTCTTCCAGGGCCATGCATGTGTATAATGTCTTCAGCTAACATCTCTCCTAGCTAGCAGTAAATGGGAAATAGAAATCTGTACGGAGACCTGAACGTACCTGCGTGAACTTTCAAAGGTCTAGCTCAAGGCTAATATCACCGTCCTTAGCTGGGAGCAGGTGTCCTGCTGGATGACTGAGCAAGCACTCAGGACCACAACACAGCTACACAGACACAATACCTAGATCCCCTCAAGCTCTTTCCCTTTTGTGATCTGTAGTCCCTCTCAAGTCCCCTATGAGAGTGTGAAGATCAGGGAGGGGAGGGATGTGGGGAGGACCACAGAGACTCTCTATGCTTGTGTGTAAAGGGAACACACTCAGCTATCAACACCTTTGTGCGAGTTTCAGGTCCTTTCCCCTTCTTCAACCCTCCCCTGCCCCAGCCTCCAGTGCTCTGTGTCTGGCTTGACCATATCCCATCTGTTGGTGGTAGTTTTACTCTTTTTTTACTCTTTTGGTTGTTTTGGAGGGCCCGCCACCTAGCTCCCAAATAAATCATATGTGGAGTCTTATTCTTTCTTATAAATGCCCAGCCTTAACTTGGCTTGTTTCTACCCAGCTTTTCTTATCTTAAATTATCCTGTCTACCTTTTGCCTCTGGGCTTTTACCTTTCTCTATTTCTGTATACTTTTCTTTCCTTCTTTCTCCATGGCTTGATGTGTGACTGTGTGGTTGGCCCCTGATGTCCTCCTCTCCTTGATCTATCTTGCTCCTTCTTTTTTTCCTCCCAGATTTCTCCTTCTACTTATTCTCTCTGCCTGGCAGCCCTGTCTATCCTTGCTCCAGCCTCACTATTGGCTGTCCAGCTCTTTATTAGACCAATCAGGTGTTTGCAACAGGCAAAATAACACAGCTTCACAGAGTTAAATAAATGCAGCATAAAAAATACAACACATCTTTGCATCATTAAAACAAATGTTCCAAAGCTTAAACAAATGCAACACATCTTCAAATAATACTCTGCAACACCCATCCATCCTTCTAGGCCCATCTGGATCTACCACTCACAAGCTGTGTGATTTCTGGTTACTCAGTCTCTCTGAACTTGAGTGCATCCATAAAGCAAGAAAAAAAATTACAAGTCTTTACCGTGTTGACCCATATGTCCCTAGTGTCCTCAGTCTAACCCTGATCCTGTCAGGACCCCAAGCCCCATTCCACATTTATTGACCGATGCTACTTGTATTAATTACCAGACTCACCACCTGTTCTGGCTTTGTTGCCAGATACCTGTCTTCCTTGAAACCTCCCCTGGAAACTGAGATACTTTGCTGATGGGTTTGAAAGATTGATAGTGTTCACACAGAGGGGGCTGCACAGGAGTCCCCAAGAATCCAGAGGAAATTAGGGTCAGACAGGGAAGAGAGTTTTGGAGCTGATAATCTGTGGCACCACTCAGGGAGTGGCAAGCTTGTGATGATAAACACACCACACTAAAGAGTCCACATGAGCGTGGGGAGAGGACTGTAGATCATGGTAAGGGGCGGAACCTAAATGGTGACAGCTCTGGGCTGGATAAGGGTGAGAATACAGCAAGTTTGCGATCAAAACTGACAGATTAAGCCTTCTTCTGCCAAAGTGGGAGGAGCAGAAGTCTTGTGTATCTATGCACATTCAGCATCTTCATGTCATGCTCACCCAGTGAGGAGGCAAACACTGTTTGTAACCCTAAACACAGGGGCCCAGTGTCTCCATGTCTGCAGGGCAGTGGGGCCCGTTGAGGGTATCAGGCCAAGGATGTTATAGGCAAGTGTGGAGAGCAGGGCCTCTGTGCCTTAAAGAGCATACAGGCATATGTGCACATGTGTGTGTGCTCACAGACACAGACACAGACACACACACACACACACACAGACACACACACAAACGGGAAATGCCAGTCTTGCAGAGAAGACAAATTCAGCCTGAGTAGGCCAGGTGGGGGCTCTGTGGGAAAGAGAGCATTTTGGCTGGTTTATTCTGGAGGCTTGGGTCCCAGGCAAGCTGACATAGGGCTGGATCCATAGACCTCTAACTTCCTTGACCTTTGCTTGACCAGGCTCCTAGAGATGGATAGACACTTGGCTGATTCAGGTCCTGCTAAGTGAGAAACTCCCCTGGGGATGGTGACACATTTTCAAAGAAAAAAATAAGCCGTGAAAGCCAATCTCTACACTGGAAGTAGGTAATTGTGAGTGATGAGATGTTCTCCCTCTGCAGACAAGAACAGGAGAGGAAAGAAGGCCTGGAGCCCAGCAGCCAGGCGGAGTCTCACATCATCTTGCATAGGTGTTCATTAGGTGTGACTGTAGGAAGTGCCCCCAGGCATGTGGCAAACAGTTCAATACAGAGAACTAAACTGTAGTCTTAAAAGTTCTCCTTTTCCTGGTGGTTCTAAGAAATTTGGACAAAAGAAAACATAATGACCTCAGACAGACAAGACCACTTTTCTTCTTCTGTCTGTGTGTATGTGTGTGTTTACACGTCCATGTGGAAGCCAGAGGTCTCCAGTGTCGTTCTGCAGGAGCTGACTACTTTGGTTTTTTACTTTTGGTTTTTAAGGCAGGACCCTTACTTGCTTGGAACAGGCAATAGTGGCTGGTTAGTTAGCCCCGATCCTCCTGTCTCCATGTCCCCAGGCACTGAGCTTACAAGTACAGGGTCGTCCCCCCCCCAACCCTTTCAGTTCTGGGGATTGAACTCAGATCCTTGTGTTTGCACAGCAGACTCTTTACTGACTGAGCCATGTCTGTCCCCAGCCCTGCCACCTCTGTTTATTCATTTTCCGTGATCACTCTCCTTTATGTTCCTGTGTGCGTCTCCAACATCTCCCAGAGGACTCTGGTTTCTAGGTGCTCACAAATCTTCATCTCCAGGAGATCTGCTTCCCACCAGCCTTGGAAAACCTGAAGGCCTGGAACTCTCCAGGCCTTTCCTTTCTTCTGAGAAGGGACAGACTGAGTGGACCATCCCTGCTGGCCCCTCACCAGAGGAGGTGTCTCTTGTCCTGTGTTGGATTGCTATGCATTCTGCTAAGGGCTCAGGTCACCTGTCCTGGAAAAATCCATTTCATTTCAATTAGCAAGCAGTAAAGCAGGGTGTAGGTTTCCTTAGCAACTGTGGGAAAACAGAACCTCTCTGGACCCATGCTCTGCAATGTCTCTTGGGGCCGCTGGCTGTGCTAACAGAAGGTCAGCACCCCTCAACTGGAGTCTGATGCTCAGCCTACATGTGGAGATCTTGAACAACTGGTGTCTGGACTCCTGGAAGATTATCCCTGGGTCACTGTTCCCTCCCCAGGAACTCTTGAGCAATCTCCAAACAGCACATGAAACTCAAAGTACCCCTCATTCTTCTGGGTATGAGAGTCTCTAGTCTTCTAAACCCACATGCAGTAAGCTATTTTCTGTTGCTATAACAACATACCCAAGGCTGGGTACAGCTTTGGAGGCTGAAAGTCCAAGATTGGGCAGCTCCATATGCTTGGCTGCTGGTGAGGGCCTTGGAGTAGGCGGTGTCACAATGGTGGGAGTGTGTCACCAGAGATGGAAAATGCAGCAAGGAACCGCAGTCAGCTGTTGGACTAACTTTTTTCATGGAGACTTCCCCTTGAGGAATCCAACTGAGATCTTAAGACCTCATACTAATTCTCTTCAGATGGCTATGACCCATGACAAGTCACATCCAAACCACAGCACCACACATTTTAAAAATACGGTATCTGGGAGTAATGGGAAGATGGCTCACAACCACGAAGGCCTGAGTCCAACCCTAAGCACCCATGTGAAAGTGGTGGCTCATGGAAACAGGAAAATATCTGGGGCTTGCTGGCCAGCCAGGCTAGTGGGCTCCAGGATCAGAGAAGAGCCTGCCTAACAAAGAAAAAAAATAAAAAAATGGAGAGCAATTGAGAGAGACACCTGCTGTGGACCTTTGGTCTCCATATGTGTATATGCACGGCATCCATTCACACACTCACATAATTAAAAATACAGTATTTGGTAAAAAACAAACAAACAAACAAAAAACCCCAAAAAACAAAACCCAAAACAATCAACCAAACCCCTCAAAACAAAACAAAACAAAAAAACCCCGAAACAAAACAAAACAAAAAAACCAAAAAAATGCTTTGTACATTTGAGAAAGGATTCTGACCCTATTCTTGAAATGTGAAATTTTTGTAACTGGGGCTCTAGTGTGGCACTGTTGACTCTGCTGTGTTCCAGGTAGAGAGAGACATTTTTATCAAAGGCATAGTGCCGGCTTACTGAGTTTCTGTTTACTCTGCTGAAGCTAATTCTGTATCCGGCAGCCGCTTCAATTCAATCTCTGGACTGTGAATTTTCCCAAGCAACTTCTATTTAGTTAAGGCCAGAATCTCAGTGGGTGGTAATAAATATCAAAGCCCAGGATGACTGAGGGAGGCAAAATAAGAAAAGCCAAATCAAATATGATTATTGATCAATCCTGAACTGCCTTAATCATTTCTATGCTAATTTTAAACATATACATACATATTGGCATTTTCATTACATAAATACATTGGCATTTTCAGCTGAGGAAATATATTGAGCAATTCCACAATGCGCTCTTTAGAGAACAGCAAAATAAATACAGTAAAAATCACAGAATGGAAAACGTGGCAAATTCTTGGTCTGAGAAAGCCTTTGAAACATCTTCAGATGTTTCATGTGGCACCATTTCTGGAACAAAAGTTTACAAAAGTAAAAACCATGCATACCATAAAAGAAAATAAAAGTTGGACAGATGAGGCGGCTCAGTGGGTAAAGGTGCTTGCTCCTTCGGCTTCCATACTTGTACCACGGCACAAATATGTGCACATGCACACAAGTACACACAATAAATAAAACATCACAAAAGAAGCAAAATTCAAAATTATATCATCTTATTACCAATCGGAAGCCACCCATTCTCTGATGCTTCTGCTACTTCTCACTGTTACCTACAGCATCAATTTGTAGTTCATTATATCCAGTTACTAAAAGTACAGACATGACGCTTCTATTCATTGATGGCCAAAGGGAAAGTAAAGGCAGTGTCAGCGTATCCTGCTGCTCCCGTCATCCCTGGCAGGAGGATACAGCAAGCCACATGCAGGGCTCATGCTGGCTCAGGCATGTGTCACCCTTGCTGTTGGCAGTTGCCTGACTTCGCCTCCCTTCTATCGCTCAGAACCACGACAGATTGCTGTTTGTTTAACGTTTGGCCATGCTTTTCTGGGTTAGCTATTTGTCTTTCTTAGAACTTTGAATTAATTCCCTGTAAGATGCATTGAGAGGTCCGGGGAGAGATGGTTCATTGGAGAAAGTGTTTGCTGCATAAGTATGTGGGTCAGAGTTCAGAGTGTCAGCACTCTAGAGACCAGAGGCTGCTGGGGCAATGAAAGTTCTGGGTTGGAGAGCAATTGCGTGAGACATCAATTTTGGACTTATATGCATACTGCACATTTGTACACACACACACACACATCTACATGCATATATGTATATGCACATCACAAACATGCAAAAATGTACTGAAAAACAGAATACATGCTTCTTCCATCGTACCATTAAGGTCTTCCAGCTTTGACTAATCTTTTGTCTTGTTTTTGAGACAGGGTCTCCTGGAGCCAAGGCTGGCTTCGAACTTGTCAAGAATGACCTTGAATTTCTGACCCTCTTGCTTCCACATCCCAGTCCTGGGATTACAGGTGTGAGGCACCATGGCTGCTTAGTAACTGAACCCAGGAATTCATGTATGTTAGACAAGTATTCTACCAGCTAAGCTCCAGCCCCAGCCTTGTCTTTGACCTGACTGACTGAGAGTGAGCCAACCCTGCTGAGTTTTTATTCTTATTCTAACTTGAATGGTTACTTTTTTTTTTTTAAATTTCTGAAGATGAATCCTTCTTTTCTGTGTTGCCCAGACTAGTCATTAATTGTCAGGACCAAGAGGTCCCCCACCTCAGCCTCCCACGTAACTGGGATTCTAGGTGTTCAACGTCACTCCAGGTTCTCATCTCCCAGGCGTCTGGCACGGTTGATCTATCTCATTTTGGGATGTGTTTCGCCGCACACCTGGCTTAGCTTTACTTCTTCTAGGGCCAGCTCTCCTTTCTTTTATTCCTTTTCTGTTCTGCTGGATATACCTCCCCTCATTAGGCCAGATAAGTCAGACTCCAAAAGACAAATACAACAAACATTCTCTAAAGTATAGGGCTTCGATTTTCTATCTGTACATGTACGTGTACATGCATACATACATACATGCACATGATATAAAAGTATAAGAAAGACTGCCTGTGACTAATAGGAGGGTGACACAGGAGAGTCAGAAAGGAAAATATGGCCACAGTCCATGACATACATGAATCAAAATGCCATTATGAAACCCACCCTTTCCACAATGAGAATACACGCATAATCTTTTAAGGAAAGGAGGTGGCTGGAGAGATGACCCATAGCTGAAGTACTTGCCATGCAATCATGAGGATTGGAGTTCAGGTTTCCCGGACCAGTATAAAATACCAGGTGGTTGTGGCGGCCCATCTGTAATTCCAGTCTCAAAGGTCAGAGGCCGGGGTCTCAAGAGCAACCTGGCTAGGAAGAACTAGCATATCGGGTGAGCTCTGGATTTGATGGAGATCCCAACTCAATGAATAAGGTGAAAGAGAGAATCAGATCGTCCCTGACATAAATCTTGGGTCTCCACATGCAAGCACAGACATGTACATACCCACAAGTAGACACACATGTGTATATCCTATGTATACCCACGTAAATGGGAAAAATAAAAGCAAAAGAAAGAAGATAACTTTTGTGGCCTTTTGTGGCTGGAACTGTGTTACTTTTGTAACTATCCACTAGATTTTAAAACTTTGACCAGCTGTGTTTCTAATTTCCAAGAAATATTTCTTACTCTACTCTGCCCTTTTTCATAGCGCCTTTGCTCCTATTTCATGAAAATATTACTTCCTTGAGTCTCCATAAGAATTTTTATGACATGGTTGAATTTACATTTTATTGTGAACCCCTGGGGGCAGGTGTTTGTTTCATCTATATTGGCCTGTGTCTTTTGAGTTCTTGGTGTCCTCTGCATGTCTCTTGGTCCCTGCTCATCCATCCCCTTGTATGTGATAAGTTGGAGGATGCTGTCATCAGACACTGGGTGCTTGTGGCTGTGTGTGTCTTGTTCCTGGGTGGGGGAGGTGATGTCACCAGACAGGCTCAATCAAACCCAGAGCTTTAAGAAGCTCAGGTAGGGGACAGGCAGGCAGATTGATGTCCCCCTCCCCCAGGCTTCTTGTAGTCAGATTAGCATTATTTATTTTAGTTCCCAAGAGGGCCTTGAATAGGACAGTTACTGGTTATGGTAAAAACTGAACATAATCTTGAACTGCAAGTTGAGCAAGGCAGGGACTTGAGACTCAGCAGCAAACAACGCCATGTAGTTTATAGACTGGGGGGCTTTCTCATGGACTCAGAGCTACCAAAGTGACCCCTGTGTCCACACTGTCAGTCCCCTCTGCCACTGCTAGTGACCTGAAATCGGGTGCAGCACAGCAATCTGCTGAGAGGCAGAAGATTCTCTCATCCCACAAATAAGTGAACTGAAGATAAGGAGAATGTTAGCCAAGTCTCCCAAAGATGAACACAACTAAAGAAGTTACTTTCTTGAATGTTGCTTTCTTTCTTATGTATTTGTTTGTGTGGGAGGGGTGTGTGGGGTACATGTGCAGTGTATGTGTGTGTGCATATGTTGTGGCTAGAAGGTCAATGGTTGTATTGTATCGCTCTGCACCTTATTCTTTTGAGACAGTCTCTCTCACTACACCAGGAACTAGGCTGGCGGCCAGCAAAAGGGAACTTGGTTATCCTTCGGTCTCTACTGCAGGGCTCTGGTTGCAGGAGCAAGCAGCTACACCTAGCTTTTGATGTGAGCAGTATGGACTCGAACTCAGTTCTTCATGCTTGTGCGGCACTCCTACCCTCTGAGCCATCCCCCAGCTAGGAAATTACTTTCCTTGATTACTCTAATTGATTACTTTTTTTTTCAGTTAGAGTCTCAAGCAGCTCAGGCTAGCATCAAACATACTATGTAACTATAGATGAACTTGAACTCTTGATTATTCTGCCTCCACCTCTCAAGAGCTGGAACTATAGGCATGTGCTACCACACTCAGTTTATGGAGGCTAGGGACTGAATCCAGGGCCACCGCAATTTTAATACTAATCTCAGATCTCAAAAGTTGATCAAAAGTACAAATGGTCTCTTTGGCAGAGAAGACCTCAGTCCAGAAAGGATATAAGATGGCTTTGGGGACTCCAGAATGTGTCAGACTATGAGAATTTGAATTGTGTCCAGGTCAAGATCTCTAGTTCTACTGCTATATGTCTCTTGGCAGCACTGAGGAATCCCTGCTGTAGCTCCTGCCCCGCTCCTGCCAGGATGGCGGGGACTCAGGCGTTTTGCTCACAAGACCTGAAACCCGAGGGCCTCTACCCAACCAGTTCTGAAAATGCAGAAGGTACACAGAAATGGGCAGATGCAGGCAGAGGGGGACAGAGAGGGGAACAGGGGCACAGAAGTGGGTAAGATTCAGCACAGAGCCCCTTGGTTTTCTGAACTCTGAAGCTGAGGCAAAAGTCCCCAGGGTCTGGAGAAATCCCTTTGAGGAGTCTAGGGTTAAGCAGGCCATGTTAGTCTCTGGAGCTATGGGAGGCAAGTGTGGAGATTGTGAGGAAGCAGGGCGGCACTCAGGCTTTTTCCACTCAGGGGCACCCTCAGCATCCCACCCAGCCTCCTCCATGTTCCCCTCCATCATCCACTCTAAACTTTAAATGCATGGAATGTGAAATCACCTGGTCTGAGAAGATGGCAGCCGCTAGAGACGGCCATGAATTTTACAAATGGCTTTCTAGAAAGCTCTCATTCACATTTGCAAACCAGGCCCATAACAGCCCCCATTCTGCATCTCCGTAGACGGAAATGGCCAGCTTTCTGTTTCAGCCAAGGCTCTCGGACCCAGGCCCAGTGTTGCTCAAGCAGCATGGAAGACTCAGACTGAACCTTGGCTTCCCAAATTGCCTCCAACCGCAGAGGAGAGACCCTTGCTTGCCATGTCCTCATTGAAAGGACTTGTGTGTTCTTGCTGGAGTGTACTAGGGAGAGAAACGCATCACTCAGAAGACAGGAATCCACTGCTCCATCTTGCCCAAAGTCATAGCTAGGTGAGCGAGACTGTTTCAGAAAGGATAACCAGTGGCTTTTTTGTTTTTTTTTTTTTTGTTTTTAGTAAATTATCCCTGTCTCCGTAGTTCTTTCCCTACCAAAACGAGGCAAGAGGCAGAATGCTCAGGCTCGGGTGGGGGTGGGGCACAGAGCAGCAAGGTGTCAAATTCTTGGTTCTTGAAACTCAAGAGCAGAGACAATTTTCTGAAAACTAAGGTTTTCAATTTGCAGAAGATAGTCTTTTTGAAAAAAAATTATTTCTAAAGCTCTAAAACCTTGGCTTTTTATAGTAAGAAACGGAACTATGCAGCCCATAAGCTTCAGAGGACAAGTTGGGGAGCTGGGAGGAACACGGGGACTTCCCTCCCAGGGAAGCTAGAGTAACTTGGTGGGAGGGAGGGGGTGGGCAGCAGAGACTCTCTAGAAAGGGTCCTGGGGTTGGCCCACATGAGAGGTGGCTCAGCGGGTAAGGGCGCCTGCTGTTGAGAGGAATGTGGCCGGATGCTGTGAATGTTTTCCAAGCGGATGGACATTGATGGACTACTTGACAGTTTCCCATCTCACACCGCGGAGATGAAGCACACAGAGGTGCTGAGGGAGAGAGGACACACTGGAGATCCCGGGTGGCACAAGTCCAGGCATCTAGTTGCCTCCTAGCCAGGAGATTCCTGCTGGATGTGGGCTTCTACTTCCCAACCTGACTCTGCAGGTCCCTTGTGCCCATGGATTGACTTGGTCCCTCCTATGCCTCCAGAGGGTGGCAAGGAGATAGGTGCCAGGCAGGCAGGCAGTCAGAGGCCATGTCTTAGAGACTGAGAGAACCAAGAGGGCTGAATCTTTCCTGCTGACTTTGTAATTCCTGGTGGTGCCCAGGAAGACCACAGTCTCCTCCTCTCTACCAAGCTGCGGCTATAGAGAGCAGCTTCCCTCCAGATGATAGGCAACCCTCAAGGGTGCTCTTCAATGTCTGTGTACATGCATGCATGTATGTGTGTGTGGGGGAGTGGTGATGGGAACAGGACCTGTCGCTGCCTGCTGGCCTGGGGACTCCTATTCTGCCCTAGGAGGCTCTTCTTGCTGCTGACTGGCTCTGGGAAGTCCCAGGTCTGCAGCGGTCTTTGGTTGAGGTGCACACTGAACTCCTGAGGTAGATTTTTAGCAGTATCAAGTCATTGTTAATATGTAGTTTCCATGTTCAAACTGAGTGTAATTCTTATAGGGTATGGAGAGGGGACTGTTCTAGCTTGTTTTCTATTTGTGTGATAAAGTGATCATGTCAAACTAGATGGGCAAAAGCCCCCGAGGCCTCAACTAACAAGGAACTATAGGTAACTGAGGAAGCCTAGGAATGGAAGAGATGATCTTCCCCAGGAGAAGAGCACACAATTGGATGTCTAGTACCAAACAGTTATTCCTGAAAACATATACGCAAGTAACATTATATGGACTCAACAAGTTCTATTTAGGAATATATATGTATATACACATACATGTATGCATACAATAGCAATTAGTAAGAAAAGAGGCCATGAATTTGAATAAGAGCATGGAGGGGTATATAAGAGGGGTTTGGAGGGAGGAAAAGGAAAGGGAGAAATTTTACAATTAAATCATAATAATTTTTTAAAAAGCCAATTCTGCGTCTTGTATGCATACTGTAATTTTCTAGGTCCATCTCGCTTTCCCATGCTGTAACCTCAGGCATGCCCGCTCCCTTGTATTGATAAACTTACTAATTTTGCTTCACTTGGCTCACCCTGAAATAAGTTCTTTCTTGCATTATAATCAAAGATCCTGCTCTGCCTGAGTGGCGGTCCCTGAGCAGGAAGGGAACTCCTCAAGGCTGCTGGAGGCAGTGCTGTGATCCTTCACCATTGCTCACAAAGACAAAGGAGAGTTTGGGGTATGTCCTACGAACCCACTGAGCCTAGGCTAGTAGGTAGAGTCCATGAGCTCCTCGGAGAGGAAGCACCTGGAGAGGCAGAAACGTGTCATGGAGAGCTTTTGGTGGCAGGTCCAGGCCCAGGAGCCCAGGCCCTGCCACCTCCTACAGAGAGATGTCAAATCAGAGGGGGTCAGGTTGGACACTCCTGCAGCAGATGTCCTCATGTGGGACCAGGTACCAAAACGACTGATGGGAGTCCTGCTAATGAGCAAGAGAGGTCACAAGAGTAGATATTCACAGAGAAGGTTGCAGGGGTAGAGGGTTACCATGGCTGCAGCAAGTGTGGCTGCCTTGGATGCCTGCCTCCTGCCCAAGGATGCCCATCTCCTTTCAAACTTCAGGTCAGTGTTACACAGCAGGATCAGAGTGGGGCACAGGCTATGTTAGCCCCAGAGTCTCCCAGGTCCGTGAAGCATGAGTGTAAGGATGGGACCCATGGGCAGACTCGAGCAGGGACCTGTACGTGGCTAACCAAAGTGGTCACATGACATCTCTGGCAAATGAGGGAAGAAGGAGAGAGAATGTTTGAAGTTAGGCCAGGGCAAGAACAGTGGCTTGCAGAGTTTTAATTTTGTTTCCCTCAGTTACATCCCCAAGGCCCCATCCCGTTAAGATTTCTCTGTTGTTTGTCTCTTTCAGACTCCAAATGCTCTCCCCCTTCATCCCCTCCTTCTAGTTCAGAGTGGGGTCCCTCAGTGCCGTGCACTGATGTGATATGCCCATTACCAGTGACTAGGACCCTGACTGGCAGCAAGTCAGAGGCACGGGGGTTGGCTGGGAGTCAGGGGAAGGATTTCAGAAATCTGTAGCTGTTCTTGCCCAGTTTGCACAGTCTTGATTAGGCTCCGAGTTCAACTAAGGTTTGGAGGTCTCCTACTTGCTAAGCTGAAAGGATTCTTCCTTGAACTCTGCCTTCCCAAACAATACAGCTATAAATGCTACCCTCTCCGGGTCTTCTTATTGCAAATGTGCTTCCAGGGCCTGTGCCGCCTTGGGCTGTGAGAAATACAAGCCCAGATCATGGGGACTAGGATATTAGAATGGCAAGTCCTGCTTGTCAACTTCACCAGATCTGTAATCAACTAAAATGCAAGCAGCTAGGTCCTTCTGGGAGGGATTTCCTTGGTTTGGAGAGGAAGGCCCACTCAAAGCATGGGCAGCACCTTCCTGTGGCAACCCAGACAAAAGAATGTAAGGGAAGGAGACTCTTTTTAGCTGTTTTTCTTCAATCTTGCTGGCAAGTCCATTGATCCTGCAGACAGCCCCAGAGAGAAGTGTGTTGTCAGCAACGATGGAAGGGCAGAGCCTTCTAAGCCCTTTGACACGAGACATGGAGTTATAGGATTTAGAGTTTGCCCTGCTGGCTTTTGGTCTCACTTTGCCCAGTATTTTCTCAGTATACCCCTTTCCTTCCTCTTGGAATGGTAATGTATATCCCGTGCCATTGTAAGTTGGAAGCATGTAATTGACTCTTTGATTTTACAGGGGTTTACAGTTAAGAGAGTGCCTTGATCTCAGAAGAGACTTGGACTTTTAAATTGTGTTGAGACTGAGAAAGACCATGGGAACTTTTGAGGTTGGACAAAATGTATTGGCCAGGAACCTATGGGGCCTAGGAGTGGAATATGGTGGCTTGGATGAGAAGGCGCCCATGGGCTCATAGATTTGAATATTTGACCTCCAGTTGATGGAACACTTTGTGTAGGTTTAGGAGTTGTGGCTTTGCTAGAGGTGGATTTTGAGTTTTCAAAAATCAACAGCGTTCCCAGTTACCTCCTTTTCTCTCAGCTTTGTGGTATTGTCTCAAGAAACAAGATCACAGATGCTTCTCCATGCCTGCCTGCCTGCCGCTGTGTACCCGTGATGGTCACAGACTCACCCTCTGGAATTATAAGACTCCAATAAAGTCTTTTTTTTTTTGTAAATGAAAACAACTTTATTAAATGTGTTAGAAAAGACTGTCATTGTCAGTGTTTTCAACATACTACATATGTAATTTTTTTAATTAAAAATTTCCACCTCCTCCCCTCCTCCCATTTCCCTCCCC
>LOEQ01000268.1:165790-190134 GCA_001685075.1 Bramus lutescens | reverse complement strand
TGTGACTTTCTTTGGGGCATGCTGGCTGTGGGGTACTGGGCAGGACAGAAACCCTAACAAGCCAGCCCTCATGTTACAAAGGGCGGCAGGTGGACAGCATCTGCTCTCTGTATCCCCAGGGCTTGGAGCAGTCACAGGGACATAGCAGGTCCTCAGTGAATGTGTGCTGCTGGACAGAAAGTAGCAATGCAGTTGGCTGAGAAAGGATTGCCCTAACTGGGACTCCTCTCCGGTCATAGAGAGCTTCCTTCTTCCTGCTTCCCAGGTCCCTCCTGTCACCCTCTTCTGGGAGGCCCTATTGCACATGCTCAGCTGACAGATGCCAGGTGAAACCCAGCCTCTAGAATCTAGACTCACTGTAGTGATTGAGTCGAAGTGCCAGCAAATGACTCAGCCAGAAGTTCCTCACGCACGTGGTAGCGTGAAGATTTATAACATTGCAACCATCTTCAGGACACAGGATTCGAGCCTAGGTCTGTTTAGAGACTTCCTCTCGCTGAGCTCTGGATGGTGGCCCTACAGGTGGAATAAAGATGGGTCCAACAGGCCTCTTTGAGGGCATGCAGGGATGCAGGTGCTATCTCTGGAACTGTGTGGAAGGTTTGGTCCTGAATGGCTGCCTGCAGTCCTGAGGTACACACAAGGGAACAGCCACATGGCACACTTCTCCTTTCCAAGGAATCTCTGAAAAGCATCCTAGGAAATTTTTGTTTTCATTCCGTTCCAGTCAGACCCTGTTTTTATTATTATTATTGATTTTTATTGAGCTCTATATTTTTCTCTGCTCCCCTCCCTGCCTCTCCCCCCCTCCCTTCAATCTTCCCCCAAGGTCCCCATGCTCCGAATTTACTCAGGAGATCTTGTCTTTTTCTCCTTCCCATGTAAGTCTCTCTTAGTGTCCTCATTGTTGTTTAAGTTCTCTGAGATTGTGGTTTGTAGGCTGGTTTTCTTTATGTTTAAAAACCACCTATGCATGAGTACAGACCCTGGTTTTTCAGGATGTTCTAGGAAAGCCACTTCATCACCAGAGAGTACACCATTTTTCGGTGAGCACCTCCAACCCAGGTCTCAGTCTGCTGTATGAAGGACCATTTGAACCAAGGTTCCGTGTCCATGTTTCCTCTCCTTAGCTCCCTTATGCCTCAAGGATGAAAGATGCTCAGAAGTGCACAGAGGCAATGCAACGGCCCCTGCCACCGTGGGGTTTCTGCTGCCGACTACAGCAGGAGTTTAGAATCAAAGATCAGGAATGGAGAAAAGGAAACTAAAGCTAACAGTTTTAAAGAGCCTGCCAGCTCTGATCCTTGGCAGAGCGAGAATCAAACAATCCCACAGGTGACAGGGATGTACCTGAATGGAAACCAAACACAGTCTCACATCCCTTTCTGCAGGTTGGCTGGAATGCTGTGTTACAGATAAACCCAAACCTGTCAATATGCTGCCGTCTGAGAACTGAAGGAGCCATCGTCCTGTATGGTCAGCCTTGTCTGGAGCCCAGTAGCTTTGTCTCAGCAGAGATTTGATGTTTTGTGGTCATGGCTCCTTGGAGGTGATTGTTAAGCCCTGAACTGTGCTCCCTGGTAAGATCACCCCTGTTGACCTTAAGGTTCTCAGCCATGCCACCTAGTCTGTACTAACAGTGTAATTTATGGTGGGCCATACAGACCAGGTAGGACCAGACCCACCTCTGATAATCTAGAGCTTTGGTGAGCTCTGGTAGTCAGTCAGCTGATCCCCATTACAGTCTTTGAATACCTAGGCTCAGGTAAGTTTCCCTGGCTGGCACTAACCCATGCATGCTGTAGTCCCCCGCTATCCACTGTGGGTGCATTCTAACACTCCCAGTGAATGCCTGCAACTGGGCGTATCAAGCCTCGTGTGCGAGCTCCCGAACTGTGNTGCTACTGTCAGGTGGGTAATATATACTGCAGACCCACGGGAGGAAAGGATGGCACACATGCTGAGCGGGACACAGCAGGATGGTGCGAGGTTGTATCAGGCTGCTAAAATGATGCAATTCTGGAATTTTCTACAGCTTCTGCAGTTGGTTTCCAGTAACCAACCTCAGTGGGAACTGAGGGCAGGGCTGACTCAGGGATGACTGTATTGTCATGTACCGTCACTAGAAGGAGCACGTGCCATAGGTACAACTCCCTCAACCTCTCTTGCACCTCAGCCTGGAAGCCCCTTCTCTCTGCTGCTTCTCATCTGCATTGTGGGCTACTGTGCCCGACCTTTTGACATGGCTTCTGGGGATTCGACTCCGGTCCGCAGGCTTACAAGGCAAGCACTGTACCAACCGAGCCATCTCCCCAGCCCCCCCACCTGGCCCATTGGAATTATCCTTTTTCACCAAGCAAAGATCAGTTGGCAGGCGAATGTTTTTCCTGCAAAAGAGGATTTTCCCCACAGATGGATTCAGTTCTCATGGTGAGAAAAGTCAATCTTGAACCAAAATAGGTGGCCACCCCCACTGGCGAAGGCATGAAGCTATAGAGCCTGGCTTCTAGGGTTGGCTTAGGTCCTGTACCCGCTTATGGCCTGCTTAATAATCATCAGCTCCAAAGCGACCCAAGGTAGCCCCTGCTGTGCACTCCTGGTTAATCTCTTTGGATATCTCAAAGTTCAGGATTCATTTGGCATTTAGACTTGGCTTGAGGGAGTCAAGCCTTATAATAAAGCAAGGAGCTCATCATGCAGCCGCTGCTCTTGGCAATGTTATCTTGCTAACCACTCAAGGCGCATGGTCCCCATGCTCTCTGGACACTCTGCTTCTCCTGGCTCCTCACAGGACCTTGGCTGAGACCCACATGGAGATGTCTAGTGCCACACCTAGCAGAGGCACAGCAAGGAGAGTGGGAGGTAGGCAGGCCAACCCCGTGACCATGTGGGACAGAGTGAGGCCAGGAAGTCAGCTTGGACTCACAAGGACATGGCACCCAGCCAGCCTTCTCCACTTCCCTGACCTACTTTCTATCTTTAGGCTCTCAGTGTAGGCAGCCCCCAGCCTGACAGGTGGGAGCCTGTTAGGCAGTGTGCGCTTAGAAACCCCAGCTGGCACCTGTTGCAGGATAATTGCTCACATTGTGAACCCCGAGATTGTATTTACTGGAAAAAACCTGCTTCTAGCTGTGGTGTGGCTCAGCCCTAGCTCTTTAATCCAAGAGCTTTCTGCTTGAGTATTGTAAATAGGATTAAATAAAGTCAGCCATAGGTCAAGAGGCAGAACAAGCAACCAATTAACAGGAAGTAAACATAGGTTTATTAAAAAAACCATAAAGAATAAGAGGAAGTCGGGAGGATGGATAGAGAGGTGGACAAGAAATAGAAGGGAGGGACATGGAGTTTGAGGAAGTTGGTTTTGAGACCTAGTAGAAAAAGGGAGAGGCTTCTGGGATGTCAGCTGAGGAGGAAGGTCAGCTGGGTGCTTTCTCTGCCTTTCTGAACTAACAGGCTTTCACCCCAGAATTTGGCTCCAGAGTATTATTGAAAAAAATCAAACGATTGAGATTTTGTTAAAACAAACAAACAAACAATAGGCACCATCAAGGGCCATACACTATAGCATTTACTTTCCTGTGTCAAGTCTGTCATGGAGTCATCTGGCATCACCAGGTCTTAGATCAGTTAACCCAGGAGAGGCCCACGGCTGAGATATTCCTAGTAGCAAAACCCACAGGCCAGGGTCAGTGAGATGGCTCAGTGGGAAAAGGAGCTTGAGGCCAGAGCTGACTACCCAAGTTCCGTCCCTGGGACCACATGGTAGAGGAAGAGAAGGAACTCTCATAAGTTGTCTTCTGGCTTTCACACACACACATACTGTGGTACACATACACATATGTGCACGCGCGCACACGTGCACGCACACACACACACACACAAATAAAATTGTGATAAAAATGTAAAGACACGGCCAGTTAATTTTCTTAAAGATAGAGCTTCAAGTATTCTAGAATAGTATCAAGCTCAATCTGCAGCTGAGGAGGACCTTGATCTTACCTCCCTGCCTCTTTCCCCAGTGATGGGATTACAGGCATGTCCCAACATATGGTGTTTATGCAGTTCTGGGAATTAAACCCAAGGCTTTGTACATGCTAGAGAAGCTCTTTGCCAACTGAGCTACATCATCAAGACAGTCAAGTTTTGATGCAGCTAGACAGCAGACTGCCCCAAGTGTTGCTAAGGACGTGCTGGTGACCTGGGCCCTGTCTATAGGGCCACCTCCACACTTAGCCAAGCCAAGACCATCTTCCTACCTTTTCTGGAAGCTTCCTGGTCACTCCTACATGATTGTTCCATATTTTTTAGACTGGTACTGGGCATGTAGTCAGAGCCCTGGAATCCCCGGTTGTGTCTTGACTCTGAGTTCTCCATGGCAGAGGAAGGAACCAGAACTACCCTGTGTTCCCAGTTGAGAAGCTCAGGGCAGGACAAAGAAGGACAATGGTGGTAGAAACCACAGTTAGGAGGCTGGGCAGAGGGCAGTGAGGGACACTCAGAGGAAGAGAGGACCTGTCCCAGCTCAGAAGAGAAAAGGCAGGACATGACCAGTCCAGCGATCACGGGCCTGCATGGCCCTGCTTTCGGGGCAGAAGAGTGTAAGGACAAACACAGGGAGAGCATTGTCCTAGGATGACCGGTCTGCAGGCAGCCCCAGGCTTGGTCTCTCCTGTCCTCCAACTCCAGATGGCGCCTGTGAGATGAAATGGTTCTACAAGAGGCAAGAGCCTGAGGTGAGGATTATAGCCCAGCATGTGAGCAAGGGGCTCACGGTGGCTCCCCTGGTTAGGGAGGAGGAAGCATGCCACAGTTCATTTGACTGTTGTAGAAGGCATGAAGGCCTTTGTACCCTCACATAAGCACTAGGAGAACCTGGACCGTTAAGCACACAGGGTTATTCCTTCAAGGAAAGCAATGCAATACCTGTTCTCCATCCAGAAGGCTGGGAGCACATGTGCTAACTAGCCTGGTGACCTCTGCTCCACCTGTGTGGCTGGAGACTTTTCCGCACCGGATCCTTCCCCAGACCATTACTGCAAATTTATTATCCTCAGGTAATCTGGAGGCCTTATCTTTATGGACTTTACAAAGACTTTTAATGTAGTCATGTCTAATCTGTACTTAGCTAACTTCATTTCCCAAGCAGACTTACATATCCTATATTGTGAATGCAGGACTGAGTTATTTATCACCAGGATAATTTTCCACCAAATTGTGCTGTGCTTAAATGCATCTAAAATAAACCATCCAGGGTCAGATTTCAGAAGGCTGAACCAATACTGGCTACTGAGTTGCACGGAACTGAACTGCTTTCTTGCCTCCTGCAGATGGTCTCTCTGCAGCCTTAACTGCAGGGTTGACTCCCCATACAGACTGTCACTCCGACAAGGTTAGGAATCACTTATGGGGTTAGTAGGTGGCACCATCCCACAGGCTGGGGACCTAGATGGACTAAAAGGGGGAAGGAGGAGCAAGCTAGAGACTGTGGGTATTTTCTCTCCCCTCCCACCCTCTCTGCTTCTTGGGTACCATGATCCTTCCCTTCCCTGCCACAATGGACAAAGCCTTTGAGACTGCGAGCCTCAAGAAGGGTTTTCTCTTGAACTTTGCTTTCTGAGGTATTTCATCACAGTGAACAGATTGCATGGGGGCTACAGGAAGAGGAGAGAAGAAAGGATGGCAGAAAGTTCAGAGGAAGAGGGGGCTACTGAGCTAGCTAACATGCTAAGTTAGCTCAGGACAAGAGTTTATGTGTCTTAGATTCCAGGACTGGGTGCCAATTTGGGTTAGGACATAGATATTAAACACCTGTTGGCTGATTCCCCAGCCCAGGGACAGGCCTGGCTCTTTGGATGCCTGGTGGCCTTGGGCAGTGTCGGCAGGCATCCGCAAGGACACTCAGGGGAATACCACTTCCACACACCTATGAGGGCCAGCCTGGGCAGTGAAAGAAACTGATCTACCTAGGCATATACTTCAGAGAGGTTATAAGCTCAGATTGCCTGCATTTCTGGGGGCACCCAGCAGTAATGTGTGCTTTTCATGTGATGTTTCATCAGGGCATCTGCTACCAAAGACATCCCCCAGAAGGTTCTCATGAAATGTAAAGTCAGAACTAGTGTCCCTAACACCTTCACCAGGGAAAGAATAAACATGAGGGAAGATGGCCTTGGGGCTGGGAAAGTGTAGGGCAGTGTGCTGTGGGCAGTGTTGCCTGTGTGTGGACCTGTCTGGGAGGGAGGAAGCTGTTGGTGTCCCCACAGCTGGGCTGCCCCCCATCTTTAAAGCACAAGAGCTCACTGGGGATCATGGCATCAGTAACCATGCAAAGATCAAGTAGAGTGATATAGACCATGGTGGTTAATTCACGTACAGACTGTCTCCTGGAAGACAGAGAAATGCTGCCTTCACCTTAGTTCTCACGTGTGATAGGTAGGACCCTCACAGCCATCACTGGGTGTTGTCAGTTATAGGAGGTTCATTAAGAAAACTGACACCAGGCACAAACAATATTGAGGTACCAGCAGTGTCTACTGCAGCTGGAAGGGATACTCATGGCCAGTCTTCCCTCCAGAATATACAAGGCAGTCCTGTGGCCTCTGCTCATAACCTCCTCCCAGGGTCAGAGAAATCAGGTATTCATCAGCTGGGCAGGCAGCCCAGCTGGTAGAAGGGTCACACTTTGATAGTGGACACTTCTTCCAGAGGGAGGGATGAGAGCACACAGCAGTGACAGGCAGGGTGTTTGAAATCAGCCTTCTTGTCACCCAATTGCAGGAATAACATCTATTTCCTGAGCTGCCCAAACACTTCCCCCAACATCCAGGTGGAGAGCCTGAGGTTCTGAAGAACCTTCTCTAGTTTCTTACAGCAGAAAGGAGACTGCTTCAGGCATGATTTCAAGGTCGCTGGGGGATGTTTTTAGACCTGTCTGCGGTGGTTTGAATAAGAATGGTCCCCATAGGCTCATACTTGGTCTCATGTTGGTAGAACTATTTGGGAGGGATTAGGAGGTGTGGCTTTCTTGGAGGAGCTGTGTTACATGAGCGGGCTTTAAGACCTCAAAAGAGGTGCACCATTTTCAATGTGCCATCTCTGTATCCTGTTTGTGAATCAAGTGCTCATCTTTGTCATGGATTCTAATCCTGTGAAATCATAACCCTAAATTCAACACCTTCTTCTATAAGTTGCCTTGGTCATGGAGTTTATTACAGCGATGAAAAGCTAAGATATCCTTCTACAGGATAAAGTTTCTAGGCTGCAATATCATCTTAGTCTTGAAGCCTCTGGAATTCATCTGTGTTTCAGGGTCCCCCTCAACTTGTGATGACAGGAGAAAGAGCAGAGGGTTTCAGTCAGTGCCAGCTGGGGCTCACTAAAGGCATCCATCCTTTTGAATGGCCCCATTACCCGGTCCTTCTGGCCACCACCTGCCAGGCCTCCCAGACACACTTTCTGGAGTCAGCAGGACCCCAACTTCTAGGAACTTGGTTAAAAGCCAATGAGGGCAATTGTGGAGAGATGGTGCTTCATTATGGACTCATTTTAAGGGACACTCAGAGGGACTCATGAAGCCTGCTTGCATCAAGAGCAGGTGCCACAGTAGCATCACTTTCATTGGGTGGAGCTTGGGACAAAATCTGAACAGCCTTTGTGTCGTTTGGTGGCTGTCTACCCTCCTTAGGCCTCTGGAGGGATTAATTTTTTTTGTTTGTAAATTTGGCTTTCCATGTAGAGGAATAGAATGGGCATCCATAGCTTCATAGCCACTGAGAACTGAGCTGACATGCTGAGCCCACTACCCCAATGGGGCTACCCAAGGGGTGGCTAGAACTTTGGGCCTTGGGGCCTAGGAGAATCTACTACAGTGATAATTGCCTTGTAGCACCCTGGGAGCAACAATGAGGGCTCTGTGAGTGACGGCGCCCCATGGGATCATCATACAATAATCTGTCTCTAGAATGAGAGCTCTACCATGTGTACACAGGAGCAGTGTGTGATGGGAGCTGCAATACACTGCTCCATGGCCAGGGTGCGTGTAGTTTCAGCCTGTAGCACTGGTTTCTTGCTGGGGCTCTACCAGTCGGTGCTCACAAGGCAGAGGGAGGAATAAACACTACCTGCAATCAATGGCTTTGCTCAGGATGGAGCGGGCCCCATCTGTAAGCAGGTCCTTAACAGGTTTGGATGCATGGCTGCATGTTGAGCAACTGCTTATGTCTCATCCTCTCAGCTAGGGAACCCCTGACCCTAGCCTAGCACGTTATGTTGTCTAGCATGGGGTCGTGGCCCTTCCACAACCCTGCACTGAAGGGTTCCCAGTGTGAAGCACTATCTGGCTCTACCCACAATAATACTCTTCTCTCTGTGTTAGTATTGATAGAAAATCTGTAGAATGGGTGACCCACTGTGTGCACAATGCAGTATGATAGTTTCCTCTGAACTGAAACACTCCCTCCAAGAGGGAGGAGGAGACTCAAGAGATTCAAAGGGCAAGCAAGCATCACGTGTCTGGGGAAGCTGAAGCTTGCAACATTCATTAGGGCTCCTCCTCAGGGTGACGGGGCAGAACAGAACTGCTGCATGGTGGGGAAGATCTGAGTAGGTCAGCCACAAGGATGACAGTCCCCAGCCTATCGAGCTGCATGCAAGACGTTTGGACGGGCCCAGGGCTGCAGCTTTCACGAGCTGTCATCTGTGTTGGGGTGGGTTTTTTTTTTTTTGTCAAATAGCTGCTTTTGAGTTGTTCCTGCTTTTGTAAGTGACCTCTCACCCATATGCCAGTTAGCAGGCCCAACAAAAACTTCTAAGTTCACCAAGTTTTGACGTAATCATTGCTTTGGTGAGTGGCAGGTTCCCTTTCTAGGGTAGGTAGATGTGGGTGTGTCTTCCCAGGAAAAGGCTCTCACATAACAACACGGCCAAGTTGTTGGGCACAGCTTGAGGGCAGCCATGTGTGGACACAGAGCAGAACCAGTACAGAATGAGAGCGGGCATTTGCCACTTGGTCAGCAGTCAGAGCTGGGCACTGACCCCGAGAAGGCTGGCTTTCCTCCAGGAGCTATCCTCAGAAGCACAAACACAGGGACAAGGCGTGGAGACCCCATAGGAAAATGAACCTTGACTCTCATGTCTATCAAGGCTGTCCTGCCTGGAAGGGTAATTAGAAGAAGTGATTTCAAGGGCTTAGGCAAAGCTTCTGGGCCTGTACTTGGTGAGTCCTCTACTCTGTTGGCCAGGCCTTCCTCCAGCTGTCTGCTAGGATGCAGCCTTGACAAATGAGATCAGGGCCTTTGTAAGAAGAAACAGTGCTGGGTGGCACACACCTGTCATCTCAACATCCAGGAGGTGGAGGCAGGAGGACTTGAGGCTAGTCTGGGCTACATATGGAGTTCAAGGTCGGCTTAGTTTACATAGTGAAAGACTTTCAAAGAATCCAAACAAAGGAAAGAGGCATGAAAGAGGCTTATCCATATTTTCTCTCTCTCTCTAAAAAGACAAGTGGCCATTTTGACTTTAGTAAGAAATCCCCAATGAGTGAGACACCAGGATGACCAGCACCTCTGTCATGAACTTTCTGGCCCCCATAACCATGAGAATGACAGCTTTTTACAGTTGCCGATCAATAGCGTTGTGCTTTAGCAGCCAGATGGACTGAGCCACCCCCTCGTTTTAGAAAGTTCAGGCTATGACATGGCCCTCGACTAGAGAGGGAAATTTGGAATCCTAGTATTTTAAAAGTGGACAGCAACTTGCATGGCTATCAGGTTTGTGTATCCCCCTGAAAATGGCTAGCTGAGTTCTGTGGGCACACACATGCCCTAGCTGGCAGTTTCAATTCTGACACATCCATCTCTCTTGAAGGCATTCCATGTAGCCCTACAGTGAATTTCCTATTTGGGTGGGGAGACCTCTGCCCAAGAAACTTATGGTTTGAATAAAGACATCAGTGTGTAAAGTACCAGTTTGAAAAACCAGTGTGCCCGTGTGTGTTGTATAAACACAAAGAAAAAAACCCTATAAAGTTACATTCTATACTATTATCTACAGTTCTCTCTGATGCTAAATAGCTTCTATTTTCTCCTTTGTGATTTTCTGTATTTCCTAAATTTCTAGAAATAATACATAATACCTTTGTAATCAGAAAAACGACAATGAGAAGTAATAGCCATGACTTTCAAAGACCTGCCCAATCATGAATTTCCTCCCTCGATTGAAACAGCAAGCCTCACGCTAGCTCCTCATTGACAGAGAACAGCTGGAGCCTTGGAGAAAACAAGAAAGCAGCCAGGAGCAGAAAGTGCTGGAGGGGCTTTAGGGCAGGTGCTGCTGTGTGACAAAAATGTCCTTTCTTATCCTTGCTCTCTGGTTGGTCCATTAGAGTCAGTTTCCCAGAATCCCCTGCCTGATTCTCACATAAGTGTTGGTGAGCCATAGACTCCAAGTTGAATGTGTTCTTCCCATAGAGACATGATTTAAAGTGAGTGGATCTCTTGTGAGGAAAGAGTTGAGACGGACAGAAGAAAATATTAAAGATTTCTGAAAGAGCCATGGTGGGAGAGGGCAGACATATTGTTCATGTCAATTGATATGCAGACTTAGAAGAAATGGAGGTAGATGCAATGATTATTGACTGGAAAACACTGTCACGGAATGCCAGTTTTTCCCATCTTGACTCACAAATTCAATACAACACATATAAAATTCTCAACAGGTAGGTGTGTGTATGTGCATGTGTGTGTGCACGCATACATACACACTCTTGACAATTCGATGCTACAACTTACAGGTTTGTACAGAGACTCGTGGCAGCTGTATCTGCAGTGTTGTCGAAGAAAAAGGGCCCGTTGGGTGAAAATGGAAACTTAGTGCAAACTCTGGAGATGAAGCCTGCGGAGCTGCTGCTCAGGTGGGCTGCACAGAAAGGGGGGGCCCTTTGCAAATGTAGACTGCATCACAGGGCAGGGCGGGTCATGTAGCTCTCTGGGGGAACAGACGGATTCTCAAAAATAAACAGCACCAGTGTGGTTTGGGATTCATCTGAAAGGTAAGGAAACCGGGCCAGTTCTATGCCATCCCAAAGGTTAAATCCAAGGAAGCTAAAAAATAAACATGGTTCCATTTGTAGAAGGCGGCACACAAGCACGGTAGAGCCGTTCCCTAGAGAAATGGCTGGCTCTGGTGAGACAATGAATGAACCAGCAAACACCATGGCTTCTGGGCCCCAGATATGACCACTGGAAAGGGCTAGAAACTGTCTTCAGGCCTTGAGTCTCTAATGCCCTCTGTTGGTTTTGCTGGGTGTGTTGTCACAGCATCCAGGCAGTGACTGCTGGGGAAGGTGGCTTCCTTTTGGAGGTGAGAAAGTGTGTGCCGCTGACTGCCCAATTCTGGATATAGTGTCAGTGACTGACCTGCACATTTAATGGATCAAATTGGATAGGCATGTGGATATTAACGACTCTATCATGTCAAAAAACTTGGTGTGAAGGGCAGAACTGTGAGGCAGAGGTGAAGTACAATAATTCTGGACCTTGGAGACTGGGCAGCATTTATTTTGAAAGTCACAAAATGCACTAACCATGTGGAAACAGACAGATATATGCAAATTGATTAAAATGAAGTATTTCTACCCTTAAAAAGAAATAAAGACAGAGTGAAAAGTCAAGCTACTAGCAGAAGAATATGCTTACAATAATTATAATCAATAGCGTAAGTATCCAGAATATATAAAGGGTGCCATCAATCGATCAATCAATCAATAATAATAAAGCCGACTTGATGGAATATTGCATACTTGGGCAGGCACTTCTACCTGCCCAAGAAGGTAATCAGGAAGGAAATCAGGATGGCCAGTCGAGCAAACAACAAGGATGATGCTCAGCCTTGTTTATAGCTAGGAAAGTGTTGATGAGAAAGGCCATGAAAGAACTGTCTAATAAACATGAGACTGGCAAAAATTAAACATGTTTAATGGCCACAAGGTTCTTAAATATATCAAGTGTGGACCAAGTGTGGTGTTACACACCTTTAATCCCAGGATTTGGGAGGCAGAGACAAGTGGATCTCTGTGAAATCTCAAGACCGGCATAATCTATGCAGCAACTTAAAGATAATCAAGGACAACATAGTGAGACCCTCCTCACGTCTCAAACAGATAAACAAAATATATAAAACAAAATATATAAAGTGTGGGAAGTTGCACATACTGTTGTTATTGGCAGGTTTGAATGTGAACAGCATCCCCTAGGCTCAGGTGCCTGAACACTTAATATCCAGCAGGTGGCGCTGTTTGGAGACCATGAGCTATTAGGAAGTGGAGCCTTGGGGAGGCAGTGGGTCTTTGGGGAAGGGCCTTGAGAGTTGTAGTCAGGCTCCAACTCCTCTCTGTTTCCTGCTTCCTGACTTAGGCTACAATGTGAACAATTTCATGCTTCTGTCACCATGCTTTCCCCACCTGGATGGACAGTTTCTGTTAAACCAAAAGTCAGAATAAACCTCTCTTTCCTTAAATGGCCCTTGTGAAGTATTCTGTCATAGTAATGAGAAAATTAACTAGTGCACAAGGTAAAATGGTCAATGAGTTTAGAGAAGTGTACAACATCATATAGTTGAGTGAAACTAGCATCTTTACAGAGATCCACATGGAAGAAACAGTTGTGGGGGTGCATTCCAAGGCAGGGACAAGAAGGTAGTAGCATTGCTTGGAATAGCCCCAATTGGAAACAAGTCCAAATGCTGGCTGTCAGCAGAAGAGACACACTGTGGTAGGTTCCTGTAAGGGGAGACAGAGTAACAGAAATAAATAAGCTCCAACTATTCTCAGAGGACGATCTTCCAAACAAGATGCTGAGGGAAATAAAAGCAAATCAGACAAGAGCGTCTTCAGCATTCAAAACAGAACCGGCAAGGTATGCTGAGACACATCCCAGCAAAAGTGGAAGCCAGAGGATGGCGGTCATAGAGTCAGGAGGGACAGTGAGCAATGTTCACACCTTCAATACTGGGAGTGGGGGAGTGGTTCTCAAGTCTAGACTAATGTAGAGGTGAGCCTGTAGTGGTAGGCATGGCTTTGGGGTGCTCTCCAGGTAAGGGTGGCCCCCCAAGCAAGGGTAACTCGGGTTCATGTGCTGATGACCTTGACAATAGTATGCAAGAAACAAGCAGGGTTCTGTTCACACAGGTTCTGAAGGCTGTTCTTGGTTCTGCAGCTATTAACTGTTTTTACATTTTTGTGTGTGTGTGTGTGTGTACACGTGTGCATGTGTGCGCACATGTACTACAGAGCGTGAGTGCAAACTCAGGTTGGCAGCTTGGCGTCAAATGCTCTCACCCATAAACACACCTCACGGTTTCCCCCAACAACCTTTGCTCTGTGGACGGAGGTGAACACTGACTGCTGCCCTCTCCCTGACCCTTCCCTGCCATCCTTCTCTCCCCGAGGGTTCACAGCATGACTACTGTAGCAGTTTGAATGTAGTTGGCCCCCATAAGCTCATAGAGAGTGGCACTATTAGGAAACGTGGTTTGGTTGGAGCAGGTATGACCTTGTGGGAGGAAGTGTGTCACTGTGGAGGTGGGTTTTGGGGTCTTATATATGTTCAAACCCAGTGGCTCAGCCCACTTCTTCTTGCCTGTGAGTCAAGATGAAGGACTCTCCTTCTCCAGCACCAAGTCTGCCTGCATGCATCCACGTCCCACCATGATGATAATGGACTAAACCACTGAAACTATAAGCTTCCCAAATCAAATGTTTTTCCTTTATAAGAATTTCCATGGTCATGGAGTCTCTTCACAGCAAGAGAAACCCTAACTAAGACAGTTACTAAGGGCCAGGCCTAGAATGTAACAGTGAGTGAGACAGAACAGGTCCCTTCTGTTCAGCAAGACAGTTGTGTGCTGTGATCTCTCTGATTATCGGTGTCCAGGGGTACAGAGGAAAACCCAGAACCTTTACATTCCAGGTCACTGAACCACACCAAGTCCTGGGCCCAGTGCATAAACCTTGGAAAATAATGTGGTCTTTTGATCTTGTCTGTAAAATACTAATTTTGTGGATGTTTGTAAACAGCTGGAGCTTCTGAGATGGGACATTTGGTGATTAGGAATTTGTGTATGATTGATGTGTTGCTGGGGTGTGAAAGAGTTTGTTGTTCCTTTATGGATATTCAAGATACCTGGTGGGCACAAAGGTCAAGGTGAAGTAATTGCCCAGAGGTACCCAAGCTATGTGTAAGGAGATTGCTTTCTTTTGACGACACAAAGGGAATGAGTTTCAGCCTTAAATCCATTAGCTCCGAGTCCGTTTTCAGAATTTACAGCCTCCCTAGAGAATTTCCTTAGCTCTGGAGGGAACTAGGCAGGATGGAAGACTTAACCTATTTAATGTGCTCACACATGGGGTCAGATGGAGATCTATGCCTCCGTTCATACACGTGTTCTCTCTCCCACAAGACCTTGGGGAGGGAGTAAGCAAGCACTCAAAGGCAGCCTGGATGCGGAAGGAGCATTGTTTCCTGTGCTACTCACACGATATCACTCCGCATTGGTTCTCATCATCACGTAATCTCGATGTCCACAAAGGAGCCAACACAAGCCTCCTGGGGAATCCTGGCAGTCTCTAGGGACAAGTCCCCATGATTTGTTTGTGTCTTAATCTGTGGCCAGGCCTCTCTCCCTTTCTGCTGCCCTAATCTTGGATTCCTTGTCTGCTGTGGAAGGAACTCCGGGGACAGTTAGAAACTAAGTTAGAAATACAGGGACTTTATCAGGGATTTTCCACAGTGTTGTGACCATTATCTTACAAAAAGCTACTCACGAGAGGGTTTATTGTGACTCAGTTTGGAGGCAAATAGTTCATTGTGGTAAGGGAGGCATGGTGGCAGACATGACTTGATCCAGGAAGCACACTTTGTCCCTTTTTATTAGATCCAGGCCTCCAGTCCCACAGAATGATGCTGTTCTCACTCCATGAGTTTTCTATCCTCAGTTAACGCTCTCTGAGAACAACCCTCTCCGGACAGAGCCAAAGGTGTACCCCAGCAATCCTAGGTGTTTTCTAATCCAATCCAGTTGACAATGGAAGTTGAGGATCACATGGCCCACTGAACCATTTCACAGACTGAGAAACTGATGCCAAAAGAGGTTCTGGAACAGACTCAAGCTTAGAAGTGGAAGCCTTGGGATTCTAGACAACCCTGAGCACCAGCTCCCCATTCTTCTGGGGCAGCACCCTTGGCCACGTGTTCAGGCGCTTCTCACAGCATGTGATGTCACAACCATGAGGCAGCTGGCTCTGGCAGTGTGACTTGCTTCACAAGCAAGACAGACACCTCAGTGAACCTGTGTGAACTCCAGGCTGGGCAAATCCCCTCCCCCCACATCAATGGCTCCAGACTTTGTTGAAGTGGGCTGTGACAATGAGCTGAGCTCCTGCTGACCCATCATCCTGGGCACAGAGGGAGTAAGGATAAACATGTTGTTGCTGCTGCCGAGTTCAAGTCCAGACGCATTCTTCATAAGGGCACAGTAGCATTGTGTAGCACCTAAACCCTGAAACAAGTGTGAGGACCTAGGAAAACCTACTTGGCCTCACAGACTTCATTTTGAAAAAGGGTCTCCATCTTAAGACATCTGGTGACCAGAGGTTGAACTCAATTCCGGAAAAAAGCCACAGAATGTGCTGTGGCAGCAAAATTAAAAAACAAAACCTAGACACAGCCAATCAGAAGACAGGGCAATAAACTTTACAAGGTCCAGATGTTCTTATAGACATCCTGTGGGCAGTTTGTGGTTTCGCACCAGTAGCCTGATCAAGGGTTTTAAAAATCACCTTGCCCCATTCTGCCTGACCCAATCCTGAAACACCAAGACATGGAACTCCCTGCTTGAGGATTTTTCCTTTAAAAACTCATTCTCCTCTGAGTTCGGGCTGCATTCCCTCTATCTGCTGTATTGGAGTGTTGGGTTGTGGACCAGGCTCAAGCTTGTCCATGGAGCCCTTTGTGTGTCTGCATCAGAAACTGGCTCCTTGGTGGTCTTATTTGGGGTCTCATGACATGGGCATAACATTTGATGCATTGACTGGGAACCCCCAAAACCCCATGGACCCCAGCCCGAAGGGTCTCTGACTGGTTGGTAAGTGTCTTTGTTCTTTGTCCACACTCACTTTCCTTACTTTCACTTCTTGTGGAGTGTCCAAATCGGTAATTGTGACCAACAGCAGTTAGAGCAGACACACTGGACAACCGTGATCAGAAGGAGCTGGAAGATGCTCCAGACTCCGGTGGTGGGGATAGAGAATCCTACATCTGTTTAATTGAGGACAGAGAGCCTTGGGTTTGGACAGTGCTTGGGCACACAAGTGGGTGACCAAGGTTTTTGATGACAAGCCATCATTTTATTTGCCACTTTGCTTTCAGTCTCGTTGGGGCGAACTTTTTTCCTGTGTCCTCCATCTCCCGTGTGTCTGAGTTTGTCTGTATTTGTGTTTCTGACTGTGATGGATGCTATGGGACAGACAACTACTTCTCCCCTAGCCTTACTCTTGATTCATTACAAGGATGTGAACGCACAGGCTCACAACCTCTCAGTCCTGATTTAAAAGTCTAAACTGCTCACCTTCTGCAGGTCAGAATGGCCAGCATTCAATGTTGGTTGTCTACCCTTCCCGCCCCGAGGGAACCGTCAATCTGACCCTCATAAGAGCATCACAGGAAATTGTCACCCTGACCAAGTGTCCTACGTAGTGGTCTGGAGAGACTTGGTAGAGGACTCCTCTGGAGTAAGCCATTCTTGCCCAGGCAGGTTAAGGTCTTGGCTGCTGCTGAAGAGGACTGGCCCACCAAGACCCCTTCAGTTCCCAAGCCAGAGATCCTTCAAGGAGGCAACACAGAAGAGGAGGTTGTTCCCCCTCCTCCCTATACCCCTGACCCTGGTACACTTATTCCACTACCAGCTTCCACTGCCAATTCAGCCGGCCCTTCCTCTGCCAGTCCCTGTTGCTTTAGAGGGAGGACTGGCTCACAGGACCCATAGCTGCAGAGGAGACACCCCTGACCCACGGACCAGTATGTCCTCTCAGGGAGGCGGGACCCCCCAGACCAGGATGGGAAGCAGCCATATCACTACTGGCCCTTTGCCACTAGTGATCTTTACAATTGGAGAGCCCACAATGCTCTTCTCAGAAAACCCTAAGGAACTGATTGGTCTCTTCGAGACAATTCTTTTCACCCATCAGCCCACTTGGGATGATTGTCAGAAACTCTTGCAGGTCCTCTTCATGACAGAGGAAAGAGAGACTGAATGAATACAGACTGAGGCCTGGAAATTGGTTCTGGGCCCACTGGAGAGCCCACCGCTAACCAGGCTCTCATAGATGTACCCTTCCCCCTAATTCATCTGGTGTGGGACTAAATCACAGACGAAGGTGGGGGAGTCTCCTGGTCTATCGCTAGACTCTGTTGGCAGGTCTCAAAGCAGCCATGAGATGGCCTACAAACTAGAGTATGGTCTGTGATGTAAGACCGGGAGCAGATGAAAGCCCAGTGGCATCCATGGAGCACCTCCAAGGAGGCTGTCAGGAGATATACACACTATGATCCCAGAGCCCTAGGAAAATGCTGCTGTAATCACCCTGGCTTTTATTACCCAGCCAGCTCCAGATATTAAGAGAGAGTTACGGAGGCTAGAGANNNCGAGTATCCGGGATTTGGTAGTGGTGGCTGAGAAGGTGTATAATGGAAGGGATAGTGCTGAGGAAAGGAAATTAAAAAGGAGCGCACAAGAACCAATACCTCACTAGTGTGCTGCTGGCTGCAACTGTGCAACCTGAGGTGTGCCTGACTGGGAAAGATCAAAGTGCATATTGTAAAGAGGAAGGACACTGGGCCAAAGAGTGTCCTTGGAGGGCAGTTAGAGGCAACCCTAAGGTCTTCAGTCAGCAGGATATGGATAGCAGTTAGGGGAGATGGGGTTTGGCTCCTCTCCCTGAGCCCTAGGTAACCCTAAGAGTGGAGGGGAAACCAGTGGACTTCATGGTGGACACAGGAACTCAGAACTCAGTGTTACTGATGGACCCATGACAGACAAAATGACATGGGTCCAGGGTGCCACCAGAATTAAACCTTATTCATGGACTACCTGAAGAACAACGGACTTGGGTGCAGGCCAGGTAACCCACACATTCCTGGCAATCCCAGAATGCCCATACCCCTTGTTGGGCTGTGATTTACTGACCAAAATGAAAGCCCAGGTCCATTCTCTAATGGAGGAGCTAAGTTGCTCAATGAGGATGGGAAACCATTCATGTACCGGTGACAAGTAGTTTGACTGATGAGCACAGGCTGTGTCAGGTATCCTCTGGGCCTGAACCCCAGCTGGAGAGATGACTTTAGGAGTTCCCGTCTGGGCTGAAGCACGGGGAATGCAGCTAGCAGCACATCCACATTTCCCCCCACCCCACCCCGCCCCATCTATGTGGAAGTTAAACCAGGGGCAGACACAGTCCAGGTCCACTAGTATCCCATGTCCCTAAGAGGTCAAAAAGGGCATCACACCACACATCAGGAGGCTACTGGTCTTGGGTGTCCTCAGGCCTGTGCAGTTGGTCTGGAACATATCCCTGCTGCCTGTCAAGAAGGCATACCAACGATTACAGAACAATCCAGACTTGTGGGAAGTTAACAAGAGGGTGATTGGCATACACCCCACAGTGCCTACCCATATACCCTACTCAGCTCGATGCACCTGGACCAGCAATGGTATACTTTCCTGGACCTAAAAGATATCTTTCTCAGTCTGCCTATGGCCCCCAAGAGTCAACAGTACTTCACCTTCGAATGGCATGATTCAGAGATCGGGATCAGCAGCCAGCTGACATGGACCAAACTACCATGAGGATAAAAAAGCTTCCCCACCATCTTTGATGAAGCTTTGCATGAGGACCTGAGTGAGTACCTGGCACAGAAACCAGATATCAGTTTGTTGCAGTATGTTGATGACCTACTGATTGCAGCCATAGACCGAGAAACTTGCCTGACTGGGACTGAGCAGCTGCTGAGAACCCTGGGAGAACTAGGGTAGTGTGCTTCAGCCAAGAATGCCCAAATGTTCATGCAGCAGGTTACATACCTGAGGTACATCTTAAAGGAAGGGCAGCAGTGGGTCTCTGATGCATGGAAGGAAACAGCACTTAAGATCCCAACACCCACTACTGCCAGGCAGGGGAAAGAGTTCTTAGGTTCTGCAGGTTTCTGTTGCCTGTGGATTCCAGGCTTTGCAGAACTGGCCAAGCCCTTATATGAGGCCCCCAAAGAAGGGCAGGATTTCACCTGGATGAGGACCACCAGTTGACCTTCGCTAAACTCAAACAAAGCGTGCCCTGGCACTGGGCATTCCAGATGTGACCAAACCATTGCACCTATATGTAGATGAAAACAAAGGGATAGCTAAGGGAGTCCTGACCCAAACACTTGGCCTCTGGCAACGGAACATAACCTACCTGTCAAAGAAGCTGGGCCCTGTGGCAACTGGATGCCACCCTGCCTCCACACAATAGCAGCCTTGGCCCAACTGGTAAAGGATGCTGACAAGCTGATCTTGGGACAAAGTCTTACCATAACTACCCCCACTGTGCACTTGAGGGAGTTCTCAAGCATCCCCTGATTGGTGGCCGAGCAATGCCAGAATGACCCATTATCAGACTCTGTTGCTGGACCCTGACAGAATAACTTTCCAGGGCCCTCAGCTCTGGACCCGGCTACTCTGCTGCCCAGACTTGAAAGCACCATCACATGACTGTTTCAGGATCCTGGACCACACACACAGCATTAGGCCAGACTTGCGGGATACCCATTGCCCAATGTGGAAGTTACCTGGTATACTGATGGCAGCGGCTTCATGCAGGATGGCAGAAGGTATACAGGGGCAGCAGTCACCACCAAAGAGGAAGTATTATGGGCAGAGTCAATGCCAACTGGCACCTCCGCCAAACAGGTAGAACTGACAGCCCTAACTAAGGCACTAGAACTGGAGCAAGGGTAGATGTTAACATCTACACTGATAGCAGGTCTGCTTTTGCCACAGCACATGTATATGGGTCAATATACAAAGAAAGGGGACTGCTAACCGTGGAAGGAAAACCCACCAAAAATAAAGATGAAGTCCTGGCCCTCCTCAAAGCCCTATGGTTACCCAAGAAACTGGCCATCATCCATTGCTCAGGGTACCAGAGAGGGATTGGACCTATCCCCAGGGGAAACAATCTGGAAGTCAAAACCACCCAGCAGGTGGCACTCCAGACTAATGTAGTCCTTGCACATGTACTGGTAGAAAGGGGCCCCTAACCTACCTGAAAACTCTGGGTATACTGAGGAAGATCTTGCCTGGGTTAAGACCCTCCCTATGACCCAGAATGGATATTGGAGAGCTGCAGACAGTAAAATTATCCTGCCTGAACAGCTGGGAAAGAGATTGCTCAACAAGATCCATTGATCTTCTTGTATGGGAACATGGAGGATGCAGGACTTGCTTAGACAGTCAAAAATCAAAATCAAAGATGTGCAACAAAAAATTATATCGTCACCAACTGTAAAGCCTGTCAGCTCACCAACTCTGTTGCCAAGCCTAAAATCCCTGAGTCTTGACTCAGAGGAAAGAAACTTGGAGCCTACTGGGAAGTAGACTTCACTGAGATAAAACCTGGCAAGTATGGTTACAGGCATTTGCTAGTATTTGTAGATACTTTTTCAGGGTGTACAGAGGCTTCCTCCACCAAATATGAAATGGTGTAGGTGGTGGCAAAGAAGTTATTTGAAGACATCCTGCCAAGGTATGGCTTTCCAAATATGATAGGGTCAGACGATGGACCGTATTTTGTGTCCCAGATAAGTCAGAGTTTAGCCACCTTCCTAGGGAGTGATTGGAAGCTACATTGTGCATACAGACCCCAGAGTTCAGGACAGGTAGAAAGGATAAACAGAACTCTGAAAGCTACCCTAACTAAATTGACCTTGGAGACTGGCATGGACTGGGTGATTCTTCTTCCCTTTGTCCTGTATAAGGTCTGGAACTCCCCCACCAGATGGGGCTTACCCCATTCGAAATCAAGTTTGGCACCCCACCTCCCATCATTCCTAACTTCCAGGCAGATTTGCTGGCAGAATTGGATGACCAAGGCCTCCTTGATGCTATACGAGGGGTCAAGTGGGCACACAAGAGAGTTTGGCTCAAGTTCAGGGCCCTTATGAATCTGGTATTTCCCCTGGACCCCACAGGTCTGACCAGGGATTGGGTCTATATTAACAGACATTGCCTGGGGTCACTGGAACCCAAATGGAAGAGACCATACGCCATCCTGCTAAGCACACCCATGGCTATCAAGGTTGATAGTATAGCCACCTAGGTTCAATACACCCACACCAGGCCTGTTGATCCCTTCACAAATCAAGGAGGACTATCAAGGTGAAGGATGAGAGGCGTAAAGAGATCCAAACAACCCCTTAAATTCTGGGTGTGATGCAAGTGGTAATATGGCTTCTGTGGTGACTGGACCCATCGGCATCCGAGCTCCAGGAAACCCACATACTCCATGGAACCAAGCTTGGATAATTGTCAACACAGACAGTGGTATTATAGCCAATAGCACTACTTCTCATCAGATCTCTCTAGGAGCCTGGTTCCCCGACCTCTACATGGACCTCTGTAAACCAGCAGGAGACATCTGGGACCCACACCCATCACCTAGATCAAGGGGTGTCCTGTTACCAGTTTGGTTGCAATCTCCCAGAGAGACAAGCAATCATTAGATTCCCATGGGTTCTATGTTTGTCCCAGTCATTCTCACTCCAAGCCCCAAAGGGATAAATGTGGAGGGCAGAGGCATATTACTGTGCCAGCTGGGGATGTGAGTCCACTGGGTAGATCAACTGGTCGCCTCCTGTTACCAGGGATTTAATAACTGTTGAGCGAGCTGGAGATAGGGAAAGGGCAGACACCTATACAAACGTCCTACAACCTGTTGGCCATCAGCTTCACTGACGCTGGAAAGAAGGTAATGGGGAAGGGAGACAAGGGAATGAGAGCATGGGATGGCTGGTGGCTCAAGAGAAGGATGGAGATTCCACAGGCTTTGCTCTCTGGCACCTACTTTGGCTGAAGCAGGTCCTCCATGTCTGAGTGGCTTTCATTCACATGAGAATGAAATGTCTCCATTGGCATGGCCAACCCAGCCCAGCTGCTATTGTCCAACCCTGTCCTTTGGACATCTTCTGGATACAGCTCCCCCATGGCCCCCATCACACTCCTCCACACTTACAGCAGAGACCAGAACCTGGTGGGTTTGAGACAGGTGGAACCCATTTGGGTACTTGGAAGGGAGTGGCACCTCCTCTCACACCCTAATCTCCTGGGTCACAGATGCCCGGACCTTTGGCTCTAAGAGTCTCAGGGATACAAACTTCCAGACAGAATGTCAGAGGCAGGGGCAGGGTGGAGCGGGCGTGCGAGACAAGGGCCTTTCTGAAGGCTGTGTCCTTTCTTGGGTCAGGCAAAGACTCTGGCTGGATTAAAACCTTTATCCCATTAAAAGCCAAGCCAGTGGCCACTTCCCTGGAAGGAATTTTTCTCCAATTAACTTAATTCATGTATCTCCTTGTCTGACCGATGGCCTTGGGAGCCCTGAGGGGAGACATGAGCCATCTCATTGCTAGGAGGTCACCTCAAACATTTGCTTTGTTAATTGACCACTGCTGTGTTTAGCCTTCCTCACTGGCCTCCAGGAGTCACTGCGGCTCCTTATCCTTCATTCATGGCAGTCTCTCAGACCAGGGATTCAAGACCGGAATCCCAGTGTCTCTGAGCATGCGCTTGCACTAGCCCCGGGCATCTGGGGCAAGCAGGTGTTAGCACCTGAGGTGTCCTCTGTTCTTTGCCTGCTCCCCTCCGTCATTCTTGCCACTTTTATTTTCGTCTGAGCTTTCTCCCCAGAGATTTGCATCTTACACTGTGGGTGTTGTGTACTTAAGTCTTATTTACGTGCATGTGTGAGTATTTGTGTGTGGGCGTGTGCCCATGTGCGCAGGTAGGTGACTGTGGAGACCAGAGGTATCAGATATCCCTGGATGGAGAGTTAAAAGAAGGTTGTGAGCTGCCTGACGTGGGTGCTGGGAACTGTGAGAGCAATGTGAGAGCCATTTCTCTAGCCCCTTGTTTGAATGTTTACTGACAATTTCAAATGGTTATTGTTTGGAAGAACTACAGTGGGCAGGCAGCTATGGCAGAAAGCACCTGTCAGGCTTGCTGGGGATGTCTGGGATCTGCTGCTTCTCTGCTCTCCTGTAGATCCTGTGTACTGGAGGGCAGGGTTTTCCAAGGTGGGGAGGGGGATGCGATGAACAAAAAGAGCCAGCACTCTGAGTGGCAGTGGGTGAGGAATCACACTCAGGCTGAGCCCCTTCTAAGGCAGCCCAGGGCATGACATGTGAGTACCCCTGCCAGAGGGTCAGTGTGCCATTTGTGTCTCCATCTGCCAAGTAGGCACAATGGAAGTCCTCATCCCAAAGAGTAAACTAAATGAAGGAAATAAATTGTTTAGTGCTGGACCTGGCTTTGAACTTGGGCCTCTGAACCCTGCTCTCCATGACCATCTAATGTCTAGTTTCTTCCAAAAGGAACAAGTGTAAAAATAACAATAATTTGCTACAAAATTGGGTAATTCTAATCAGTCAGTGAAGTCCCTGCAGACTGGATCCCCAAAAAGCCTGGTGGGACCTTCTCTTCTAGATATTTCTTCCTCGTCAGGTGTGTCCCTGCTTCCTGTCAGTGGTTCCTGTGCATTAGAACCTGGGCTTTGGAGGCACAGGAGGGAGTCCATGTTTGCCAGGGCTGGACTTCTCTTTTCTATCCATTCCTGTTGTTCTGAAGGCTTCTTTAGAACCACAGTTTCTTGCCCAGAGGGCCTGGCAACTTTTTAAAATGCAGTTTGTGTCTTTACAACTGGCAGGCAGGGAAGCGTTTATGGAGGCAAGTCTGGCACTTAAACAAGACCTTGCAATTAAAGCCTAGCAGGGGTGGGAAGGCTAGCAGGGATGAGGGGGACCAAAGCAGAAAGAGCCAGAGAGAAGCCAATGAGAAATGTGGAGGGGCAAAACCTGCTCACTCCACCCATGCCTGTCTTGCTTGGCATCAGTGGGGACCCTTTTCTCTGCAATGTGTTCACTGTGGTAGTGACATACACATGGAGACAGCCACTTGGGGCCAGAGAATGAATGTGATTAGTTCCATTTTGAAGACTGTAGTGATAGGGCGAGCGGGCCTGCTTTTCATCCCGCCCAGGTCCCGCACGG
>LOEQ01000268.1:142422-158802 GCA_001685075.1 Bramus lutescens | reverse complement strand
GGGAGTTCTGTAGGACACACCCCATCACCTGGTTCTTCTGCTTCTGTAATACCTCAAAATGCTACTGTTTCATGACTAATTCAGTCAGAATCCCAACCCTTCACAACCCCAGGCTAATCTCTCTTTTTCTCTGTCTCTATCTCTGTCTCTCTCTCTGTCTCTCTGTCTCTCTCGTCACCATGTGGTTCAGGTTCACTTTGAATTTTTGACATTCCTGCCTCAGTTGCCCCAGTGCTAGGATGACAACTTGTGCCACCATGTCTGTCTAATCTGGAGAATGTACTCACAGACGCGCTCACCGAAGCAGTTTACCAATCTCATAGGCATCTCTCTGTCCAGTCAAGCAGATGATCAAGAGTGATCATCACGGTCATGTAAGAAGAGACTGGGGATTGTATAGTTGCTTGCACCTGCCCCTTGAATGTGTCCTGCTGTTTGCAGTGACATCACAATCATCTGAGGCCCTCAATACCACTTAGAAGTGTTAAGTCAGAGGGGTTACGGAGGCCCATTTTGTTCTCACAACACCCCACGGCAGGAAAGAGGTACTATTATCATAGAAACTTTACAGATGAGGCCAACCTCAGAGTCCTAGTCCAAGGAGGCATAGAAATACACAGAGCCCCAGAATCCTGAACCTCCTCTTGTTTCTTCAGGTTTAAGTCTTTCCTTGTAAGAGAGCTTCTGAGGTAGAGGGGCTGCTCATCTGGCAGAATTTAACTGCACCCCACTCTGTCACCAAGTCAGCAGCAAGATCTCACACTTCTTGGCGACTAGAGTCTCATGTGGTTGGCACAGTCTGGGATGAGAGTAACTTTCCCTGGCAGGACAGGAGAGACTTGTAGAAGTATAGAAATGGCCCTGGGAAGGTGTGGAATCTAATGTAAGTTCTGAAAGCACCAAGATGCAAGTAACAGCAATAGTAATAATAATAATAATAATAATAATATAAACAGAAAGATGAAAAGAGAGGGAGAAGGAAAAGAGGGTTCTCTGGCATCAAGTTTTGCTTTATTAATGTGTGAACAAAGAATTGAGTTTTCTTGGTTGTTCACCAACACTTAAGATTAAAAAGGAAAAATAAAAAGAAGCCAGGGTGCTAGAGTGAGATGCTGAAGTTAAGAGCACTTGCTGCTCTTGCAGAGGATGGGAGTTTAGTTCTCAGTGCCCACATCTGGAGGTTCCCAGGTGCCTGTAACTCTAGCTCCATGGGATCCGAAACCTTGCTCTGGCCTCTTTGAGCATGTTCACACTCACATACATGGCCCACAGACGCAGATGCACACATGCATAGAATTTTAGAAGGGTAAGTCTTTGGAAAAGGATAGAAAAATCTAGTGAGTGTGTGGCCTACTCCTATTTTGGTAAATGTAAGTGGAAATTATCTTCTTAGATGTCACTAGAGCAGCTGCAGGCCTCTGGATGCTGAGCCATCTAAAGAACATCTGCAAACACAGCAGGCTGAGAAAGTTGAAGAGTTCACTTAAGACAAACTTGAACCATCTTTTCTTTCTGTGCTTCCATAATTTCAAGGTTTGTTTGGCATCCTTCCGAACTATGCCATCAGATCAGCCAAATAACATGACTCCAGCATGATGAGGGATTGCTTGGAAGACAAGCTCACAGGAGAGAGAGCACGGCTTTAAAACCAAGTCAGAAAAATAACTTCTAGAGTGAAAACCAGTGTGCAGAAGGACTGTGTGTGGCAAGATGCCTTCAACCATGAATTCTGCGTGAAGCCAGGCAGTAAGTCCCATCCGCTATCTCGGGTGCATTATCTTGGTGGTATCTGGAGTTGAGGGAAAGCATACACAAACAACCTTTCCCCCACCTCTCCTTGCTCCTGACAGAACAAGAGATGCCCAGCTTCTGGCCCAGGAGACCTGGGATTAAAGCCACAAATTTGGGTAGAAGCCATCTGAGTTTAGTCTGCTGTTTTCATGCAGACCAATGATCCCTAAAAGATACTTTGAATTCTGTCACCATAGCAACTGGGATTGATTGATACCAGAAGTTTTCTTATGAACAGGGGGCTTAGAATTCTGACTCTTCTCTCACACTGTGAGGAGAGGGCCCTGTGTCACCAGCCAGCCCTTGGCAGAAGCTTTCCCTGCAGGGGCTGCAGACACAGTGCCTTGGTCCAGTGTGATCTGCCACAGTTCTCCCACTAGATCAACACCCTGGCCCCATTACAAGAGTCCATATATCGGCTTCTAGGGACAGGTGCACTCCTAGAGAGTGGAATCATGTTTGCTGGGAGAGCAGAAGACGATTTTAGAATTTGTATTTTTGTGGGGAAAAAGGTGTTTTAAAATTTCCTGTGTTAATAACTTCGTGGAAGTTTGGGATGAATGACAGACTGTCACCCACGGAGATCAAGCTGCTATTAAACAGACTGCTGCCATTGTGAGGTGGAGACAGCAGATGACGTGGTCCTGCACACCCTCCTCAGCCGCCACCCCTCAAGCCTCCTCTGCCTTTGGCTTTCTGTTAGAGNGGGAGTTCCTTGATCTGTCCTCCACCCCTGTAAGTCCTTGTTAATTGGTACCTGGGTCCTTCTGGTTTGCTAGACCCAAGAGGAATGTCAGAGGAGGAGACTGGGCCTTCCTTCCTGCCATGACTGGAGCGAACGCTTGCATGAGGTCTTGGAGCAGGGGTTCTGAACCTGTCGTTTGGCAAGCCTCTATCTCCAAATGTATTTACATTATTGTTTATAACAGTAGCAAAATTACAGTTATGGTTGGGGGTCACCACAACACAAGGAACTGTATTAAAGGGTCGCAGCATTGGGAAGGTTGAGAACAACTGTATTAAAGGACTTTCCAAGAAGTCCAGACCTAAGTATCAAGGGTAGAGAAGTCCTGGTTCTAGGTAGGCACGCCATGACAACAGCAGTGCTTGGCACTCAGCACCTCCTATACCCAGTCTCTAGCCACTATTAAGCTATTTGGGCTCAGAAAGTCCCCCCAAGAGCTTCCCAGGCAGACTTGCCCCTGTCTGTCCCTGTCTCTGTGTTCCCTTCAGTTTGGGCATCTCCACGCTCTAAGTCTGTGGCCACATTAGCTGAGAAGAAGCAATGATGCTTCCCATCAGATGTGGTGGGTCAGGTCCTATACCATACGATCTTTTGTATTTCCCTAACCTTGAATAGCCAGAGCAGATAGTGATGGCCACTAGACCCATGCTACAGCTGAAGGAGAGGCTGGACCAGAGAAGTACAGAGAGCCACCTGGGGTCACACAGTGGAGACATACCAGAGCCCAGATGTAACCTGGTATTTAGGGATATGTGCAGACATTGCTCACTTGAAGAGGGGTCTGGAGGGGACCAGTTCTGCATGGGTCGAGGTTCACAGAACCGGTGGTACACTGCATTAGGAAGATTCAGTGCATAAATCCAATCAACACGGAGCCCTGCTGGAGGCCGCCCTTGTCATCCCTCATTGCGGCAGGGTTTGTGGCCGTTCTTTCCCCCGTGTGCAATGAGAAATGCTGTTTGAATAAGCGATGGTGAGGGAGGCTGTGCACACTCCAATGAGGAAATAAAAAACCTTCAGAAAGATGCAATTTGGGGGATATTGGAAACCAGAGGACGGAACATCAGTCTATAAAGCTCAACATGCCCAATAAAGCTGGAGCAACTGGTCAAGTGTTTTAGTGCGCTCGGTTGCCGGGGAAGCGGCGGGCATGAGCTGGGCAGCGCTTCCAGGCATTTGTCCTCAGCTCATTGTGGTCTCATTTGCATAATGCACCTCATGATGTTGAAGCACCTTAACATTAGCGTCATGAGCACAGCCATGGAAGTGTCTGAGATTATTCCTATCACAGGCTTAAGTGTATCTTCCCAGAGCCCTCTCCACCACAGCCAACCCAGAACCACCTATTTGTTACTTGGGTGTTGGTGGCTTGGGGCAGAGGGGGTGGAGGCTCACATAACTGTACTTCTCACCTACGACTGTGACTACCCAACCTAGGCTTGTGTCCTGTGGCACACGCACATGCTGGAGGTAGTCACAGGGAGCCTGTGAGGCCCAGCTCATCACCACAAAGTAGTTCTGCAGCCCTTGGTGGCCAACACTGCAGACATATGCCCCTCCTACTTTCCTTGCTCTATCCAGAGCAAACCTCTGCTCTCACAGGGTCCAAGAGCACCTTTCCCACCTCCTGCATCCCCTAGGGACCCTAGTTGAGGTAGGTCTGTCAATCTGCCAGGTTCTGCTTCTGTGGCATAGAAAACTTAGTGCACACATGGCCATTTTACTTCAGACTTCCAAGCATCTCTGAAGGCCATGGCACATACTGTGTGTTCTGAGGCCACAGCGACATAGGAAGACCATCATAGCCTTCACATCCACATGTATTTGCAAGCCTCTGAGCACCTCTGTGGTGCACTGTGCCGCACACAAAACAGAGCCCCTCCCTGGGGCTCTTATTGTCTTGCCCTTTTCTTCCCACCTGAGCCCAGCACAGAGTAAGTTCTCTGGTCTCTGTCTCCATTTGTATGTTTGGCTGTCTTGGTGGTTTCCTGATCTTGTTCAGAGCTTCTCTGAACAGGCATGGCATGGGATGTACTCCCACCAGCTGGGGACCACTCTGTCGGTATCATCTGGTCATTTTATATGTACAGTGTCACTTCCTGACTCATGGAACTCTGCTTCATGTGGTCTTCGTTGTCACTTTGCAAGGACGTGCAGTGTGGAGACTTGGGTCATAGCCTGTTGTCTGGTGCCTAGAGGATACAGACTCAACTCCCGTTAAGGGTTCGGTTTGACCTCCCTAGATTCTGTTCTCCAAGGGTGGGAAAGGGATGGAGATCTCTGGGGGTGGATCTCAGACTGGAGACAAATTGCTAAAAAGGTCTCTGCTGCTTTCTCCACACTTGCGACCCGTGCATCCAGCACCTTCATCACCTTTGTTAAAAGAGAGTCAGAAGATCCATCACATACTCTAAGGCACAGGGCAAGGAGCCCTCTCCTACCTTTGAGGAAGCAGTCCTTGCTGTGTACGCTGACGATTCGCTTGCCCAGCAGGCAGGCTGCACGGCGAAGCTCACAGTGGTTCCCATAGAGCCTCCCGTCGGAGCCACACACAGGCATGTAGCGGGGCCTGCATGCCTCCACGCAGTGGCACGAGGGCTGCCCTGTGGCCCTATCGAGCGAGCACCTGCTCCCAGGGCTGCAGGGTTTCTTCCCACAGGAGGCCAACAGCCCAGGGATAGGAAGACCTGCGGATGCATACAAATGCAGAGGGTTAGCTCAGTGATGGAGAACAGAGTCCATGTTGCTCTTTCAGGTCACAAACACTAGAAACATAGAGACCTCAACTTCCTGTGAGGCTGAGGTGACCCAAGGTGGGATGGAAGGACCTTAGGGTCTACATGGAGTCCCTGTTCCTCCAAGAAGTAGCTACAGGAGCCAAAAATGTGTATCTTGCAGAGTGGAGCTTATATTTTTATGAGGTTTACCCTGAACACCTCAGACATGGCACCTGCTCCTCTGGAACCCATGGGAGGGCCCTTGGTGAATATTTGTGCTTTCATGGGCTTGCTCTTCCTTGCCATCAATTGGATCAGTGAGGACGCCCAGTCCTTCTGCGCTCACTAAGGAGTGCCTTAGACCAGAGGACAGACCTAATAACCACCGTTCCGGTGCCCCGAGACCACTCCATGCACCAGAACTGCATCAAAATCATTATCAAACTGTTTCCTTCCCCATTCCTTCCTCTGTCTCTTTCTTCTTTTTTTTTCTCCTCTTATTCTTTCTACTTTTCTTTTTATTTCTTTTGAGACATAGTCTTGTTTAACCCAGACTGGCTACAAACTCCTGATGCTCTTGCCTTCAACTCCCAAGTGCTGGTACCACATGCATGGGCTGCTGCACCCACCTTTCTCTTTCTTAAATGATGACCTGAAGGTTTCTAAGAGATCTCAAAGATGAATAAGCTGTAACTCTACTTCTCTCTGACCTAGGTATTCTTGTTGAAGATGGAATATGACAAAACCATGATATAGTCAAGGCTGGTGCTATAGTTTAAATGAGAATGGCCCCCATGGGCTCATGTATTTGAGTGCTTGGTCCCTAGTTGGTGGAACTGTTTGGGAAGGATTAGGAGGTGTGGCTTTGTTGGAGGTGTGCCACTGGGGTTGGGTTCATGCCTTTCTGAATTAGCTCTGCCTCTCTCTCTACCTTACTCTTGTGGATCAGATTTGAGTTCTTAGCTACTCTCAAAACCATACCTGCTTGCCTGCTGCCATGCTGTCCACCATAATGGTCACAGACTCACTCTCTGAATTGTAAGCCCCCAATGAACTCTTCTATGTGTTCCTTTGACCATGGTATCTTCTATCATAGCAGTTTAAAAGTAACTGAGATGGGCAGTCCAGGAGCAAAGGTGTAGCATAGGTATAGCTGTAGAGAGAGCTAAGCAGAGGAACTGAGGAATGCTACATTGACCCTGGGAAGCCATTGGAGAGTCTAGAGAGGAAGTGTGGCGAGGAGGCAAGTAGGAAAACCACACCATCAGCAGGGTCACTGGAACCTTCCTCCAACCCCTGACCAGTCCTCTCTACCTTGATCTTGTATCTGTGGACAGAGGGCTGAGACCCTAGAGTTTGGGGCTGGCACACTGCTTAGGTAGTTCCTGTGTCTGACACCCACTCACAAGGATCTCAGACAGTAGTGCTCAGAGCTCACATCTAGAGGCAGGCGGCTGGGGGGTGGCGTATTTCACTGATAAAGCGAGGCGTCCATGGAGAGCACTTAACTGATAGTCCACCATATGAGGAGATGCCAGGGAATTAGAGGATGACTCCATGCTGCTAATGACAGCATGTGGCATGCTGGGAATGAAATAAAAAGAACCCAACGTCTGAAGAATTAAAACGTGGATACAGAGTTTATAGCTGCAGAAATTTTCACTTTATGGTTTGATGCAATGGTCTTCTAGGCTTGTTAAGGTAGGGCACATCTGTCATCAATGCATCTGGGAGGTAGAGGCAGGGTGATCAGAAGTTCAAGGCCAGCTTTGGCTACATAGTGAGCTGAGACTAGCCTGGGCTACATAAGACCAGCTACCAAAGCCAAAACACCATATAAGCAACCTAGTCCAAACGAATAAACCATCCCATATACTAGACAAGACAGGATAGCCCTGGTCATCAACACAGAGCCTTCCACTCCTGGGACAAACACATGAATAAGGGAAAAACCAAGACTCCTTTTCCTGTTCTGGGTTAGGTCTGCTTTTTCGTCATCATAGATTTGAAAAGGAAACAAATCAGTTATGGGAAGATTAACTACTTGATTCAATAACTCATTTAAATTCCCCTAACCTTGGCAAGTTAAGAAGTGTATCGACTTTTTTTCTTGCATCATAATAAACTCGAAGGTCAACATATCTCTGCAGAGCAAGAGTGCAGATCCAGAGCGGGGTGTGAAAACCTCCTTTATCCTCTGACTGTGCCCACATCCCTGCTAAGACTCCGTGGCACTATGAAGCCCCCACCCCCACCCCTCCTGGAGGTTGATCAGTGGCAATGGGAAGGGGAGGGTGCAGAGGGCAGGCTTTTCCTAGAGGAGGCTCTAGGCTAGAAGCACTCCCACCCCCACAGGACTTGGGGTTGCTTGGCCACCAAGTGTGTTTGATTAGCAGCCTTCTTCTGGGCTGTTGGGAAACGGGCCACCCTGGAAAATGCCGACAGCTACTAGAAGAAACTAACACAGTGCTGAAATGATCAGCTTTTGTTTCTTTCCCAAGACAGGGCAAGGAAGTGAAGCCTTACCCTAGATGCTGTTTCAATAAACTTCCCTGTGCAAACAGAACAGACTGACTAATGGCTCATTTTGAAAAGAAACAGCTCAAGTCTTTGGCTTCTTAGATCCAGTTGTGGGGTTTCTTCTCCAACTGTGATGCCCCCCTTCTTAAAGTCAGCCCACATTCCTTCCCTTTACCCACTGTCCTGGAATGAGTGCCCTGACTCTAGCTTTAGGAGGCTCCAAAGGTTCCAGGCCATTGTCCCTCAGGTTTTAAAAACACAATTTTAAGGACAATTAGTGTCAATGTTCCAATGCCAGGTCAGAGGTTGGCATGGGGAGGGAGATGGGGGTCACACACTGTGATCGTTCATTTTTGCCTGCCTCTCTCCTAAGTGGGGCAGGAAGTGGAAGATGGAGGCATGGAGGATGATAGACATTTCCCTGGAGGGGGTTTCTGCAGTCAAGGGAACCAGAGACCTGGAGAGTCAGGGGAAAGGGAACATCAGAGACCACGTTCGTTCAGATGAGGGCACCCTCTGCACTTGGCACTCTTGTTTGAAAGGCCGGATTGTGGTCCATTGCTCCATGATTAGCATGCAGGTGACTTTCTATAAACCATGCTCTGAGGGGGTCACAGTTAAGAAAACATCTGTGCCAAGCTGTGACCATGGAAGACAATGAGAACTCTCATCTTCTCTCCCTGCTGTGGAAATCAGCTCTCAGCAAATATTTGATTCCTAATCATTTGCAATTAAGATAAAAGGAGCCTCAAAGCCCTATATATGTCCCTCTCCAAGGCTGTGGCTCTCACAAAGGCTGTGGCCAGCAGGCCCCATGGGGAGCTGAGCCTGCCCAGGGAAGGGACAGGCATGGATGGAGACACTGACCATGAGGTAGTTTCCTCATTAAACAAGCCCCTCGTCGCCACTTCCTTTTAGTCATTAAAGCAGAATGAATTCCCTACTCCTACAGGGACAATGATAAAACAGTAATGGAAAAGGTAACGGAGTGAGACTCCCGGCAACTGCCTCCAGTGTTTATGAGGACAACCGTGATGCGTGAAAAAGATAGCGTGCGCCTAATTTATAGTCATAAAGAAAGTAATTTACCCAGGTTAAAAACTGATCATCTTGCCAAATAAGCTGCTTTTCAACACTAATTAAATTTACAGAACATGGGGGAGACATGGGAATTGATACATTACAGGGATGGTGGTAGAGCCACAAATCTATTTGTACTTGTTGGTGCTGAAGATCCTTTGCTGTCGTTCATAGACAATTCTGGACCAGAGTGTCACAGACCTGGTGGCCAGAAGCTCTGAGCTTGGTTGCATAAGGTGGGGGACTCAGCACTAGCCTGAGCCCCAGGGGAGGCTGTTCAAGGTGGGCGAGTTCTAGCGCAGCCTCTGGAAGCAGAAAAGTGGAGTCTGATACACCTGTGGCTTAGGGTGTGGCTTCCTCATAGCCCAGCATGCTCAAGAATCCAGGTGGGTTACTTTGCTTCCAAACTCTGGCTCCTTGGTCCTCAGTACACCCAGGAGTGTTCCCATCTTAGAAATGGTGTCCAGGGTGACACATGGGAAAGCTACAGTTTGAATGTTCCTTCAAGTTTCGTGTTGGCATGGATTATGATTGTGACAGAGTTAAAGAGACAGGGTTTTCAGAGGTGGCTAGGGCACTGGCACATCTTTCCTTACTGCTGAGGCAAAACAGCCAGCAAAAGCAACCCAGGAAGCAAGGGTTTCCTCTGNGGCTGCCAGTCTCTTGATGGCATAGTCCATCACGGCAGCAAGGGCATAGGGCAGGTGTCACACAGCATCCATACCCAGGACGCAGAGTGTGATGGATGCAGGAGCTCAGCTCACTTTCATTAGTCTGGGACCCTAGTCCACAGGATGCTGGTACCCACCATCCAGGGTAGGCTTTCCCTCCTTAACCAAACTTTTCTGGAGACATCTGTATTGATGGGCCCAGAGGTGTGTTCCTAAATCCAGTCAAGGTGACAGTGAAGATCTGCCAGGACAGCCATGACTGCATGAGTGTCATCATGGGAGTGAGGGAGCCAAGACACAGGTAGGCTCCTGATCAACTCATTTCGTCATAGCCTTAGCCCTCTCTTGCCTTCTTGTCAAACCACAAAGCAGTGTGGAGGCCATGTTCTTGAATTTTTCCAGCTTCCCAAAACAGGAACAAATAAACTTCTCTTGTTTATAATTTGTCTAGTCTATGGTGTTCTGTTAAAGCTAGAGAAAATGGACAAAGATGAGGGGAGACCCATTCATTTTTCCACGTGGAGATGAGGATTGCTGGCTGGCATGTTTTTCTTAGTGTTGTGTCTCCGTGTCTAGAACTTTCCTTCCGCTTGGTACCAATAGCAGCCCTGCCTTCCCCTCAGCAGGTCTTGCAAATGTCCACTCCAGGTCTCAGGTGGAGCCACGTGCCTTCAGCTCCCCACCAATGCATACACAAGACCCCAGGATAAAACTCCACAACTTCCTTCTTATCCTGTGAAGCCACAGTGAGGTTCCGGGGAAACCACTCACTACTGAGCCCAAAGGAGTTGAATGCAAAAGACAGAGAAGAACCAAGAACCTCAAGAGTCTTGTCTGCTCTCTGTCACCAACCCTTGCCTGTCACAACAGCCATGTTCAGCTTCTGCTGGCAGAGGCATTCATAAGAAAACACATGGTCACCATGGGCATCTGGGTTGAATGCTTGCTCATCTATGCATTGTGTGTGTGTGTGTACATGTGAGAGTGTGCTAGTACATATATAAGAGGCAGCACATTCATATGGAAGCTAGAGGTCAACCTCAGGGATTGTAGGTATCATTTCTTTCATGGTTTTGTCTTTAAAGAGGAACTTATTTTTCTTTATGTGTATTCATGTGCACTTTCATGAGTTATATGTACCATGTGCATGCAGACGCCAATGAAGGCTGGAGGACACTGGAACCCCTGGAACTGGAGTTACAGGTAGTTGTGAACTACCCAATGTAGGATGTAGGTGCTGGGAACCAAACCCAGATTCTCTCCAAGAGCAGTAAGTGCTCCTAACTGCTAAGCCATCTCTCCAGTCAGTTCAGGGATCCTCCTGTTTATGTCTTCCCAGTGCTGGGCTTACAGGCTTTGGACATGGGTTCTGAGAGTTGAACTTAGAGGTCCCCATGCTTGCATGACAAGCATTTTACCTCCTGAGCCATCTGCCCAGCTGTGGTTATGCTATCTATGTATGAGGGGAACTGGAGAAGTGAACCGCACACAGAAGGAGGAAGCAATGAGGTGGTTGGCCATGGCATATTGCCAGTGAATAGACAATACAGTTGGGAAAACTAGGATCTCTGGGCTTACCTTTGCCACCAGAAGGAATAATTTGCATCTTTACTGGAATAAATGTATAAATTCATACATAACCTTACAGTCCAGGCTGTTAACAAAAGGCAAGTGTTGTTAGATACTGAGCTAAACAGAGGGACGACCTGCCAGCCTAGGGCTTTGGCTTAGGTGGGTCTGTAAACAAGGCACCAGCCTGACACTATGACTTGCTTTACTCCCAGGGAGCTTGGCCAGGGCTCTCATCCTTCCCAAACTGGGGTGTCAGTCCCAACCTCACAAAGAGACCCCAGAAAAGGAGGAATGTGGGGTTCCAGATAACTAAGCTTGGCTTTAGAGAGACAGATATTGCTGCTTAGAGAGGCACCATGGGCAGGAGAGAGGGAGCCAGGGCCAGAAGAATGCCCCTGACCTGCATCAGAACTTGTAGCCAGGGCTTAGTGTCTGCCCTCAAGCAACTGCATACTTTAAACCTTTGTTTTACCCAGGCCAGTTGGGGCTTGGTGGTAGCTTGTGATCCTAGGTAAGCTCCCTGTGTTCTTTTCTTATTTAAAGCCGTGAATGGTGTCTATCTGCTCTTCACAAGATGGTTGAGAGGACTGAAAAGAGATTGGTATGCAGCAAAGGCTGGATCCAGAGCTTCTGAGTCAGTGATGGGAAGAGTAAACAGGGCTGGACATGAGGGAGCCCCGTGGCTAGTCAAATTCAAGTGCCCAGGAGCCTGGTGGGGTGGTGACTGCCTCCAGGAGGCCAGCTTTAAAAGGAAAGTGGACGCCTTTATGTTGAAAGTATTGACTGAGTTTATATGGCAGACTCAAACAGCATGCCTCCCAATATTCCCCAGAGGACACCTCTATTGCACTTTCCCCAGGATTTGCTCAAGCTGGGTGAATCTGAAATCACAAGCTGTCAGGACAATGTGACTGAAGTTGACTGGCTGGAGGACAAACTCTATAGACCTCACCAGGTCCCCAAAGCTCACTGTCAAAGGCAGCTTTGCAGGAGCCAGGGCATCAGTACTTAAGTGTGTGTGCAGGCATGCATGTGTGCGTGTTAACGAATGGCAAGTGTTGTTAGGTACTGAACTAAACAGAGTGGTGACCTGCTAGTGTGCCCCCAGGTATGTGGAGGCTAGAGGACAGCCTTGACACTTCCTCTTCTGGTACTGCCCACCTTTTTAGAGACAGGCTCTCTTACTAATCTTAGAATGTATCATGTAGGCTAGTTGGCAGGGCAGCCCCAGGGATCCACCTGTCTCTGTTTCCTTACTCTGCCTGGCTTTTTAAAGTGGGTTCTGGGCATCCAGCTCAGGTCTACTGATCACAAGGAAGGCACTTTACTGATTGAAACATCTTGGACTCAAGCATTTTTTTTTTAAAAAAAGGTAGCCCAGATCCAGAAAGACAAATATCATATGTACTCACTCATGAGTGGCTTTTAGACATAAAGTGAAGAAAAACCAGCCTACAATTCACAATCCCAGAGAACCTAGACAACAAAGAGGACACTAAGAGAGACTTACATGGATCTAATCTACATGGGAAGTAGAAAAAGACAAGATCTCCTGTGTAAATTGGGAGCATGGGGATCATGGGAGAGGGTAGAAAGGGGGGAGACAGGGAGGGAGGGGATGGAGAAAAATATATAGTTCAATTAAAAACAATTTAATAATAACAAAAAGGGAAAATAGGTGGTCAGGAAAAACCCAGAAACTAATCTCCACTATTGTTTATTTTTAATTAGTTAATTAATTGCATGGTGCTAGGGCTGGAGCCCAGTGTCTTGGGCAGGCTAGCTAAGTTCAGTCAGGTTAATGTTCTCTTGTACTTTCCAGAGCCCTTTCCATGACTATTAACAGCTCTCTCCCCTCTGCAGAGTGGGGGGACAACAGCAACTCTGGTCTCACTATTTCTAGAACTTTCTCCCAAGCATGAAAGGAGCTCCTGGTTCTGTCCCCAGAGTCTTTCTGGCAGTTTGCTAGCTCACTACATTCTTTGCCATACAATTGGGGATCTATGCTCCTCAACAGCAGACCCTGTGGCGTGAGGTCTCTGTGGTACCAGGCTGAGCCCAGTCCCCGCCTCTCAAATATTCTGGGGTTTGCAGAGTCAGTTGTAGAAAACCCCAGGTAAAGACACATCTGATGGAGGTGGGTGGAGTCCCAAGGCTGGCTGGTGAGAGATGGGAGGGATCAAAATGGATGGGATGGGGGGGAAGAGGTGGCTCACAGGGAGGGGAGAGAAAAGGGGGTAAGCTCACAGGAAGTAAAAGGAACAGAGACAGTCAGAGGGTCAGAGGAGGAGAGCCCTGAGATTTATGAGGAAACTCTGTTGCTTCAAGAAATCAAAATGGAAAGAGATACATTGGAACTGAAAAGATTCATCTCCCATCTGGCACATGGCCACCGCTCACTTGGGCTCTTTCGGCTACAAGACTACAGAGGGAAGTCATCTCTTTCTTTCCCTTCCCTTCTGCATGCTCAACCACGTGATCTGAACCAGCTTTGGAGGAGATAATTCAGAAACCTTCTTGCAAACAAAAACAGCATAAAAATGCAAAGTACCAAAGGGGTTTTGATCAGGGTGGGGGGTGTTTTGTTTTTCAAAATGGCTTTATTTTAGAGTACTGCATCCAAATAAATTCCTCTTGCCAAGTTCTTTCCTTTACAGGAAGCCCCTCCAGCTGCCATCCTTTTTTACCGCTAGCAGGCCCAGCATTGCCCCTCACGGTACCTAACTTCCTTGTCACTCTTTCTGGCTCCTGAGTTCCCTCCATCTCAGAGCTGAGGGCCCCAGCTGTTACTGGTTTCTGGGAGAGTGGAACCGACCTGTGGATGCCCCAGAATGTGGGTTTGCTCCAGTTTCTCCACTCATGATTAAAGGGCACTGCTCCTCGGCTGTCTCCAATTATTTCAGGGATTACAGTGAAGGCACTCAGGGGGAAGGGCCGGAGTGTCTCTTGCCACTTTATCCCTGAAAACTACAAGGCTAAAAGATGCTAACTTCCTCTAGGACTCTATACACTTAGCAAGTGTAACCTCTAGGTCAGTCCCATGTCATGGATGTATCTCAAGATGATAATATGTTGTAATGGTCACTGTTAATGTCACCCTGACAGGATCTAGAATCATTTAAGAGGCAAGCCTGCAGGCACATCTATGAGGGATTATCTATTTTAAATTAGCATCTGAGCATGCCTGTGTGGGAATAATTTGATTAGACTATTGAGGTGTGAAGACTGCCCACAAAAGGTGATACCATTCCCTAGGCTGGGATCCTAGCCTCTATGAAAAAGAATGTGAGCAGAGTGCAAGTATTTATTGCTCTTTGCTTCTTGTCTGTGGGTGTAATGTGACCAGCTGCCTCAATCTCCTGTTGCTATGATGTTCCTGCCATGATGGGATGTACCCTTGAACTGTGAGACAAATAAATTCTCTCTCTGTTTCAGAGTATTTTAATCACAGCAAAAGGAAAAAAGAGCTAAGAAGCATGGTCTCTGTCTTGATTTTACTTTTCAAGAAAGAAGAAGATTAAATTGGGGAAAGGGAGATGTCTCAGTGCTTAAGAGTACTGGATCTTCTTCCATAGGATCTGGGTTCAATCTTCAGGACTCACAAGGTGGCTCACAATTGTTTATAATTCCAGTCCCAGGAGATTCAGTGCCCTCTTCTGCTCTCTGCTAGACACACATGTAATGCATGAACATCTATGCTGGCAAGACACCCATATAACTAAATAGCAATAAAAATTAAATATTAGTGCACACACAAATGACTATTTTATAATCAGCAGGGGGCCAATTTCTCCTCAGATAGCTCTTCTTTTATCTTAGTGGGACAACCTGCATAAACATGTAAGTTTGGTAGCATGACCAAACTTGGCAGTACTATCAGATTCTAGGTGTGATGGCACAACCCAGAATTCATCTGGGAAGAGGGTCTCTGTGAGAGATTATCTAGCTCTGGTTGACCTGTGGCCATGTTTGTGGGGCCTGGTTTGCTTGCACTGACTTGCACTGCATTGATGTGGGAAGGTCAAGCCTAGAACTGGGTGACATGATTTCCTGACTTACGTCCTGGACTGTGTAACAGCAAAGAAAGCCAAGCACAATATTCAGGTGTACACTCATTCTCTCTGCTTCTGAACACAGATGTGGTGTGGCTGTTTGACCTATGTTGACTTTCCCCAAATGATAGGCTCTAACCTGGAACCGTAAGCTTGAACAAACCCTTTCTCCCCTAAGTTGCCCTCTGTCATACGATTTTATCACAGCCACAGAAAGAAAATCTGGACAATAAGTTCAGTGGAGCTGAAACCTCTGACGGGTGGGCTGAGTGACTTGCTGGGTCTGATCCTCATGAAACTGAGTCCATGGGGACCATGGCCATGTTTTCCTCTCTAGGGACCAAACAAACTGTCTTCACAACAGGCTCCCAGGTCATCCACCAGGGCTGGGGCTGTTTATAAGATCACTACTGGTGTAACACTACTTCATTAGGGTCTGCACTGTAGCCCAAAGATCCATCACAGAAAATAAATATATGTATCATGAGGTCTGGCCACCATAGAGAGGAGGAAGAAGAGACAGAACTTCTAGAGAAGACCAACTTAAATAGCGTCACAAAAATGCCCAAACTCCAGGAGAATCTAGTATAGAACATGCCTTTTCTTTTTTTAAGAGAACATGGTTATTTTTTAAAATAGTTTTTTAGTTTTTCATTATTTGCAAAATTTTTACATAATACAACAAAATATCTCCAACACCAATTTTCCCTTCTAACTCTTCCTGGCTCCCCATAAGACATCCTCCTCTCAATTTTATGCTTCCTTCTTTCATTTTATTAAATTGATTTTTATTGAGCTCTACATTTTTCTCTGCTCCCCTCCCTGCCTCTCTCTTCCTCCTTAATCCTCTCCCAAGGTCCCCATGCCCCCAATTTACTCAGGAGATCTTATCTTTTTCTACTTCCCATGTAGATTAGATCCATGTATGTCTCTCTTAAGGTCCTCATTGTAGTCTAGGTTCTCTGGGATTGTGATTTGTAGGCTGGTTTTCATTGCTTCATGTCTAAAAACCACTTATGAGTGAGTAGATATATTTGTCTTTCTGGCTTCATCCATTTGTCTGCAAAATTCAAGATGTCTTTTTTTTTGCTGTGTAGTACTCCATTGTGTAAATGTACATTTTCCCTATCCATTCTTCAGTTGTAGGGCATTTAGGTTGATTCCAGGTTCTGGCTATGACAAACAATGCTGCTATGAACATAATTGAGCACATGTCCTTGTGGCATGATTGA
>LOEQ01000268.1:127622-138790 GCA_001685075.1 Bramus lutescens | reverse complement strand
TTGAACTTCTTCTATACCTATTATTCTTAGGTTTGGCCTTTTTATGGTGTCCCATATTTCCTGGATATTTTGTATCTTCAGTGCTTGAGATTCTCTCTTCTATCTCTTGTATTCTGCTGTTTATGCTTGAATTTGTGGTTCCTGATTATTTTTTCATGATTTCTGTTTCTATAATTCCCTCGGCTTGTGTTCTTTTTTATTGTTTCTATCTCAGTTTTCAAGTCTTGAACAGTTTCTTTCACATGCTTGATTGCTTTTTCTTGGTTTTCTTTAAGGGATTTGTTGATATCTTCCAATTTTTTGTCTTTTCCTCCATTTCTTTGAGGGGATTCCTCATTTCCTCTTTAAGAGTCTCAAACATTCTCCTGAAGTTATTTTTTAGGTCATTTTCTTCTGCTTCATCTATATGTAGTTGTTCAAGTCTTGCTGTTGTAGGGTTACTAGATTTTACTAGTATTATGTTGCTCTTTGTGGTGTTGCGTGTGTTCTTACCTTGTCTCCCCATCTTTTCCTCTAATTGGTGTAGTTGGGGCTGTCTGTGACTCTAGTGATCAATCTTCCAGGTGCCTGTAGATCCAAGGCTCAGATGGTTGCTTCTTGGGTTGCAGTCAGTGCCATGATTCCAGTTACCCTGTTGGTCACTCCATGTTCCTGGAGGTTGCCCAGTGCTCCCAAGGTTTGCTCTGCTCCCGTGGAGTTTGCTGCCTCAGGCCTACTCTAGCCTAGGTTGTGGGCTCAGATCTGTTTTTGTAAATGTCACTGGTCTGGATCCCTCCTGCAGAGGTTCCTGGCTTGGGGTTGGTCCTGCAAAGGTCTCTGGCTCTGATCTATATCGACTCCCTGAGAGCTCCCTGACTCAGGTACGCCTGGACCCACAGAGGACCTGGCTCAGGCCTACTCCTTCAGAAGTCCCAGACTCATGCCTGAACTCACAGAGGTTTCTGGTTCCTGCCCATTCCCTCAGATGTCTCAGACTCACGCCTGGACCTGCAGAGGTCTCTGGTTCCTGCCTACTCCCTCAGAGGTCTCAGACTCATGCTTGGACCTGCAGGGGTCCTGGCTCAGGTCTACGCCCTTGAAGGTCCCAGATTCAGGCCTGGACCTGCAGAGGTCTCTGGCTCTGGTCCACTCAGCAGTTGCTCCCCTATACCTGCTCCTGTGGAGTTCACTGTTTCAGGTCTGCTCTGGCCCAGGTCACTGGCCCACTCCTGATTCCGCAAATTTCCCTGGTCTGGATCTGCTCCTGCTCCCATGGAGTTCACCATTCCAGGCCTGCTCTGGCCTAGGTCGCTGGCTCAGTCCTGCTCCTGTGGAGTTTTCTGCCTCAGGCCTGCTCTGGCCTAGTTGCTGGCTCAGTCCCTCTTCCATGGAGCTTACTGCCTCAGGCCTGCTCTAACCTGGGTTGCTGGGTCAGTCTTGCTTCTGTGAAGTTTGCTGCCTCAGGCCTGCTCTGGCCTAGGTCTCTGGCTCAGTCTGAGAACATGGGTATTTATCAGAGGCTTTTAGGAAGAGAATTGTTATGATTGAGCCTCAGATGCAGGGCTTCCAATATCAAGTTGATAATGTATCTAGAATGACCCAGAGCCAAAGGGGAAACAAAGGAAGTCTGAAAACACATCAGTCCGTGGGGCTGCAGGGATGGCCCAGCCTTAAAGGGCACTGACTGCTCTTGAGAGGATCTTGGTTCTGTTCCCAGCACCCACATGGCAGCTCACAATTGTCCCTAACTTCACTTTCATTCTAAGCATCTGGAGCCCTCTTCTGGCTTCCTTGGGTACTGCACATGCAGTGCACTTACAGGTAGCCAAAACACTCACATGCATTAATATTACAAAAAAAATCAGTCCTTTAAAGTAAAATTGTTAAGGAAGAAGGAAAAAGAAAATTCTTTAAATATGTCTCTGTAGATAGCCAATCTTAGAATGTTTCTAGTTAAAAACTGGGAGTTAGCCAGGCATCGCCATTATCACCATCATCATCCAAAAAGGAATTAAGCTAAGATAAGGGTATGAATTAACCTTAACGTTTGAGAAAGAAAAGGCAATGAGAAGTTTTCACTGGCTGCTGCTGAAATGAGCCAGGTATTTGTGGTGTAGGTCTGGGATCCCAGCAATCTGGGAAGCTGAGGTAGGAAGGGGTTCAAGGCCTGCCTGGACTGCAAAGGGAGTTCAAGCGCAGCCTGAGTAATGTATTGAGACCTTGTCTCAAAACTGCAAAAGTAAAAAGAAGGCTGGAAATGTGCTTGCCTACTTGCCTAGCATGAGCAAGGTTCTAAGTTAACACCCCGTACTGCAAAAAAAAAAAAAAATAGATGGAATTATAAAGCAACCATGATGAAGCAGGTGGACAGACAATAAATGTGTCAAAATTCACCATTATACTCTACATTAGCAATAAATAATTAGACACGAAAAAGGGGAAAACAGTCCTCTCACCATAATGGCAAAACCCATAAAAATTTATGAATAAGTTTGACAAGAAAACCATAGGACCTATGTGAAAAGGACTATAAAATCTTATTGAAGGTCATAAAATAAGATTTGAACAAATGCAAAGTCATTCCTTATTCTTCCAGGGGGAAGACGTTCCCATAAATTTATACATTTAATATAATCCTTTTGAAATGGTATGACGTGGTCTTTAAAAGTTCATTTGAAAGAATAAGTACCCTCAGATAAAGAAGGAAGATAAGAGAAGGACAGGGAGGGGCAGGAGTGCCTGGCCCTGTGTTAGAAGACCAGCCCAGACAGCTGCTGACATAAAGAGTGATAGGATATTGAGGCAGAAACAGGCAAATTGATGACCAAAAAATAAGAAAGGACCCAGAAATAAGTCTTAATACACATGAACATTTATGTGACTAGAATGTTCATTCCAATAGGTGAAAAGGTCACTACTTCATAAATGGCATTGGTGCAGCTGGTCACCCACCTCCAATAAAATAATACTGGAACACACCCATAACAGCCCTCCCCCAACCAAATTCAAGTAACCATACATGCCTCAATCATTCTTATTAAGTAATGATTGGATATGAAAAATAGTCAACGAATAATTGAGTTTATTAATTTGATAAATTGATGTTAATTTATTATTATTTGCTAAAGATCAAGCTGGAGGCATTGTATATACTGGTAAGTGCTGTGTTCACTGTGGGACAGTATAGGCACTGAAGTACCATGAGCAAGCATGTCCTCATTCACCCTCATTAAAGATGAGGTGTGTGTGTATGTGTATGTGTGTGTGTGTGTGTGTGTGTGTGAGTGAGTGATTTTGCCATTTGCCCTTCTCCTCTGAGTCCTCCTCTCTGTCACTCTCCACTGTGTTTCCTTGAGGCAGGATCTCTCATGGAATGGGAAACTCTTGTTTTGACTGGGGTAGCTGGCTGGTTAGCATGCTCCTGAGATCCTCCCATCTCTGTCTCTTCATTGCTGGGATTATAGGCATGCACAGCTATGCTGACCATTTTATGGGTTGCTGGGGATTGGAACTCAGGTCCTGATGCTTGTTGAGCAAGTACTCTTACCCACTGAGCCATCTCCCTGTTTCCCTAAGCTTCACATTTTATGCAATATATTGTTTGCTTCATAAACTTTTCATTTTATATAAATGAGCCATGTGCACTCTCATCTGAGATCTAGTTTCCTTGATTTAATACCAGTAGTATTTTTATCCACATTCTTTCATATACCTATAATCCATTCATTTCCACTATGTTACCTATTGCATGGTCTACCATCATACACTCAATGGTCTATACGAGGTCGTCCATTCCACTTTTCTCAGCTCTTCTTTCATTTCCTTATTTTGGGGGCAGTATCTTTCACAGATTCCTCCCTCTACTCATTTAAAAATTAAATATAATTTATTTTTAAAAACAGGTTTATTTTCTATGTGTGTCTGTTTTGCCTGTACGAGACACTTTGCCTGCACCACACACTTTCAGAGCCAGGGAGGCCAGAAAGGGCACGGGATCCTGGAGCTGGAGTTACAGATGGTCACGAGACGCCGTGTAAGTGCAAGAAACCAAACCTGGGTCTTCTGTAAGAGCAGCAAGCACTCTTAATTGCTGACCCACTGTTCCAGCCCCAAATGTACTTTCTTTATTCTTCAGTTTACAAAGTTCATTTGCAAGGCATAATTAACTGAAAGTCTAGAGTTAATTAATATTTTACTCTCCATATAAAGACTCTTAGGACAAATGAACTCTGGCCACTTTTCTTGACTTAAAAATACTCCCGCATGTATTGATTCTGTCTTTACCACTATACCTTCTTATGTTTCAAATCCTCTCAGCTGCATTTGTCTAAAATGTCAATTTTATTTATATATTGAGCTGCAGTGTTGGAGGGTCCATGCCAGGCAAATACTCTACCACTGAGCCATTCATTTAACCCACTTTCTCACTTTAAACAGTTATATAACGAACTTGAATAAAGTATATAATCTGAAATAAAGGTTTAAATGGTCTTTAAGAAGGGAAACCAAGAGAAGAAACACGTATCTGAGGCCCACGTGTTTGCACACTGAGGAATCCCAGAAAAAAAAAAAANNNNCCTCAAACTGGAAGCCGTGATCTAAGTGCAGAGGCCCTGGTGCAGAGCCGCGCCAGCCCTGCGCTTGCCGCCTCAGTCTCTGTGAGCTGTGCTCGTGTTGATCTCAGGGGCCTGGTTTACTTGGTGTCCTCCACCCCTTTCGGCTCTTACACTCTTCTCACCTGCTCTTCAGAGGGGTTCCCTAAGCTCTGAGGGGGAGAGATTTGATGGAGGCATCCCATTTCGGGCTGAGTGTTCCAAGGTCTCTCACTCTCTGCACACTGTCTGGCTGTGGGTCTCATCTGCTGCAGGAGGAAGCTTCTCTGCTGAGGGTGGAACAAGGCACTGATCTATGAGTATAGCAGACTATCATTAGGAGTCATTTGATCACTACTTTTCTTTTTTTAAAAGATCAGCATTATTTGTTTTTTATTTACCGTAGGTCCCCTGGGATTCTTGTCTCAGTTTCTTGGTTACCCAGGTAGTGTTGGGTATGGGTTCCATCTTGTGGAGTGGACCTTCAGTCAAATTGGTTCTTGCTACAATCTTTGTGCCACCTAGCATATCTTGCAGGCAGGACACTGCTATGGATACAGGGTTTGTAGCTGGCTTGGTGTTTAGATTTCTCTTCTGATAGTGCACTGTGTACCAAAGATGCTGGCACACAGGGGTGAAGGCTCTATGTAGACCCTGACTCTAGATCTCCATCTTCAATGGAGTATGGAGGTGTTGTCTTCCGCAGTGAGGCCCTGCTGTCAGTCTATGGAGAGCAACCTACAGTCTCGGCAACAGCTTGTGCTGTTTGGGGATTCCTGTGGGGCTCCTTTGGCCAACAACTCCATTGTTTCATCTGGTGATGAGACATAGCCAGTTTGTACCCCGTCTCCCCCATTATTTGGTTATTTCATTTAGATCATCTTCATATATGTACATATTTTAGGAAGTTTCTACTATATTACATTTTAATACTATCTCTCAAATGCTCCATAATTTTAGCTTTCTCCCCATATTCCCTCCCACAATTTGATGTGGTCGTTTTTGTTTTATCTTATTATATTTTATTTTGTTATATTTCTAAAAATAAATGAATGAATCAAAACCTAGCCACTAGGGTAAAGATTAACAACGGAACTGTCATTTATATCTGCTGGGAGAGGGAAAGTCAGTTTGATCCAATTGAGTGGCAGTAACCACCCCAGGGCAGGTCTCATGGGCAAGAGCAGTTGAACAACATATAATGGAGTCCACAGATTTTGGTGTTCTTTTATTTGATTACATCTTGGTGGGGTTTTTTTGAGGGGGGTATTTATTTTGTTTACTTGGTTTTGTTGTTTTGGATTTATGCTTTGTTTTTTGAGAAAGAACTTAAAGTTGGGTATGAGAGGGGGAGAGGATCTGGAAGGACGTGGGAAGAATATGACCAAAATATATTTAAATTAAAAAATTGTTTGAAACAATAAAAAGTAAAAAGACAGTATGTATCTATGAGGAATGTAGAGTTGTAGAGGCAAGAAAAATTAGTAGAAATTAAATTGATTGTAAGGTGTAAAATATTTATAAGAAAGCACTGATTTTTCTGTTGAAACATTTATAATGAAAATCAAGAGTAGTCTTGATTAAAGACTTACTTTGTTTAAGATATTTTTGTTAACTTCTGAGACATTTGATTAGGCTAATGAAAGTGCCCATTCTGAGTTGTTTTTTAAATTGGATTTAACAGTCTAAAGCTTGATGATCCACTGATTGTCACTGAAGTTGATTCAGATGAAATGTAGAGGTGTGCAAATCACATTCTTTATAATTTCCTGTCTAATTACTATAGTTATATACAAAATTAAAAAGAATAAATGTGAGAGAATAAATTTTTTAAAAGAAGGGGAACCATGGATATTTGTGTTTCATCAGCTTGTACTTCATTAGGTTTCTTGAAAATGAGTAATTGTGTCTTTCATAATTCTTAAAAATTCTCAGCTATCTACCATCCCCTCCAATTTGTCATCCCTCGTCCTCCTCTTCCTCCCACTGTTCCTTCTCCTCCTTCTTCCCCTTCTTCTTTCCCTCCCCCTCCTCCTCTTCCTCCTTCTCTTCCTATCTTCTTCTGACATTATGATCCAATATATGTTATAAGTTCTCATTCTATTAAATAAATACCTTTTCCACATTTTTTCCTTTTGATGCTTCTGTGCTATATTCTGTACACTTTCCTCAAATCTGTCTTCCCTCTTAAGTATTGCTAATCTTTTCCTAATTCACATTCAACTGAGTAAATAAAGCTGTATGTCAATGGCAATAGAAACTACAGAAAGTACATAAACTCACATAAACTAAACAATGTACTACTGAATAATTGAGGCAAGGACGACATCAAGAAGGAGATTTAAAATTTCTAGAATGGAATGAAAATGAAGCCATAATATACCAAAATTAATGAGACACTAAGAAGACATCCTAAGAGGAAGTGTATAGCATTGAGTGTATGTGTTAAAAAAAATTCTAGAGATTTCAAATTGATCAATTAATAATGACCCTGGAGGCCTTGGGAAAACAAGAGTAAATAACACTTCCAAAATCAGATGGGAAAAGATCATTAAAATAAAGAATACAATTAATGAAACAGAAGTAAAATAATCAAGCAATACAAAGAATCAATAAAAAGAAGAGCTCATTCTTTGAAAAGATTAATAACATTGACATGACTTTAGTCAATTTAAACCAGAGAAAGACAAGGGGGATCCAGGTCTAGTGGCTCAGACCTTTAATCCTAGCATTCAGGAGGTAGAGGCAGATCGATCTCTGAGTTTGAGGCCGGCCTGGTCTGCATAGAGCATTTCAGGACAGCTAGAGCTAAATAATAGAGATACGGTCTCAAAACAGGAGGGGACTCAATTTAATAAAATAAAAAATAAATGGGAAACATTGTGACCAACACTGAGGAAATTTAGAGAAACATAAAGGCATTCTTTAAAAATCTATATCCCACTAAACTGGACAATCTAAAAAGAAATGGAGGAATTTCTAGACATTTATGAGAAAGGATAAATCAAGATGAAATAAACAATTTAAACAAACAGATGATATCTACTGAGATAGAAGAAGCAATTAAAAATCTCCCAACTAAAAAAGCCCAGATCCAGATGGATTAACTGTATAATTCTACCAGACCTTCAAAGAAGAACTAATATCAATATTCCTAAAATCAGTACACAAAATTAAAAATGAGGGAACATTTTCAAATTCTGTTAATGAAGTCAGTTTCACACTGATACCCAAAACAGACAAACACCCCACCTTCACCACCAAAAAAGGGAAAATTATAGGCCAATATCTCTAATAACATGGATGCAAATATTCTGAATAAAATATGTGTAAATCTAATTCAAGAACACATCAAATATATTGTCCACAAAGATCAACTTGGTTTCATCCCAGAGTTGCTGAGATGGTTTTACATACATAATCAACAAATATAATCAACCACACAAATAGACTAAAGACAGAAACCACATGATCAAATTATTAGATACAGAAAAGGCCTATGAAAAAACCCAATGCCCTGGAAGAAGTCAGAGTGCTGTTATTTACAAGTGATATGATTCTACACAGAAAAGACCCCGAAGACCAAAATAACCCCCACAGCTGATAAACATATTCAGCGAAGGACCAGGAAACAAAATTAACACACAAAAATTCTATTCATACACAACAGACATAAAGAAAAGGAAATCGGGGAAATAATTCCACTTACAAGAGCCTCGAAAGTTATCTTGGAATAAATCTAACCAAGAAAGTGAAAGACAGGTACAATGAAAACTTAAAGACACTGAAAAAGGAAATTGAAGAAGGAACCAGGCAATGGGAAGGCCTTAGTGGTCTTGGAATAGCAGAGATGGTACTGTGAAAATGCCCATCCTACAAAAAGCAATTCATAGATTTAAAGCCATCCCCATCAAACGTGCACCGCAATTCCTCAAAGAATTGAAAAAAACCCTCAAATTTCATATGAAAACACAAAAGGCCCAGGAAACCAAAACAATCCTGAACAATAAAAGAACAGTTGAAGTTTTCAATTTAAAATTTTATCTACAAAACTTCTATTTTTTTTCTTCACAAACCCATTTGGTCATTTGAATCATCTCTTGATTTTTAAATTACATTTCTATTAAAAAAATAAGCACATATGTTTCTGTGGAATTTTGCTACTTATACATCATGCTGACTCTTTCCTGGCCATCACTGGTTTTTTTGTGCTTCAGTCAATCAATCAATCAATCAATCAATCAAACAAACAAAATGGACTGGAGAGGTGCTTCAGCAGTTAAGAGTGCTTGTAGCCATTTCAAAGGACCCGAGTTTGGTGCCCAGNGCCTCATGACACCTGTAACTCCAGCTCCGCCATCTTCTTTTCACCTGCATGGTACAGCATCCATGTGCACGAATCCACACACAGACAAATACTTATAAATAAACAGAAATCATTTTCAAAGAAAAAAAAACAGTTCTCATCTCTTGGATATTACTCTGTGAATACGTCTGAGGTATGGGTTAGCCATGAGAAATTACTGATTGTGCCAGGTACCAATGACCCCAGCATTCTACAAGTCATGTTTGAGATTAAAAAAACAGATTTTCCTTGTGGGGATAAATGGGGGGCTATAAATTATCAGGGGGCTCTCTTTTTCTCTCTCTACTTGCTGCCAGCATTTTAAACAAGCATACTTTCTTGCAGTTCCTTGGAGGAATGTAGATTTCCTATTTCTTCTTGACTCTAGAGGAGAATCCTTTTAGGATCCCAGGTTATAGTGGGAGGGGATTTCCTAAGTCTGCCTTGGCAGGCTCCTGTGGTTTGCCCTTTGAGTTATGGAGGCTGCTCGCTCAGACCTGGGCTAATGCTTACTCAGGTTGGCCAGATTCTTGGGGTGAAGTTAGCCTCACAGCTTCCCTCAATTCTGCTGTTGTTGTTAAGATCTATTATTTTTTTATTTTGCATGTCTATTTGCTTGTATGTCTGTATGTCTGTATGTATGGCATATACTTATCCGGTATCTATGAAAGCTGGAAGTGGGCATCCAATCCTCTGTAGCAGGAGTTACAGATGGTTATGAGCTGCCATGTGGGTTCTGGGAATGGAACCTGGGTCCCCTGCAAGAGCAGCCAGGGCTTTAACAGCTGGGGCATCTCCGCAGGCCCTCGGCTACTCTTTCATTGTTCAGGAGTTTCTTTGTCTCTTGTCGGCACACCACTGCTTTAAAGGATTCAAAAAACCATTTATCTGCTTCATTGCTTGAGGCAGAAACCAGACTATGACTTTTAAAAATAGAATCCAACCCAGAGTAATCAGGGAGGGAAGTGCAGGGTGCTGTTTCCAATACATTGCCATTCTATTCTTCCCGAGCGCCACGCTACTGAGACCCAGGGAGGTTATGGGCCAGCCAGGTAGTCTGCGTGAGTCTGCACCCTCTGTGTACTGAAAGAAAATCTACACTCTCCTTTCACTAGAAACTTAAACAATAAAGAGAAGTCCATTAGGAGTATTCAAGAAAACAAACACCAATGTTACCAACTTATATCCCCGGCCACAAGTAAGAGCCCTGGGCATGCGCACTTGCCTCAGCCCACAGATGTAGCTAATGACAGTTACAAGGACAGTGGTTGGCAATTTTTGGATCATGTTTGAAAGGAGGAAAAAAAATCAAAGACTAAGTTGAGTTGAGAGACTTTCTGAGTGTCATGTCATGCCCCAGGCAAGCTCAGCAGTGGGGTCTCTAATGTTACCTGATTACAAGTCTTTGCTGACCAGGATAGGCCTGCTTTTGATGGCTCTGCCATCCCAGCACCTCAGAGGGGCTTCACTCTCTTGGTATGTTTACATAAAAGGCTTAAACAGAAATGTTCTACAACGCACATTGGCTCAATTGTTTTTTTTATCATAGCACAGTTACATAACATAGAAAGCCAAAATTTAAGTGTGTCATATTAACTTAAAATTATCCCTGATCTATGATAATGTACATATTAGTACAAGGTTAAACACTTAAGAATTATCTTTCTACTCTTTTTTCAAGGAGACAAAATTCCAGCAAGGTATTAATCTATAAAAAAATATATTGAAGAGGAAGGTGTCAGATCATGATGATGGCCAACAGGGGCTTGTCATGGTCACGACAAGGAAATGGCAAAGTGGGAAGGGTACCTTGCTTCTTTTTCTAGAGGGCTGCTTGAGATGAACTGTAGCCAACAAAGAAGGCAGCTGAGTGGGATTGCGGTTTGGAGATTAGGAGATCATTTTCATGGGGGAGGAGGAACCAAGCAATACATCCATATATTATGAATGATGGGAGCTAGGAGAGAGCTATAAACACCAAGAGAGGAGTCTCAGAGGGAATCCTGTGGGTGAACAGCCATTGGAGGTTTAGTCAGGTGTCCAAGGCTGTGACAGACTGCCTAACACAAATGACTTAAAAATGGAGGAAGGGTTCGTTTCAAACCTATAGTGGCAAAGAGTTTAGTTAACTCACAGGGGCAGAGGCTTTGGTCTACCACAGTAGCGAGTGTGGGCTGGAGCATTTCACAGCATGACAGACAGGAAGTCATGTAGAGCAGGGACAGGAAGGTCAGGGCGGGATATAGACCCTA
>LOEQ01000268.1:108566-127601 GCA_001685075.1 Bramus lutescens | reverse complement strand
GGCCTACTTCCTGTAACAAGGCCATACCCTGCACAGAGCTTCTTCCAAATTTTAACCCACCAATGGTTAGTCATTAAGCCAGAGTTCCTGCAATCCTATCTTGTCTTTGGGAATGGTATCAGAGACACACCAGAGGTATGCTTTCTTAACTCCCCAGGCATCTCTCTATTATGTCAACCTCAGCATAGGTAAGCTTAAGCTCATGGTTTAGAAGACACACAAGTGAATGTGCACCGACACGTGTCAGTGCAGGCCAACACATGTGCAGGTCTCCTTGCTGTTCTGGAAGGATCTGAGAAACAGCAGGAATGAGAAACACATTTAACACCCACCTCTCGGTGTGTCGATACAATTTACTGCTGAAGAGAAGCAAGTTCTTTGAAAAACACGGCTTGTTTCAGGGAGGGGCAGGGAAAGAATAAGAATAGCCTGGAACATCTTGTGAAAGAAAATAAGCGAGCACTGAAAGAGTAATGTGTACCAAAGGATGCTGAGGAGGATGAAGAGACGCCTGCTGGCCAAGTCCAGTGCGCTTTAGGCATGAACATAAATAATGAGAGTAACAGGGAAGTGCTTTGACTTTATGGACTCCCTGAGCTCACACGGATTTTAAAGAATGAACAAACCAGCAAGAGAGAATTTTATAGTAGAACTCCAACTAGGAAACGCAGTGCTGGAATCAGAGAACCTCTATTTGGCAATTACTGTAGCACTAACTCAGACAAGATAGATTTTCTTTAACTGACTTTGGCATGTGCAAGAGACAATGGGACTTGTAGAGTCCCAAAGTGCATCACCATGGGACATCTGCAATTGTAAAGGAAGATAGGACAACTTCAGGGTGGAGAAAATGCATCACCACAGCACACCTGGAATTATAAAGGAAGGCAGGACAACTTCAGGGTGGAGAAAGTGCACTACCACAACACATCTGTATTTGTAAAGGAAGACAGGACAACTTCAGGGTGGAGAAAGTGCACTACCACAACACATCTGTATTTGTAAAGGAAGACAGGACAACTTSAGGGTGGAGAAAGTGCACTACCACAACACATCTGTATTTGTAAAGGAAGACAGGACAACTTGAGGGTGGAGAAAGTGCACTACCAAAACACATCTGTATTTGTAAAGGAAGACAGGACAACTTGAGGGTGGAGAAAGTGCACTACCAAAACACATCTGTATTTGTAAAGGAAGACAGGACAACTTGAGGGTGGAGAAAGTGCACTACCACAACACATCTGTATTTGTAAAGGAAGACAGGACAACTTGAGGGTGGAGAAAGTGCACTACCACAACACATCTGTATTTGTAAAGGAAGACAGGACAACTTCAGGGTGGAGAAAGTGCATTACCTCAGCACATCTGTATTTGTAAAGGAAGACAGGACAACTTCAGGGTGGAGAAAGCTGGCAGGCATCACCTTACTCCAATCACCAGAGATGGCACAACTGGCCATTCTAGCTTGATCCTAGTTCTGTGATAAAATACTCTGGCCTAAAGCCCATCACTGAATGAAGTCAGGGTAGGGACTCAAGCAGGACAAAGAAAGCTGACCTGCTTGCTGTTCCAAATAGCATTAGCCCTGACCAAGGAACTTATTCCACAGCCAAAGCAGTACAGCGGGAACCACAGAGGATGCCACTTGTCAGCTGATTTACTCACAGGCCTATGCTTACCTAGCTTTCTTACACAGCCCAGGACCGCCTGTACAGGGAATGGTGCCACCCACAGCGGGTTGGACCCTCCTACATTAATTAGCAATCAAGATAATTCCCCGCAGGAACGTCCAAAGACTCCCTTCTCAGATAATTCTAGAAGGTGTTGAGTCGACAGTTTAAGCTAACCGGATATATGGGCCAAGTTGATACCACAGTCTACTGGATGGGACTCAGGGAAAAGACAACATCACAATTTCTACACTGCTCCTGCCCAATCCACAGCTGTAAGTGGTTGTGAGGAAACATTTGATAAAATCTAATCAAGGGTCATTATTGATGCAACTGGTCTGCTGTCTTAGAGCATGCAAAGCACAGGGATGTCAGGGAAGGGCTCAAACAGCTGGGAATTGGAGAACTCTCATGACAGGAGACAACTAAGGGCAGTCAGGGTTCTGCTGTAGATTCTATTTCTGTAAAAGACATATTAGAATAGTTGGCAAATTTTGAGTAGGGACTCTGGGTGAAGAATATGTGAGAAATCTTTATACTTCCCTTGTAACTTTCCAGTAACCCTGAAAACACACAACATCCAAGTTTCATGGACTAAATACTGGACAGGACGTGGATGTTTACAAAGTAGTGTTTCTACTCTTTAAAGGTTTTTAAGTATCTTTATTCTGCATAATGATGAACGTGATGGTTGTTGTTGACTGTCAACTTGATGGTATCTAGAATCACACTGAAGACTAATCTCTGGACATGGCTACGAGGAGGCTTCCAGATGAGGAAAGCTGAGGTGGTAAGACTCATGTGGGTGGTGCCATCCTGCAGCCTGAGTGTAAGGGGGTTGTGAGCTAAGCAATAGCATTCATTCCTGCATCCTGACTGCAGATGCCATACGCTTGTACCACTAGGACTTTCTCACCATGATCAAGTCCACCCTGGATTATGAATCCAAACAAACCCTTCCTTTCTTTAGCTGCTTTTGTCAAGCATTTTGTCCCAACAGTGAGAAAATTAACTAATACAATGGGGTTCATCATAAAAGGTTTTCATGTATGTATAGAATGTCTTGGATCACATTAGCCCTATCTTTACTCCACCATACTCTACTGGTCCTCTTCTCAACCTTTCTTCCGTCCACTTTCTCCTCGTGTGTGTATGTGTGTGTGTGTGTATGTGTGTGCATGTGTGTATGTGTGTGCGTGTGTATGTGTGAGTGTGTGTGCACGTGTATGTGTGTGTGTATGTATGTGTGTATGTGTGTGTATGTGTGAGTGTGTGTGCACGTGTGTGTATGTGTGTATGTATGTGTGTGCGTGTGTGTATGTGTGTGTGCGCGTGTGTATGTGTGAGTGTGTGTGCATGTGTGTATGAGTGTGTATGTGTGTGTATGTGTGAGTGTGTGTATGTGTGTGTATGTGTGTGTATGTGTGTATGTATATGTGTATATGTATATGTATATGTATGTGTATGTGTGTGTATGTGTGTGTATGTGTGTGTGTGTATGGGTGCGCGTGTGTGTGCATGTGTGTGTGACCAATATCCCAGTAGGGCTGCTTACAGTACCTTATTAGTGGTCTACACCTTTCCAGACACTACCTCTTCCTCTGCATATAAACCCTCAGACGTATTGTTTCTACTTTCACAACAAACAACCATCAAACAAACTATAAGCCTTATGATAATAAGAAAGAAATACATGTCTAGGTGAGCTAAAATCCAGACAAGAACATGCCTTGAATTGAAACAAATATATGATCTGAAATAAAGATTTAAATCGTCTTTAATAATAGTGAGAGCTGATCCGTCACAGGAGAGAAAGGGACTTAATAGATACAAAGTCAGATTAAGATTTAAAAAATGCCCAGAATGAAGTACAGAGGAGAAAAAAAGATGGAACAGATGGAATAGATTCCGCGAAGACTGCGGGGAGGCTGAAGGGGCTGGCACACGAGCAGCAGGACCCCCAGAACAGAGGAATAACAGGAAGAAGTGTTTTCAAGGACTTTGGTTAAAAGTCTTCGAAGGAGGTTTTAAAAACCAAACAATATCCAAGGCCAGTAATCCCACTGCCAGATAAACAGGAAGGAGCATAGTAAAGCAGAAGGCAGGCTCCCAGGTAATCTCCAGAAACTAAAGAAGAAGAAAACACCAAAACCAGCAGAGAAACACAAGTAATACATCCAATGCAACTACAATAAGAACAATATTTTACTTCACATTAGAAAAGGCAGAAGTCAGACATGGTGATGCACTCTAGTGCTCAGGAATTAAAAACAGAGTGGACAGAGTGGATGGCCTGGGTTACATGAGATCTTGTTTCTAACAAACTACACAATATGATATCAGACAGAAGGAATAGCAAGAGCCGAAGGAAAAGGAATGAAGCTTCCACCTCAAGAAGGAAGAAGGGGCAGGAGGACTACCAAAGAGAGCTGAACAAAGAAAAATAAAGGTAAGAAAGGGCATAATCAAATCAGAAAAAAATTGGAAATATCAGAGCCAATTCTACCAAATCTGGTAGGGTGGGGACTGGTATACAAAATGCCCACACTAGGGGTAAATAAAGAATGTAACTAGAGATATACTAGAGTCCTAGACGATCAGTATATATTGTAAGTGTTATGTCAGTACTTTTGACAAATAGAACAACATGGAAATTCATTAAGAAGCACAACTCATAAGACATGCGGTGGTGGCCCATACCTTTAATTCCAGTACTCGGGATGCAGAGGTGGGTCGATCTCTGTGAGTTCGAGGCCAGCCTGGTCTACAAGAGCTAGTTCCAGAATAGACTCCAAATGTACAGAGAAACCCTGTCTCCACAAACAAACAAACAAACAAACAAACAAACAGCACAACTCATAAAACTGACCAATCTGATCATGGATTATCAAGTTCAATATATTTAATACATCAGTTTTTTCTAATTGATTTGGTATAAACCTGTTTGTGACACTACCAGACTTTCTACACAAACCCTGACAAACTAAGCCAAACATTTACATGGAAATAAGACTCATCCAGTGCTGTGGGACAATGGACTTGTACTCTGTAAAGATTTGTCAGTTGTATTATTTTAATAAAACATGGATTGGCCAGTAGCCAGGCAGGAAGTAGAGGCAGGGAAACCAGAACAGGAGAATTCTGGGAAGAGGAAAGGCTGACTCTGCAATTGTAACCCAGATGCAAAGGAAGCAAGATGAGAATGCCTCACTGATAAAAGGTACCAAGCCATGTGGCTGACACAGACAAGAATTCTGGGTTAATGTAGGATGTAAGAGTTAATAAGAAGCCTGAGCTAATGGTCAACCAGTTTATGATTAATGTAGATAGATTTCTGTGTGTTTCTTTGGGACTAAACAGCTGTGGGACCATACAGCACAGAAATCTCCACCAACAATCCAGAATATATTTAAAAACCTTGAAGAAGAGCAGATTTGGAAAACTAATACCAATGTGATTTGGAAATCACTTTAAGCTACAAAAAAAAAGATCAGTGATGTGTCAATTAAACATCCTAACTTGTGTGGTCATTCAACTATCAAAGACCAACTTTCCTGAATATAGCTGATAAACAATAAACTGTATCTACATAGTGTGTACAAATTGAAATTTTTGTACAGCCATGAAATCACAATTAAACCAAGGTTAAGAGAGTCAATGAGATGACTTGTTGGGTAAAGGCATTTGCCACTAAGCCCAATGATGTGAGTTCGAGTCCCAGGACCCACATGGTGGAGGATGTGAACAGACTCTGAAAAGATGTCCTCTGATTTCCACAAGTGTTCTGTGGACCTCTGTGCAGGTCCATGAGCAATTATATGTATATTCACACCCATACACATGAATAAATAGCAAAAATGATCTAGGGCAAGGGGCTGGAGAGTTTACTTAGTAGTTAAGAGTACTGGCTTCACTGTCAGAGGACCCTGGTTTAGTTCTCAGCACCCATATGGCAGCTCACAACCATCTGCAACTCCAGTTCCAGGACATTCACTAACCTCTTTTTGACTTCCTCAGGCACCAGGTACATATGTGGTGCATAGACATACATGCAAGCCAAACATTCATACTATAAAATAAAAATCAATACACTTTAAAACATTTAAAGGTAAGAAACATGTTTATCAAGTTTCCTTGTGGCCTTTTCCAACCCTCTTTTCCTAGATCTTCCACCCATGACTGATATGTCTTCTGTCCACAGACATTAGCTTAGTCTTTCTATACTTTTGTTAAATGGAATCATAAAATAGATACCCATCTTGTCTGTTGTCCACTATAAGTATTGTGAGATTCATTTATGCTGCACTATAAATCAAAAGATTCCCACTCCAGGGGTTGGAGAGATGACTCAGTGATTAAGAATGTTTGTTGTTCTTCCAGAAGACTCAAGTTTATTTCCTAGCACCCACAAAATTAGGTAACTCATAACTGCCTGCAATTCCACTTTCAGGAGATCTGATATCCTCTTCTAGTTTACACACACACACACACACACACACACACACACACACACACGGTAAATATTTTAAAATATTTAAATTCATCAAACTTTGTCATGGAACAATTCATTTTTATTGCTTAATAGTATTCTATGATATGGATTGAGTTTACTCATTCAACTGCCAATGGACATTTCAGTTCCTTCAAATGGTTTACAGTTGGGCTAGGGATGAAGCTCAGGGGTGGAATACTTTCACTGCATGTGTAAAACCCTGACTGCAGTCCTTAGCACTGCATAAAATGGGTGTGGTGGTGCACACACTGGACTAGTGAGTTTAGGTTAGCCCAGGCTACATGAGACACTGACATGATAGTATACATAAGTGAACCCCAAAATGTTACCAAGAAACTCCTACAGCTGATGAACACCTTTAGCAAAGTGGCTGGACACAAGATTAACCAAAAAACCCCCTCATTATCCCTCTTATGATATGATAAAATGATAAAAGGGCCGAGAAAGAAATCAATGAAATAATACCTTTTACTATAGCCACACACAATCTAAAATATCTTGGGGTAACTCTAATCAAGCAAGTGAAAGACCTATACAATAAGAACTTCAAGTCTTTGAGGACAAAAATTGGAGAAGATATCAAAAGATGGAAAGATCTCCCATGCTCATGGATGGGTAGGGTTAACATAGTAGACATGGTAATCTTACCAAAGGCAATCTACAAATTCAATGCAATCCCCATCAAAATTCCAAAATAATTCTTTACAGACCTTGAAAAAACAAAACTCAACTTCATATGGAAAAACAAAAACAAACCCAGGATAGCTAAAACAACCCTTACAACAAAAGAACTGTTGGAAGTATCACCATCTCTGATCTCAAGTTCTACTACAGAGCTATAGTAATAAAAACAGCATGGTACTGGCATAAAAACAGACACATTAATCAATGGAATCAAATCTTAGGCCCAGCCCTAAATCCACATACCTATGGATCCTTAATTTTTGACAAAGAAGCCAAAATTAAACATTGGAGAAAAGAAAGCATCTTCAACAAATAGTGCTGGTATAACTGGATGTAAGCATATAAAAAAATGTAAATAAATCCATATCTATCACTCTGCACAGAACTCAAGTCTAAGTGGATCAAAGACCTCAACATAAATCCAGTTACACTGAACCTGATAGAAGAGAAAGTGGGGAACAGCCTTGAATGCATTGGCACAGAAAACAGCCTCCTGAAGAGAACACCAGTAGCACAGACACTGAGACAGAATATTAATAAGTGGGACCTCATGAAACTGAAAAGCTTCTGTAAGGCAAAGGACACTGTCAATAGGACAAAACGAAAGCCTACAGAATGGGAAAAGATCTTCACCAACCCCACATTTGACAGAGGACTAATCTCTAAAATATATAAAGACCTCAAGAAACTAGACATCAACACACACACACACGCACACACACACACACGCACACACACACACGCGCACGCGCACGCACACACAGAGTCCAATTTAAAAAATGGGTACAATCCTAAACAGAGAATTCTCAATGCAAGTCAAAATGACTCTGAGATTCTATCTTACACCTGTCAGAATGGTTAAGATCAAACCCACAAATGACAGTTTATACTGGAGAGGATGTGGAGCAAGGGGAACACTCCTCCATTGGTGGTGGGAGTACAAACTTGTACAGCCACTTTGAAAATCAATATGGTGGTTTCTCAGAAAATTGGGAATCAATCTACCTCAAGACCCAGTGATACGACTCCTGGGCATATACCCAAAGGATGCTCAATCATACCATAAGGATATGTGCTCAACTATGACCATAGCAGCTTTATTTGTAATAGTCAGAACCTGGAAACAACCTAGATGCCCCTCAACCGAAGAACAGATGAAGAAAATGTGCTACATTTACACAATGGAGTATTACTTAGTTGTTAGAAACAATGACATCAGGAAATTTGAGGGAAATGGATGGGACTAAAAGAAATCATCCTGAGTGAGGTAACCCAGGCCCAGAAAGACAAACATGGTATGTACTCATTCATAATTTGATATTAATGGTAAAGTAAAGGATAACAATGCTACAATCCCCAGACTTAGAGAGGTTAGGGAACAAGGAGGGCCCAAGGTGGATATATGGAACTCCCTGGGAAGGGGAAATAGAAGAGATCTCCTGGGAGGACTGTGGGTGGGGATGGGAACTTGAGGGATCAGGATGGAGGGGGTGGGTGGAGTGGGAGAGTACTGGAATAGATGACTGGAAAGGGGGGGCTTTTTAGGAACAGGTAGAAACCGGGTACAATGGAAATGCTCATGAATCTACAAGGGTGACCCCCAGCTAAGACTCCTAGCAACAGTGGATAGGTACCCTGAACTTGCATCCCCTGTGATAAGATTGGTGACTACCCCAATTGTCACTAGAGAGCCTTCATCCAGTAACTGATGGAAACAGATACAGAGACCTACAGTCAAACATTAGGCCGAGCTCAGGGAATCCTGAAGAGAGGGAGGAAGGATTGTGTGAGCTGGAGGGGTCAACGACATTACAAGAAACCCCACAGAAACAACTAGCCTGGCTCATAGGAACTCAGTCTGAACCAACAACCAGGGAATCTGCATGGGACCCAACTAAGCTCTCTACATATATGTGACAGTTATTTAGCTTGGTCTGCTTGTGGGACTCCTAATAGTGGGAGCAGGGGCTGTCCCCTAATGCTTTGGCTGGCTCTTGGGAACCTATTTCTCATACTGGATTGCCTTGCCCAGCCTAAATTCAAGAGAGGTGCTTAGTCTTACTGCAGCTTGATAGGCCATGCTTTGTTGATACCCATGGGAGGCCTGCCCCTTTCTGAACAGAAGACGGGGAGTGGATGGGGAGAGAGAGTGGGAGGAGAGGAGGGAGAAACTGTGGTCAGGATGTAAAATAAATAAATAAAAACAGTATACAAATAAAACTGATATGACTATTCATATGCGAGTATTTGTATGGACCTGTGTATTAATTTATCTTGGATAAATAAATACTTGGGAGGAGAATGCCTGAATCATTTTTAAATTATGTGCATATGTGTATGGGGAGAGGGTGTGTGCACATGAATTTGGGTGTCCTTAGAGATCAGAAGAAGGCATCCATCCTCTAGAGCCGGAGTTGCACACAAGCAGTTGTGAGCCACCCAGTGTGGGTGCTAGGGACCAAACTCACTGCTGAGCCAACCCTCTCGTCTACTTGTATTCCAGAGTGGCCGCAGGATTTCATGCTCCCATCAGAAACGCTGCTTCCCCTCTGCCTCTACCAATCCTGCCTGTCACTACTCCTACATTTTAACCAGCCCAGGAGGTGTGTGATGGTATGTCTCCGTGGATTTAAACTGTAGCTCCTAATGGCTAATGGTCCTGAGAAACTACTTACGTGCTTGTCTGTGCATTCATTCCAAGAGAAACAACAGCCTATATCCACAAAATGATGTTCCCTAAAATGCTCTCAGCTTCCGTCAGTCTTGAGGTGAAAAGCTTCATCACGAGGCTCTGCCCAAGGGCAAGGGCCAAGCAACCATGGACTGAACCCCTTGAAGCCATGAACCACGTAACTATTTCTTCTTTTCCTTTTTCTCAAGTATTTGGTCACAGTAATGACAAAACTGCTTAGTAAAAAACTCAAAAACTGTTAAGTAGAGTACGCCAGGTATCAAGACTTCCTTACTATAAACTACAGTTCAGTTTCCGCGACTTTCGAGTACCTGGGGGTGTGAAGAACCAGCACTATGCCTGCTTCTTCACAGGCTCTCAACCTGAGGGTCTTGACCCCTTTGGGGGTTGAAAGACCCTTGTACAGAAGTCTCATATCAGATATCATCCATGTCAAATATTTATATTACAATTCATAACAGTCACAAAATTACAGTTATGAAGTAGCAACAAAATGATTTTATGGTTGGGGTCACCACAGCAAGAGGAACAGTATTAAAGGGCTGCAGCATTGGGAAGGTTGAGAGCCCCTGGTCTAGAGTGAAGGAAATGCTCTGTCATGGCTGGGGTGGCACTGTGAGACATTTGAGCACATTAAGAAGTTCTATGTATGCTGCTGTCTATAAACTCTACTTCAATTAAACATAACTAATGGCTCAGGTTTTTCCTCACAGCATATTTAAAATTATCTCAAACAGAAGTTTAAGAACCCCCTTCTTGAGATCATGAGCAAGGAAGTCAGGACCGTGAGGGGTGCTCCCAACCACTGAGACAATGGGGCTGATCTAATGGGAGCTCGCCAAGGCCAGCTGGACTGGGACTGATGGAGTATGTGTTCAATCCAGACTCTCTGAACGTGGCTGACAAGGAGAGCTGANCTTGGTCTTCCCACAGGGCAGGGAACCCTGACTGCTCTTTGGACTGGAAAGAGATGGAGAGGGGGGAGGGGGAGGGAATTGGGAGGTGGGCAGGAGGTGGAAATTTTAAATAATACTAATAATAATAAATAAAAAAGAACCCCCTTCTACCTCTTGTAGATTCTAGATCTTTGTAGAATCTAAAGCTTTGCACCTGCATCTGCTGCCTGGTAGGCGTCTGCTTCCATCTGGGTCCCTGGGCTGGTAGTGTGCCTGGTTTCCTGGGCTGCTGGTGTGGCCAGGTCCCTGGGCTGCTGGTGTGCCTGGATTTCTGGGCTGCTGGTGTGCCTGGGTTCCTCGGACTGGTGGTGTACCTGGGTCATCTGTCTGATTTTCAATGACATCACCCTCATATCAGGAGTCCAACATTGGTCGGGCATTGATTGAGCTACTACTGAGGTACTTCAAAGGACCAGAGAGACTCCCAGAGCAATGCTGGCTCCCCTGTGTTCTGGGCTTCCAGCCAGGGCCAGTTCATGGCTGCATGACTAATATCATAATTCAGGGCCCCTGCACTCAAAAGGGCTCTGGGCTCAACACTTTGTCCCCGGAGCTGTCTTGAACCTCTGACTCATTCTGTTTGAACTTATACTATATATTTATATATTTACATATATAAAAGGTCAGCAGTGGATAATATCCCAAGGCCTGGAAACCTTGGGTCATGTGCAGTCTTAACTCTTTCCACCTTCTCTTTTTCTTTACCACGTTGGTTCCGCTGCTCGCTTCCATCCTTTAAAAATGCCCTGGGTGGGCAGCAGATTCCATTCACCTCTCTTGACACTCTCTGCCCTGGGCAGCGATAAACTGTACTGGGGAATAAAGGCTTATACTCTGCTGTCACCTTGAAGATGTATGAATGGGGCTATGAGCGACCCGTGGTCATGCCACAGGCCTCTTAGGGAAGGATAAGGGGGTATCTGTCCCTGCCCAGGCCGGCAGGGTCACGGCACATTTGGGAAGACCTTGAGCTCACCATCACATGGTTCAGTTGTTGTCCGGGGAACAGTGATATCTGTTTCTAGCTGGGGTTATGCACATTTTCACTCTACAGTGGGCCCCACAAATTATGTCACCTGTCCTGACTAGGCATAGCCATATCTTCTCTTTCCTGATCACAGACCAGGCAGCCACATATACAGAACATAACTCTTATCATAACTCTTGGTGAAACACCGTCTTCTACATGCTAGCCAAGCTCATGACTGTGCCTATGGCAAAATCTGCAGGCTGTGAAAGAAGTAGAGTCAGGTCCCATACCTTGCGCAGGGTTTAGAAATGACTCCTAAACACCATTCTTGGGAGGATAACATATAAGCACACCCTGCCATTTTGAGTGATGGTGCATAGAGCACAAAGATGGGAACAAAGAAAGGCAGGCTCTTTTGAGTGGACATTATTCTTCATCATTCATTCATTCATTCATTCATTCATTCATAAACCTAGTGAGTATTCTTGTGGTAGAATATTCTAAATATTAGAGATGCATCACTGAACAGTACATACGACCCACCCCTTACCTTTGCAAACTTAGTCTGGAGAAGAGGAAACAAAACCATTAACATCACCAAGAAATAGAAAACTGGAAAACCAGATCACGTGGTCACAGAGGGCCTCTAGGAAAGGTAGCCTTTCAGCAGTGATGAGAACAGAGTGAGGGAACAAGCCGGAAATAATCTGAAGATTGCCCAAGTGTCAAGTACCTGGAGTGGGCATAGATTTGGGTTTTGAAGAAGGAATAAGAAGGGGCTGGTATGAAGGACAGCAGAGGGCAAAGGATAAGGCAAGGTCAGGGACCAAGGTGGGGATGGAGGCCTTGAGCTGTGTGGAGAGCGTCGGTCACATCCTAAGTCCAGTAGCTTATAGAGAGAGCGAGAGGGTGATGCATGGTGATCTATGTCCTTACTAATGCGCTGTGACTCCTGGGTGGGACAGCGGCTGAGGAGGAGGACAGTTTGGAGGCTAGTGTTGCTCCTGAAGCAAGAGCCCAAAACAGGCTGAGACCTAGGGAGGAGGGAAAAGCGAGGCTTGCTGGAGAGTGTATGGGTGTAAGTAGAGGAGGCTGTGCAGGTTTTCAGCTGAATAACCAGAAAAATGCTATTCCCAAAGCTCATAAAGATGGGGGCAGGACAAACAAGAGATTGTTCCAATTGCATTAAAGGTGAGAAACTTCTATGGTGTCCATGTGGGGACAGTCAGGGGTCACTGGCCTTGCGAATCTGGGATGTGAATGGAGAGGCAATTAGGACAGATTTCAAAGTTTGGAGGCTGAATGATGTCACCCAGAGAGTGGGTATAGAAGAAGACAGCTTAACTTAAAGCAAAAATCACATTTGTACAATTAACAAGTGTGGGAACTTGTGAAATCCAACAATTCTACCTCTGCACTGGTAAGAGCTGTTTAATCAGGTCATTTGGATGGGTTTGAAAGAAACCGGCCAATCTGAACCTCTTTTCCCTTTTGCGCCTGCACGTTGGCTCATGGTGGAGCCAGCCCCTGGGCCTCTGGGGCAATCTGGCTTCTCTGCTGGATGCTCTTGGTGGGATGCAGAAAGCAGGAGGTGAAGTGAATGGGAAACAGGTCAGGAAGGGAAACAGAAGGAAAGAATCTTCCCCTGGGATTTTCATATTGACAGGTTATATTAGAACCCGGCCTTTGTTCTTCTACTCAAGAATTTGCAAGTCACTTGTTTACTGGTCCCAACCCCTACGGCCTCTGCTTGGCCACTCAGCACTGCTAACTAGAGCTCCATCCAGACTGGCCCTGGTGGTTGTTTGCAGCCTCTGCTCACAACATCAAAAACTTGCAACCAGATGTATTCAAGCAGCACCTGGTGCCTTTCTAGCAGTCTAGCAGCTTTTAATGAGCTCGACCATTCCTGTCTTCTTTCCCGGGACGAACCATGGCTTGTGATCTCAGGTACCTCCTGGGCTCCTGTCAAGATTCTTTAGAGCATCATCCTCATGGAGGGCATGGTGCACATCTTCACAGTGCAGGAGCTGCCCTGTTCTGCTGCGACATGAGAATTCAAGTCCCTGCCACCTGCAAATGGGAGCATCCAAACAGTGTTTGCTGAAACTACGGTGGCAGTGGACGCAGTGGGGAAGAGAGAATGGCTGTACCTGGTAGTTGTTGCAGGTAGTTGTGGTGATATGGGATGCTTCGGTGATTCACGGTGAAGCTAGTGGGGGCAGAGATGATGAGCAAGGGGGCAGAAGTAGCAGTGGCAGTTAGAAGCACAGGCCATTTCTACCCTTGAGGAGCCCAGCCCCATGCCACAGGGCCTCTCTTCCTGCAGTGTCCAGGAAGAACAAGAAGATAGAACTTCATCCAGCACAGCACACACCCTCTGTGTATGCACTGGCAGGGCCCACGTGTCAGGACGATCTAGTCAACACAAAGCCTGCACGTGGACACCCACAGAATCAGAGGACAAGCACTTAGGTTCCAGAACGTTAGCAGCTTGCCCCCTAGGTGTCCAAGGGCAGACAAGCAAAGCTGTGTGCATCTGTGGAACCAGGATGTGGTGAGACAACAGCACTCCGTCTGAAGGCATCAGAGGGCGCACCTGTCTCCGTGATTTCAGGGGCGCCTCGGGCCCTGCCCCTCACGGCAGCAGCTCAGGGGCAGATGGGGTCAGAACTGTCTAACAGTTCAAAGTCGGGGCACACAAGAACGCGCTCTCAGAGTGACTTTGCTGCATGCAGTGCTAGCGGAGATGCACGGGTGGCACAGGAGGCGATGTCACGACAGATGATGAGGCAGTCCTGTCAGGATGATGGAAACTCTCCCGGGAGTCCTGACAACCTAGGAAGGTCATGGAGAACTTGAGAGATACACACCCTGAGGGGACTGTTCTGCAGATGGGGGATCAAAGAGGTGATGTTTTCCTTGGCACACTAGAGTCAAGGAAATGATACATTGTGACAAGGTCTGTATGTACTCAGCAGTCACTAGGATTACAATGTTGAGAACATCCAGGGTGTTAGAGCTCTCTACAATTGCCTGCATTTGCTCTCTCACAACTCTTCCCTTGCTGTGCCCAGACACTGAAGGGACGGATGGAAGTGTCCTCCGAAAGTCACATTGTTCTTTTCCAGCCAAAGCATGGCTGAAGCAATGCTGGCAATGACCACATGATCACCATGGGCCATGGCTCTCAGGTCATGAGGAGCATATATATTACTGGGTTTGCTTCTAAACACCAAGTCAAAGAAAGTACACTGGGTTTTGGAGTCTAATGATCTTGAACTTGGCATGTGAAAATTCAGAGAATACATTTCTCTTGTGGTCAGTGGACACATCCAATAATGAATTAAGAACACCTACTGTGGTCCCTGGAGCCCAGTGACGACAGAAGGAGGCCCCACAGTTCCTCTCTTCCCTCTAAGCAGATGATTCAATTAAAAGGATATCTGTGGAACTGGTCACAGGGATAGAGCCTTGAGTTTGACCCTTAGCACCATGTAAAACTTCATGTCTTGGCACTCACCTATAATCCTGCACTTTGTAAGTTGATGCAAGAGGATCAGAAGTTTAAGGTCGTCTTTGCTACATAGGGTGTTCAAGACCAATGTGAACTACATGAGACCAGTCTCAAAATAAGTAAATGAATAACTAGATAGATATCTATTCGTAAGAACCAAACAAAATGTAGAAAAACCATTATCTATAGCAGATTGTGATCACCTTGGAGACTGTTGACATTGTCTAGTCTCAGTAACTAGATATTGATATAGATTAGACATAGACGGTGACCTATGGGCTTTCAGTTGCCCAATGTTCATTTTGCCTGGCTTTTATAAACGTTTGCCTGGTAAGGAATATCTGCACAGGTTATTTTGCTCATAGTTTTTGATCTCCACATTTTATTTGCTTTTTATAAATTCATTTATTCTTTAACAATTATATATATAATATTTATAATGGACTTTGATCCTATCACCTCTATTATCCTCTTATTCTATTCCCTTCCCCCTCCCATCGAACCCCTCCTTTCCAAGTCCCCTCCTACTTTTATGTCTTCATTTTTGGGGGGCTACTGTTAAGCTGCATTTAATTAGAGTTGCTTGCATGAACATGTAAAGGTGGGTTACTGAGTGAGGACAACTTGCTAATGACCACATCACTAAAGAACATGAGCCCCCTCCCCACCTCTGCCAGCAACCCTTGACTATAGCTTCTCTGAGCAGGGTGGAGCCTCATAAGCCCTTCCTCCATCCAGGATGGATTGTTGCCTGGCCCAGTCTTGTGCAGGTTATCACCATTGCTGTGGGTTTCTGGGTGTTACATGCCCCATAGGTCACGTCCGGAGGACAGGTGTCTCAGTACTCCTTCTGGCTTTTACATCCAGCCCACCCCTTCTTCCACCATGTTCTCTGAGTCTTGGAGGAGGTGATGTAGATGCCTCATTTAGGGCTAACTGCTCATCTGTTAACAGTTTTGAAATCATTTTTACCACATATTGTTTAGTATAAAACCTTTTAAGTATGTGACTTAAAACTATAACTAAAAAGTTATACTTTGGTTGAAGCCCACAACTTGTCCTGGGAGATACTGTCAAGCTATGGGAATAGTCTGTCCCAACTCTAGACGAAGGCAGCTAGACTCCATCCCAGGTTTTAAGCCTGTTAAGCCATATGACAAACCCTCCCACCTGCGGCTTAACAACTGTCCTGTGCTAAGATGACAAAGGAACATGAGGGAGAGGGGTTTGAATGTGACTCCAATTGGTTCAGCAAAAAACTAATCAACAGGTTTCCACAGGGTGTGATTAAGGCCCAGCGGATCTCCCAAGACTCCTGTGACATCTGATCCTCCACTGTTAGCAATTAAGTGCTTTCAGTAATACTTCTTGGTCATTCTCTGAAGCTTTGAACCTGAATTCTAAATTAAAACATGAATTAATCAATTCATTCATTGAGTAATTTTGCCTTCCTACCATGGGCTAGGCACCCATAGGTTCCGAGGATATAGCAGAAAAAACAGCAGACATAGATCCTGGCCTCAAAAGCCGTGCCAAATCATGACTAGTGCATATAGCTGAATAGTTAATATTGTACACAAAAGACCAAGTGGGGGGGAATAACATCTATTTCATGCCCCCCTCTTGCCCACCTACACACCTTGCCCGGAGTTAGATTGGACTGGATGAAGGATAACTATCTTCTTTGTGCAAAAATACAGTCTACTTGCTGAGCCAACAACCCCGAGGGCTCTGTTTGCACACAGTGGGTACTTTTCTTGCAGCTCACACAAGGCTCTGGAGTACAGTGGTTTCAGAGAGATGGACTCAAACTGTCTCAGGACCATGACTGTCTCAACCACACCCTCACGGCCTGATGTCATGACAAAGGGCATCTCCTGGTTCATAAGGCCCTAAAGTGGGCCTCAAAGTTGGGACAGAATATGGAAAAATGGTGTGTGAAACTGGGGTGGGAGGGAAGCAGAATGACTCCAGAGCTTCTAGAGCTTCCATCTGAGCGGTAAGGGCCCTTCGGGATATTACTATTCCTGCTGACCTTTGTCTGCTCATCTTCTGTGTCAAAGAAGGGGAGTTGACTCTGGCTTGGTTTCTCCCATAGCTCCTACCTTCCCTGACTAGTATTATTCTCAGAGGAAAAGGGAGGCTGTCCCCACAGTGGCAGGACACACAGGAGGAGCAAGACAGAGCTGGAGTCCATGGGTGTAAGGGCAGGATGCCCAGGTTCAAATGTTTGCAGGACTTTTAGGTCATTTGGGTTCTAGACCCTCCAGGTAATCCAGAGTAGCAAGGACTGATCCTGGTGAGTTAGGCATCTATTGCCTGTGAGATTTCTACTCCCTGCATGAGGTCACCATGACCCAGTGACTTCCCAGAATCCACCGGCATACTCCACATCAAGATGCAGCTCAGACAAAGGATAAATTCTCTTCTCCTCTTTCTCAGGGTGATTGGGTCTGTATCATGGTTCACGCATTCTTGTTTTCACATCTCTGATTATTGATTAACGGCAAGTCATTGGCTATAGACTCACACTGCACACCATGAGCATCTGAAACGTGAGCTGGAAACAAATGTTCACCCTTGAGAGAGACTGGGTTGCCACAAGACTCATAAAACACTTGGGAAATGCAAGGTGCATTTTTCCTTGTCCAGGCAATTTCCCTGTCTCTAGATGGAGAACCACCTGGGCATAGATTGCAAGCTGGAAGTGAGATTTTCACACTAGGGGCAAACTTTACAAGAAAAGGAACAACTGGAGAAAAACCAATTGAGTTAATTGTCTTTGTTCCACCTGCTGCCTATGTGTGCATGGAGCCCCGTCAGCCCTTTCTGAAACCTGGGCTTGTTCCAGTTGGAGAGGCCCTGTGGGAATGGGGTCTCACTGCTTCTGCATACAGTCCACCCTCTCCTAGGAGTGGAACTTAATAAGGAAGTGGCATTTGCAAAGGGTTCGAGGAGTGGCCCTAGGACAGTGATATCTGTTGCCATGACAATGAATATAAAGTCTGTAGTCCATCAGTACTATCTCAGCAGGACCTGGGAGAAGAATGGCCAAGCCAGAGCCGTTACAAGTTTGGTTAGAGATGTATATTCATGAACTAGCAAGAGAATTGGGGGAAATTGCTGTTCAGGCATGCCTTGGCTCACTGTGTGTGCTGCCCTAGACAAATTCAACAGAATAAAAGGGTAAAATGGAGCTTTCTAAAGTGACGACCTGGCTCGTTTTTGTCTTCTTTCCTCAATTTCCTGATGGGTCCTTTCAACATGAATCCATCTGGTAGATTAGAGGTGACAACATCATTTGTGCTATCTGGTGACTATTTGTTGAGGGACGCACCCCTGATCATCTATAGAGATGCGTTCCTGGCTGTGTATAACTCTAGCCTGGCAAAATTAGAGAGGAAACAGCCAAGGAGAAGGGCTCCGTGTAAAGGCGGGCATTTCAGTCACAAGTATAAGCCTCCTCCCCACCCCACTTCCTGCAAAGTCATAGAGAGTAATCAAACTTCTAAGATTCTCTGACAGGAAAAAAAGTGCATGCAATCAGAGGGAAGATGTGGGATGCCTTCTGGAGCACCAAGCACCAAGTCAAATATGAGATACTGGTACATCATCATCCCTGCAGCAGCCACCAGGAATCTCCTCTTTCTCACAAAGTCCTCATTTCTATCCATCATTCTTCTAAATGGCTAAGGTATCAGCATTACTATTTGTGGCAGATTAAAGAAGGTACCATGTTCTCTGAGAGGCAGAGTCTGATTCACCTCTGAAATCTGGTTTGGCCTTGGTTACCTACTTGAAACTACAGAGGACTATGGAGGCTACAACTGTGTCCTCAGAGGCTAAGGAACTGGGACGCCAATAAGAGGAGACACTGGAGAGGGAGTGGGAACTTGGATTTGTATGTATAATGAAAAAAATTATAATTTTTAAAAAACATTTATTTATTATACAATATTTTGTCTGTCTGTATGCCTGAAGGCCAGAAGAGGGCGCCAGATCTTATTACAGATGGTTGTGAGCCACCATGTGG
>LOEQ01000268.1:89127-108501 GCA_001685075.1 Bramus lutescens | reverse complement strand
TTTTTTTTTTTTTTAAGAATGAGAAAGGTCAGGGGTGAAAGGCTGTGGGTCCAGTCTTGGAGCTGACTCTGCCAAAATGCTAGACAATGTGAGTCCCTGGGAAGGACCCTCAGTTATAGCTTGGCCATCAGTGGAACACCACTGTCACTACTAACACTCTAGCCCCGCCATTTGGAGCCAAAGAACCACGCACTCAGGGGATCCTTGACCAAGCTCTTTTGGTAAGATTGTAAGAGATGAGATGAGAGTGGCTGTTTTAAGTTGCTGGATTTTGGAGTGACCTGGTACACACTGCACTCTGAAAAACATCTTCACCATGGCATGGCTCATGATACCAGTGGTCTGGGCTGCTGCCTGTCATCATGTTGGTGTCTGAGGGCCTCATTGCCATGGGAACCATGCTAATCCAAGGGACCTGCACAGCCACACAGGGCTGGGATGATGCCATGGACCATATCTGGATCCCTGGTCCAACAGCAGCTGGGGGATGGGCTGATGTCCATGGCTCATGTTACAATGGGGGTCATAGGAACCTTGCATGTTGAAATTCGAGGGCCATGCTGACCCAGCCCTGTCCCTCACTGGCTCCAGGATAGCTGGCCCTGCCCCTTGCTGGACACTGCAGCAGGAGAGTTGTTGCTAGCACCCCCCACACACACCTTGCCATGCCACAGGAGACCCAACCCCAGCACTCAGGAGAGACAGACCTACCCCTCACCACAGGCATGGCTGAGTGGGGAGGTCCCACTGGCCCAGACTGACCAGCTCAGCTACCACCCAGACCCACATCCTGGGCCTTGGGTTGGCTCACCCTAGCAGCTGCCCCATCTCTGACCTCCTGGAGTACACAAATGGACTGGTCCTGCAGAGCAATAACCGCAGGATCTCAGGGACTCAGAACAACAGCAGGCTATCCGAGAGGAGTTTCCATGAGGGCCCAGTGATGATGCTGTGTCACAGGCCTTGAACCAAACCAATAACTCACTGCAATGAACATTCTGTGGGTGGGGCTGACTGGACAAAGCGGCATACTGCATGACACACCGCAGCTCTCAATGCCACTAGCGTGAATGAAGAGGGGTTGGAACGATGGAGTAAGGTGGGGTTTTTGTTTTGTTTTTAATTAATTTTGGCAGCAGTATACTACAGGGGCAAGGGACTAAGATGGAGAGACTGGGATGTAAGAGGGATTGGGGTGCATATGTGAAATTCCCAAAGAGCCAATAAAGAATTATGTTTAAAAAAATCCATGAAAATTCAAAGTTAGGTGTGTGTGGAATTGGGGGCTGGATCTGGGAGTAGATGGGGGAGGATAAATAAGATCAAAATACAGCACATGAAATTCTTAAATGATTAAAAATAGCCAAAATAGCTTATGAATATGATGTCTTTAATGTAGTTAAATACTCTATCCATATCAAACTACTGAGAATAAAAAACTTGAATTACAGTAAGACTGATGGACCCCATATTAAGTGCTCATTCAGTGGAGGGCAATACAACTCATTTACTAACTTATTTAGCAATCTATTGAGCATCTGATCATTGCAGTTCAAGGTACCAGTGCCTGACTGGAGAATAAATCAGGCAGCCCCATGTCCCTTTCAGATCTTGCTTTCCAATGTCAAGTGTAAACCACTGAGACAGGGGACCCTGGGTGACCAGCTATGCCCCCTCACTAGACAAATGATCGATTTTTACATAGAAGCCTTGAATTTCCCTGACCCAGTGTGCCCTATGGAAACAGGACGGATCAACATCTTCTAGGCATCCGTCCCATAGACCCGTTCACCACATCAAGTGTGGCAGCTGGTGATGCGCTGCTGAGCCTTGCTGTGTGTAGTTATGGCCCAGATCCACTAAGTTCATAGAGAGTGGAGTCTGCCTCTTGGGTTCTACCTCATTAAAAGCCACCTGGCACCACTATGTCCTCACCACCTGTCAGGGAGGGGAAGAAAAATTCCTAGGGTGGTAATGTAAAGAAAACTCAAGGTGTTTTCTTTCCATGAGCTGAAGTCTTGCATGTTTAAAACCAGAGCTCATTGGAATTCACCCAAACCTAGCGAGGTTCCCCAGAGACCCAAAAAAGGCTCAACAGTTTTATTTGTTCCTGAAGCAGGGGACACCGCACAATCCGGTCCACCCGCCTGTCTAGATTAATGTCATTTTCTGGTCTGGTGGGGCTACACTGGGAGGAATCACCCACTAGAGGGCAGCGGGGCACCCAGGCACAGGAGAAAGTGCCCATTTAAGCCTGAGGATTTACTGGAGCACCATATCTGAGGTTTGAAGATAAGCAGCCAAGTTACTTGTCAAGATTTACTTTTTCCAGTTTCAATGACACAACCTCAGTTCTGTTTTCTGATTCATTCATTCAGTCAATGACACAAACTCAGTTCCGTTTTCTGGTTCATTCATTCAGTAAGCCTTCATTGCACCGTGCAGAGTGCTAAGTATACCCAAAAGCTGTGGTGAATTTTACATTCTAATGGGCAGAAGTTTAGACAATACACAGAGACACATCAATATATAGGAAAAAAATCAGGTGGTCATAAAGGCTAGTGAAAAAAAGACAACTTTGGGCAACTAGGAGGTGACATAGGCTGAGTAAAGAAGAGAGTGTGCAACCAAGGCAGAGGGATGAGCTAGTGACAAGGCCAAAGAGGGGTGTGAAGGAGAGGAGACCAGAGGGGGCTGAAATTCAGCAGAAGTGGGGGTGGGTAGAAAAGAGGTCAGCTCGGAGGGTAGCCATGGCTGGGGAAGGTTCTGCTGTCTTATTGGATGCCTGATGGGAAGGCCCTGGAGGGATTCAAGCAGGAGCTAATGCCTTCTGATTTCCATTGGGAATGGATTACTTCAGCTGCCGCATGGAGATGGAATCAGAAGAGAGCAAAAAGAAGAGGGAGGGAGGCCAATGAGCACCTTTACGTTTGTCAAGATGAAAGATGATGGCAACTCTGACTGGGGCAGAGTCGTGGGGACGGAGGGAAGTGGACAAAACTCGGGATGTGTGCTGGAAGTCAGGTTGATAAGACCTGGCTGATGGGTTAGATGCTGTGGGGAAAGGTGAGAAAATAAACGGAATGTTTCCCAGGGAGAATCACTCAGCATCTGAGTAGATTTCATTCTCGTCTTTTCCAGTTACATAGGTGCTTTTATAAAACTGGAATCAGAAAGCGGTTCTACATAATTGTTTTCAACTTTATTCTTTTTTGTGAATATTTCCACAAGCTGAAATTTTTAATGGCCAAATAAACTCATCATAATTTCTTTAGTCAATCATGGCTTGGCATTTGGTGACTTCCAATAGCTCTGCTATTAGAATTAAGGCTGTGGCAAATATCCCCAACATAACTCTTTGGGTGATCTCTGAGGGTTTTGCCCACAATACATTTCCTGAAGCAGAATTACTGAGTCAAAGGTATTTTTAAAAGAAGATCTGATAAATAGGTACTGTCAAAGGACTGGCCACAGTAGGTGTTGTTTGATATTCTCATTGGTTACATTTGAATATTCCCATTTCCCTCTACCATCAGCCAAGCTGAATTTATCATTAAAGAGCCCCTATTCCAGAGCCCAGCATGAGAGCGCACACCTGAAATCCCAGCACTTGGGGGTGAAGGCAAAGGATTAGTTCAGTGCCAGCTTCAAATATGTTTGAGGCATGCCTACACTTCATGAGCTCTGTTTCAAACAAAAGACCAGAACTAAAACCAAAACAGAACATTCTGTTCCATAGCCCAGAATTGATGCACTATCTTAATTCACTCTTTCTGATAGCGACATCTTTCTAGTATTTAACTATCATGTAGGATGGGTGTGTGTGCATGTGTGTGCGTGCGCATGTGTGCATGTGTGTGTGTGCGCCCTGTTCATATTTTTATTCACATTCTCTTCCATTTTTGCCATTTTGTTGATTATTAAGTTTCTCCAGACATACTTATTTATGTTTATATGCCTCTGTGTATATGTGTATCTGTCCACATATGGGTGCCTGCAGAGGTCAGAAGAGGGCATCAGATTCCCTGGAGTCAAAAGGATGTGAGCTATGTGGATGGGTGCTGGGGCCCAGGTCCTCTAGAAGAGCAGCAAGCACTCTTAACCACGGAACCAACTCTCCTGCTCCTAGAAGCCCTCCTATATATGTGCTTTTCCTTGTTCCAGCTGCTTTTTCTTCCTGGTTTCCATCTTTCTTATGCTGTTCACTAAGGGTTTTATGTCTTCCCATATATATCGTTTTCCTCATTTTGCCTTCTCTCTGTTTGCTTTATCAGAGCTTTCTTCACCGAACAGAAGCTCCCAAATACCAACTCATATTTATTTGAGGTAATTTTTATCCTTTTGCTAATCTTTAAAGTCCTCGTTTCTTCACTGACTCCTGTAGAATGAGCCATGGTCTCACGAGGTGTCTCCTGATTGAGTAGTCACAGGGAGAGCTGGAGCAGTATCAGTCACGCTTGGGGCTTTGGTGTGCACTGAAGTACTGTTTTCAAGCCCCCCTTCCCCGAAAGGAATCTGTTTAGCTAGGCATGGTGGCACAGGCCTTCAACCCTAGCCCTCGGAGGCTGAGACAAAAGGATTGTGAGTTCACGGTCTGCCTGACCTGCAGAGTGAATTCAAGGCTTGTAGGAAGATATGTAGATATGGCAGCCCGAGTAACTTGGCAAAACCCTGTCTCAAATTTTAAAGATAAAAATTAAGTTTGGAGACTCTAGGCAATGTTACAGTGCCTCCCTGGCTTGCACAGGCCCCATCTTTGCCCCTTGAAACTGAAACGTGGAAATGAAAGACTAAATCTGTTTGATTTTGCTTAGCACTGATATTCCCTAGACTTTCTTGACTCCAGAGTCTGTTTCCTGTGAGGGTGGTTCTGAGGTGTTTGGGGACAAATGCTTTAGAAGTAGCCTTGTATCTACCTGGTTCATAGAGCCATAGCATTATTGTTGCTAACGCCTGATCATCTGTCTCAGCACTGTTTTAAAACCATCTTTCCATTTCTTGCATTTGGGGAGGAAAATGTTTAGTCAGACAGCGTTGTCTTAGGCTGTGCCATCTCTTGGCTGATGGCCTTTCCATCAGTCCTGCTGACATGTTCACCTCTCTCACACCAAGTGAGCTCTCAGCTTCTCTTCTATTCAGAGCAGTAATGGCTGGTGTTGGGTAATCTGGTACCCAAACCTCCCAGACCACTGTATTCTCTTTACAGATTTTTACTACCGTGAAACAATATCCTTTTTCTCATTCAGTGTTTTAACCTTAAATTTACTTGACTTCCACGTTGTCTCTAAAACTGTTACCTTTGCTTTCTCTTTTGGGTTTTTGACTATTAGATTTTTGCTAAATCTTGAACCCTTCTGAAACCCTTTTGGTCATTTGGCTTTGGCTTTAAGTGTGTGTCTTTCTGTTCTCTTGTTCATCAAAAATTTATTGAGAATTTTGTACAGTGCCAGTATCAGGCACTGGGGAATCCGGTGAACTTCATAAAACAAATATGATGCTTACCTGCATAGAAATCAGCATGGTGTAATAGGTAGACATTAATCAGAGATTTCACAGACGCAAGGCTACTACAGTGGAGGCATAGGGTTAGCACTGTGAGAGACTAAATGCTAGATAGGTTCATAGTGGGATGGTGTCATGAAGTTTGGTAGAGCTGGGGACTCACTCCTCTAAGGGAGAAGGATGTTGTTAACTAGCTTGAGGACAGGGAAGTCACTGCGATCATCACGATGAAGGAAGATGGTAGCAGGAAGGAGCCTGCTGTCAAAGGTTGGCCAAACACAGATAATCAGAGAGCCTGGTGGCAGCAGCAGAAGTGGGAGAGACCAGTGGGGTCAGGCTTAGTAGCTTCATTTAGGGGATTTGAACATTTGATCTAGAAGGAACAAGACATCATTAAATGCTTTAAGCAGAGGGCTTGTTCTGCTACCAAGTTATAGCACCAGGCCTGTGTGTGTGTGTGTGTGTGTGTGTATTCATGTGTGTTTGTGGTCATATGTGGGTGTGCATGGAGGCCAGAGGTCAATCTACCTACTTTGCTTTTTGAGAAAGGGCATTGTCATTAGCCCTGGGCTAACTGATGCAGCTAAGCTGGCTGTCCAGTGAGACCCAGAGATCCTCTTATCTCCACTCCCCTAGAGCTGGCTTTACAAAGGTTCACCACCGTGACCAATTTTTCTCCTGTGTGAGGGGATCATGCACTGCAGCCCATTGCTCACAAGAGTGCATATCTTCTCATTTCTGTACTCTCTGATGGTCAACTGAAACTGCTTGATGGAGTTCACACCATGGAAATGGGCATCTGTTCTCAACCAGAGTTTTTCCCCTGGAGAGCTGATTGTTAAATATTTACTCACATACTCTTGATTAGCATTATCCCAGATGCACCATGTCTCAGTGGGAAATAGATTCCAGGGGAATAAGAAGGAATATAGGGTGGTTGGCTAGGAAGCTGCCAGGATTCTGGTCAATGAAACTGTACCAAGGATGGGAACAGAGGCAATGGAGATGGAGAAAGTGGACTTTTTTTTGACAGACATGGACTACGCTGTTGGACAGAAGTACATTGGAATAGGGTGTTATAGGACACAGAGAGGACCAGGGATCATCCTGCACCTTTCTTTGATTTATATAAATAGCTTAGATATGAAACTGGTTGAGGAAGTGTTTTGTTTAATCCTGGATAGAGAGTTGGTGATACCGAAAAATTAAGAGTTCAGCTTTAGTAACCAAGTAGCGCTGTGGAAGTCTTTGTACACTGTAAATACGCATTATTCTCATTGGTTGATAAGGAGCTGACTGGTCTATAATAGGGCAGGAAGAGACTGGGTGGCAGAGCCAGACTAGGAGGATGCTGAGAAGAAGAAGGGTAGAATCTGAGGAGTCTTGAGCAAAGGAGGCAGGGTGTGTAAGGCAGGGTGAGCCACGTGGTAGAACTTAGATCAGAAATATGGGTTAATTTAGGTATTAAGAGCTAGTTAGTGACAAACCTAAACTATCAGTTGAGCATTTAAAATTAGTATTAAGTTTCTGTGTGGTTACTGGGGAGTTGGCAGTGAGGACGGAAAAATTCTGCCTACAAAGTAGCGGTGAGACCAGGGGGCTTGGAAACCACAGAAGATGTCTGGGCAGCTGCTCCAGCTGGGAGTCACATGTTCTGGAAGGAACAGGCATGAACCCTGGTGCTCCCAGAAGAGATCATGGGATGGAAGGCAAGGTAGCTAAAATTGACCCTCTCAGATAAGTAAAGATATTTGGTAATTAACAATGAACCCAAACTGTGTGTAGATGGATTCTTTGGTGAATTTGAAAGTCTTTGCTTTTTCATCAGAAATTTTTTCCTCTTAACTTTTTACTGTACCTGTGGCTAATGCATCTTTTCCTGACATTGTTTTGTCTTCAGCATCATAGAGCCAAGTTGGCTTCGTTCTTCCTTCCTTCCCTCCCCTCCCTCCCTTCCTCCCTCCTTCTTTTGTCTCCTTCCCTACACCTGGTTTGAATTGATAGTTACCAAATTATTACATACTTCCCTAACTACATATGCTTAATTTCATTACTGACTGATTTCAAACCTCATGGCCATTCTTCTAAGACAGTTTCTCTTCCTGAGTTGTTTGGTTCATTTATTGTGTGGCATGTGAGAGGAACACTATTTTTCATATAAGAAAAAGCAGGAAGCTGGGATCTCTGAGCTTCTGTACATTCTGCAATAGCCTTTCTTCTGCCTTCACACATGAACAACATTCAGACGGGGCACAAAAACTCATGGATTATAATCTTTTGTCCTTGAAATCCTCCAACCACTGATCCATTATCTTCTGGCATTCAGTGCTTACAGACAAAAAGCCATAAATGGATTTTACTTTCCTTCTAGGATGTCAGAAAAAATTCTTTGTGTAGAGATTTAAAAAACTCTTTGCAGAAGTTATGAGATGGCTCGATGGGCAAAGGCATTTGCCACTAAGGCTGACAAGCTGAATTCAATACCTGGGACCTGCATGGTGAAAGGAAAGAACAGAGCCCTCAAAGTTGTCCTATGACCTTCATATGTGTATGTATGTGTATGTGTGCGTGCACACAGATGTATGCACACATACACAAAATAAATAACTGTAACTTTAAAACAAACAAACAAAAAATCCCTTTTTGAGACTGTGCCTGTGGAGTGGGAAGTGTTGATCAGATGGGGGGTGGATCATTTAGGTGGAAGGAACAACACCAGACAGTGTTCACAGGAAAGAATCCATGAAGGGCCTGTTTCCAAGGACACATGTGAAGATCCCTGAGGTGCTACAGACAAATGGACACGGGATACAAGAGGAGGTGGGGTGAAAACTGCACAACCTCCATATTCATGGGATCCCAGGCACAGACGAGTGAGGGACATGGACGGAGTTTGCTTGAGTGAGGAATCCAGTGAGGGCCAAATGGCAAATAGACCGCCCGGCGTGCCCTGACACTGGGGCTCACACCTCACAGAAAGGACATGGTAATGACAACAACACACATGCAAATGAAATAGAAGATTCAGAGGGTGAACAGGGGCCCATCATTCTCCTAGCTAGTTAGCACTCCCTTTGAGAAAGTCTGGGGGAGTCAGGGTGTATCTGGCTGCAGGCTGAGAATGAGCTTTTGTGAGAAATAATTTACATCCACACAACAGGGTCAGGAGAAGCAGGGATGCTCGGGAGCTTTGGAGTCTCACACTCCCTTCATCTCTCTGCCCAGCATGGTGAGGCCAGTGGTGATAACAAGCCATGGACATGTCATGCCATGTTGGCTCTTATTGTACCCGTTACCAGTATTACCTCAGAGGAAACCTGTGGAGGCACATGGCAGAGTGTGTGCCTCCATCGCCCGAGGACTGTCACTGCTGACAGTCTTCTCTAAGCCCATGTGACATTTTATTCTGCTGCTATCAGGGGGAAGGTTGCCTGTCTTTTCCTCCAGTAAGGACAAATGGTCCAGGATTCCAAGGTTGACAGGTAAAATCAACACCTTGCCAGTCCTCTTTCTCCACACAGAAATCTTTAAGGGCTAACTGCAGGGGCATCTTGGGAATATCCCTTTATTCCAAAGGTTCTCTGTGTCCCTGAGTCAGGACATAGAGGGAGACTGCTCCAGATCCTAGCCCCACTACCCACCATGGCAGAGACAGTACAGTGGCATGAGGCAGGCCTGTATTTGTCAGTTTGCACATCCTGAGATGTAAGTGGAAGGCTGTGCCCAAAGAGAGAGACACAAGGGTCTGTGTGTTTAGGACACCTCAACTCAGCCCAAGTGTGCATCTTGGAGCTAGAACTCATTTCCTTGGAAATATTCTTTCTCCTTCCCTGGCAGGAATTGGATGTGGCCTTTATTGGCTGTAGGTAGGCATGACTGTTGAGTCATGTAATAGGTCAATAGTTCTAGGAGAGAGGCGCACCATGGATGTGGCCCATGCTGGAAAGGGTGGCAGAGAGGAAGAGGAGAACACTATCCTGGAGCGTGGGCCTTGGAAGAACAAATACCAGGCCCAGCTGGGCAGCAAAAAGAGGAAAGGGTTTTTGATACATGGCTTACACTAGCTCATGAATTAACTCCTGTAAGCCACTGAGGAGAAAGGACTCAGCAGCCAGGCAAGGCACACAGAAATAAGAGCTCCCTATTTTTCCAATGGTAGACAGCCCAGGGCCCCTATAAGTTGTCTTTCTAGGCTCACAATTGAAGAGAGTTTAGGCTACAAGGCATCTTCTCACAGAGGGTATCGACATCTACTGACCTCTGCCTCAGTAGCCACTCCATGCAGAGTCCTGCTCCATCAACCCAATACAGCATAGAGCTGCACTGAGCCCTTCCTGCTAGCTGGGTGACAAAGCTGTCTAATGCTGCCAATTTTCACCTGAGACATCAACTTCATACAGGAAGCAGTTGGAGCTGGTCTCAGCCCATTGCTTATCCTGGTTGGACATGCCAAGGGTCCTGCGTAGGGCTGGGTCACCTCCACAGGATAATATACTAGGACAGTGAGTGGCTTGTACCCCTGGCACAGCTAAGAAGAGGAAAGAGAAGGTAACTAGAGATAGATTCTTAGCCATCTCAGAAGAACCAGACCCTACACCCTTCTCTTACCCTTTACCATGGGACCACATAGAAGAGGCAAGTATCCTGGAGACTGATGCAGCTCGCTCCTCCCTTCTAGCCTACAAGGTCAGTCCTATCCCAAAGATAGATAGAAAAAGGAAGCAGCTGGGCCTACCAACATGGCCTAATTCAAGGTCACCCTCAAGAATTAGTGAGTTAATCAGATTTGAGTGTCAGGAGGGTATAAGCAAGCTTGACAAGGTCTTGAGACATAGCCCAGGCTAACCTCATACTGTCTGTCTTCCTGCCTTAGACTAGTGAGTGCTAGGACTTTAGGCTAGCACTGCCACACTGACTGCCCAATAGGCTATGAGTGCAGGTAGTTTACTAGGAGTTGGTTCCAGGAAGCACAAGCAGGGGATGGGGACAAGAAACAAGGGACAGAAATTAGCCATCAAAGGTAACACTGGTGAGCAGGTTACTGCCATGGCCAATGGGGATTCTTGGGCAGGCCTTTGTGGAGGTGCAGGAGGAGTATGTTGCACCAGGGCAAATGCCCATGGAGTTGGTGCTTTTCTACCAACTCATGGTTGTGGCTCTGCAAGGCTGTTCCCGAGGACATCAGCCCCCATACTCTCTCTGTCTTGTGAGCTCATAGAGAAAGCCCCTGGATCCTGGTAAGGTCCAAGGGGGAACAGGGGGTTGCTGAAGACATATTCAGTGTGTAGGGAATAGTGAGAGCTAGGAAGCCAGCATGACCTACTGCGGACTGTTACAATGAGAAAAAGTGTCTAGCAAAGACATTGAAGAAGGCCATGTATAGAAAATACATCAACACAGGACAGAATAAGATGAATCTGAAATTAAGTCACTTATTTCAGGCTGTAGAGGTGGCTGGCAAGGTTAGGGCCAGAGAACCCAGATCTGACTTCCAGCTAAGGCACCTGCACTGGAGCCCACTCCTTCCCACCCTCACCAAATGTGCTGATCTACACACAGCCGTCAGCCACAGTCTCCTTGGGGAGTCCAGCTTCTCTTTTGCAGGGGTGTCAGTCCAGAGTGGAAGGGGCTCAGGCAGGTGAGTGCCTATGGATAAAAACCTTGCTGCATCTCTACCTGACAGTAGGAGGCTATGCTGCTAGTCATGACTCAGCTGATGGTGTCGTTCCATTGATGGTGGAGCTGGGGTGGTGGGGGACAGTGATCTGCCTTTCCTCTGTCATATGGGACCAGGGGAATCTCATGCCTTGGGTTTGAACTGCCAGTAAGTTCCCCAGATGTGCACACCAGCAGCAGGACCAGGCATCTCCTCCAGAAGAGATGAAGGGGTGTCTTCCTGTAATATTCTCATCTCATGATCTGGTGGCAATAATTTGACAAACTACTGCCTGAGGACAGCTATGCTTCTGCACCATGGGACAATAAAATTCTTACCCCCACCTCCCCCTCCCTCTCTCATAACAACAACAACAAAAGACCCACAAGGCTGAAAATTGCTAGCATGACATCCCTTTCAGCCCCCAACACTTTCTCTTCGTTGATAATTTTATAGCTGTGCTTATCTAGACAGTGGGTCAGAAGAGATGTTAAGTAGATTTACGCTTGCGTGGAGTCAGATCTGTGTTTATCGAATCTCATCTTGTGCAGCTTCCTTGAGATACGATGCTGGTGCATGAGGAAGTATGTGTCCATGTGTGTTTTAAATCTACATCTTTTCATCAAAAATTAAGGGAAAAAATTCTAATCTGTTCTCAACCAGAGTCAGTAAAAATATGTTCATCAAAACCAATACCATATAGCATGGTGTATTTGCTTACAACATTTTTGTGTGTAGGAGCTTGTGTGTGCATGAGTGTCCTGGAGGCCATATTGGTGTCTTTTTCAACTGCTTCTCCACCATGTTTTTTGGAGGTGGGGGTTTCCCATTGAAGAGCCTAGAGCTTAACAGTTTGGTAAAACTGGTGGACCAGCAAGCCCCAAGGATCCTCCTGTCTCTGCCTCCCAATGCTGAGGTTACAAGCATGAACCACTGCACTGTTGTCTGTGGTTGCCAGGGATCCAAACTCAGGCCCTCCTGCTTGCTCGGCAACCACTTACCGACGAACCCATTTTCTAGTGCCTATACATTAAAAACAACAAACAAACAAACACAATTTCCATGGGGCTGTATGTCATTTTCAACCCTGGTAGAAATGGGAAGGAGGAAACATAAAGGTCTCTGTGTTGTGACTCTCTGTAGGTCACCCGGGGCCCACATTTCATGCCATCTCTTCTCTCAAGCAACATAGCCTCACTCAGGATTTCACAGCCAGCGGGACCAATCCATTTGCTAGACCAGGCTGCATCGTATAAGCGACCTGAGGCTGACACTGCCTTCACAGTTCACACACCCCCTCCATCATTTTTTGTTTTTCATGCAGTTACACACACCACCACACCTGCTTCAAAGTGACAGCGGGTATTTTGTTTACCTTATGAAATGTGAACCCAGCTCATTACATCAAATCTGGTGTTTTTGAACAATACATTCCCAGATTTAGCTCATCAGAACACCGTTAGGTCTAAATATACTCATGGCAATATCGTTTTGCTCCATATGGGCCACTGTGGCTCCTGCCCATCCTCAGCCTCCCTTTGCAGACTGTCTTGTGCACAGCACCTTGTGTGTGAGTACATGATAATTAAAAACTAAACAGAGATGGTGGAATCTAAACGTGGAATTCAACTTTGTTTAAAGTCCCAAATTACCATATCGTTCCTATTGAGCTCTTTCTTCGAGGTGTGAGAAAGGGCTAAGGGTGTCTCCATCCTTCTATTTGCTTTGAAGAAGAAATGGCAGCATTTACAGAATGCCACCTGGAAAGGGAAGGCACCTGGTTATCCCAAGTCTCCAAATTGGGACTCAATCTTCATACTTTTTGCTGTTGGTACAACTTCTGTAGGGAAGTACCTGATTCTTTCTGTTCCTCCAAACCAGTGTACATGGCTAACATTCCAGAACTTTCCAACAGGATGGGGAGAGCATCAGGCTTCTGCCAAACACTTCTGGGACACTGTTCTCTGGCCCAGTTGTGGTCAGACCTGGGTATGTCAGTGGTTCTGGTTCCTTCAGGCTAACCACTTTATGGCTTCAGTCTGTCATGTGAGGGCCGCAGACTTGTCACTGTCCTGGGGATACCCTCCACATCAGGGGAAGCTCTATTCAGTTTCTGCCTCTTGCACCCTATTCCAACCTGATTTCATTGCTTACGGCAATGCTGCACCACTGAATCAAGCTTTTGAATATGGGTTCTCTGTTGTGATCTCTCCCACACTCCTTTGCACCGTTCCCTTGCTGGTTTCCTGCTTAGATATCCCTTACAGGAGACACCAGTCCTAACCCTTTTCCTCCTGCAGGCAGCACCCATCTGCAGCTGTAGCTGTTCATGGGTCAAAGCAGAGCGTGTGAAGGGTGGAGCCGTGTCTGCGTGGCTGCTGTGGCCCTAGCTCCTTACAGCACTGGAGACATGCTAAGCCTGCAAGAACTGTTTGCTGAAAACTGTGGGGCGGAAGGAGGAAAAAGCAAAACATAAAGACTCACACTCACTTTTCTGTGGTCTGCATGGGAAGGACGCCTACCAGGCTGCTGAGCATGATTAGGGGGACTGAGGAAAGCTGTACCAGAGGCTGCTCCAGGGCCAATCACCAGCCTGCCTCACCTGTGGATACAGGACCTCCTGCTGCTACCCATCTGATGACTGGGATTGAGCATGTGTGCCCTAAGCTTACTGCCCCAGTGAGTACAGTCTATGGAACACAGGCCCAGCCTCCTGAGTCCTCTCCACCCTGACACTGAGATATGGCCAGTCTTGGGGTACACTATTTCAGTCATTGCCCCATGCTCCCAGAGATCTTTGAGGGGCTTGAGAACAAACTGCATCCTCTCTAGTGACTAGGGAGCTCCACGTGGGAGCCTCTGAGAGACCAGCTAGGTAGGGGTGGACTGACTTTTCAAGGACAAATTGAGAATGGGTGGCTGTAAGTCACACTGGGAGTCAAACATGGGTTTTCTCTGTCAGAACAGGCTCTGCAGGGTCCCCCTGACCTGCACATCTGCTTCTCAGAGCTGTGGCAAATATTCAAACTGAAAGAAATTCTTGAGGATTCTTTAGGTGAGCTTCAAGTTTATACCGTGTGTGTGTGTGTGTGTGTGTGTGTGTGTGTGTGTGCGCGTGTGTGCGCATGTGTATGGGGTGTGCGCATGTGTATGGGGGAGAAAGAGAGAGGTGTACATTTGTACGTATGTGTGTGTGCATGCACATGTGCATGGGGGAGAAAGGGAGAGGTGTACATTTGTGTGTATGTGTGCATGTGGAAGTTAGAGTGTGTTGATGCTGGATATTTCTCAGCTGCTCTCTATCTTGCATTTTGCAATAAGTTCTTTCACGGAACCTGGAGCTCACCGATTTGGCTAACCAGCTGCCCAGCGAGTTCCGGAGACCCTGCCGTCACCTCCTCAGTGCTAGCATTACAGGCACATACCATTTCATTACTGTTGGCCCTTTAAAAAGATTTTACATTTAATTCTTTTAATTTTATGTCTACGAGCGTTCCCTTGCGTATATGTTGTCATGTGTGCAGCAGGTACCCACAGAAGCCTGACGAGGACATCACATCCTCCAGAACTGGAGCTACAGACAGCTGTGGGCTGTCATGTGGGTTGACATGAGAACTGGAGCTGGTCTTCTGGAAGAGCAGCCAGTGCTCTAACCTCTGACTCCTCTCTCCAGCCCATACATCTGGTTTTTGACATGGGTGCTGGGGATCCAAACTCAGGTCCTCATGCCTGTACATCAAGGATTTACTGACTGAGCCATTTCCACAGCCCTACATTTGGGTTTCAAAGAAAGAGGAAAAAAAGACAATCTTCTTTAAACAAATACTGCGAGAGATCATAAAACATAGATCATTTTCCTTGGGAGCAGATGGCAGGCTGGGGGCTGTTATGGGTGAATCAAGAACCCCAGAAAATCTGTTAGTGGATGCTAAAAGATTGTGTGTGCTTTATAAACTCAAGTGCTGCTGAGACTCTAGAACATAAAACTGATAATTGCTATGATCTTCATTTCTCCCAAGAAGAATCTTTGCTTATTCACCCCTCTTCAGGAGGTATCTGGATAACGCGAGCCCCACCAAGACCCCAAGGCCCTTGTGCACAGGCTGAGTCTGGCAACATCTGTTCCAAATTTCATGCTTATCTCTGGACAATTAATAATGCTAACTTTTGGATCTATGGGTGGGTGTTCCCTCCTCAGAACATCCTGGAACTTCTGGTTTGAGTACCATGCCCAAGCACATTCTTCAACAGATAGAAGCCCTTGCATGGTCTTTTCTGGTAACATCTTTCCCACAGCCCAGGTTCCTCCCAAATCCTTTACAAAAGTTCCCATAGTTGATACTTTTCTATTGCTGTGAGCAGACACCCAGCAGAAGTGATAACAAGGAGGGAACATTTATTTTGACTCAGAGAGTTTTAGGATGTTCAGCTCATAGTCACTTGGTCTCATGTGCTTGGGCATAACATCATGGTGGGAGCATGTAGTGGAGATGATTCTTCATTTTTTGACAGACAGGTAGTAGACAAGGGAATATAAGGAAGTACCAGCATGAGGTGTAGTTCCAAACATGCGGCCTTACTGCACAGTTCCTTCAACTTGGCCCCGTGTCTACTTTTTATGACCTTCCAGCAATTCCATCATATTAAGAATTCATCAACTGATGAACCCACTCATTAGATCAGAGCCCCCACAATTTAATTGTCCTTGGAAACACTACTGCAGAAACACCCAGATATGGGCTCTGCCACTTCCCTCAGCGCCTTCCTAATCTGGTCATTTTGACAGTCAAAATCAAATACCATGTCTCCTATTTCAGCATAGATCTGCAAAAGCTATGCCTACATGCCAATGCCCCTCCTTGGATTGTGGGTCAAAGGTCCAGGGCTGTCCCTAACCTTACTAGCTGTGTGTCTTAGCACACCCAGCCCCCTTCCTAGACGTTCTCAGGTGCTGTGATTAGTCATTACTTCTCGGTGAGCAGCTATGGGAGCTAAGAGGCCACAGGGAGACACAGGCATGCAGCAGGAAGGCTCGGGAGTAGAGAAGGCTCACACAGGAGTGACATTTCTTTTTTAGCTTGTCAAGACCCAGTGATATGAGCCATCCTGGGCTCCCCTCACTATCTATTGTGCCACCCATGTGTCCTCATCAGGGCAGCTGTCTTATGTGCTGGGAGCTGTGACGGCCTCATATGAGGTCGTGTTTGCACTAGTACACATAACAGGTGAATAAGTCAAGGCACAGGGTGAGGAAGGGCTTTGCACAGGACCCCATGTGGCTAAACTGCCATCCCTGGTCACTATGGCTTCTGAATTAGCTGAAGACTGCCCTTAGTCAGCCATGGCAAAATAGTACATAGTGGGGCTGAGGAGAGAGCTCTCTGGGTAAAGGGTTTGCAACACAAGCCTTATGACATAAATTCAAATCCTCAGAACCCCTGTAAAAGCGGGATACAGTAGTACAGGCACCTGTAACTTCAACTCATTCCTGCTGGGAGATGGGAGACAGAGCCAGGAGAATCACTACCAATCACCAGAAGCCTGCTGTGTGACAAGCAGTGAGCAAGAACAGTCTCAGACAACGTAACAGGAAAAGACTGACACCTGAAGCGGTCCTTTGCATGCATGCCTTAGTGCAAATGCACCTTCCTTCCTCCAGTAGATAATGCATGTTCTGGAAATTTCCAAAGTCCATGCTTGAGAGAAGCACCCTGACTGTCACTAGGGAAAGAAAAATATACGTGATCACATTTGGGCACAGATTCCTGCAGCTCATATTTGACAAAGTCAGATATGCACAGCGATCTATCGTGTACATGGGATTGCCTTCAGAAAATGATCTTAACGTCAGCTACACCCCACCCCCAACCCCGGTGGAAATGTGGTAATTTTCAGCAGATCTTCTTTTCTTTTTCTTTCTTGGAACAGATGGTGAGTTTTTTTTTTTTTTATCTCGAATAGCTGCAGTGCGGAAACCGTTATTTGTGCCCTGCGTTCATGGGCGAGGACCTCACGTTTCACAGATGAGCGTGGAAGTGGCTGTTTAGTCTTTGCTCACGCAGGAGATGTGAGAAGACACTTCAATTAAGTGCCACCAGGAAAAAGCGATCGTAAAGTAGCAGGAGCCAACATTTCACTCATCTGTCCCCACCCAAGCCAGATGCTTTTCTTCCTCCTCGGGGTGCCTGTCTAGTGGTTTCCATTGCTTCTGTTGGCACAGCTGGAGCATCGAACTTTCTCTACACTTTCCGTCTTCCACAGGCCTTGCTGTCCTACTTGGTGACCTGGGAGCACACTGGGCTCAGCACCCACCTTGCCAGTGAGGTCTATGCTGCTCGGACCCCCACACAGAGCATAGCTGTGGGATGATTGTGATGATGTCCCGCAGGTGTCATTCCTGTGTGTGTGTGTGTGTGTGTGTGTGTGTGTGTGCGCACGTGCACATGTTTGTGTTTCATCTTTCTGAGACACAATTTTACAATGTATCTCAGGCTGACCTGGACCTTGTAATCCTCCCGCCTTAGCCTCTCAAATGCTGGGATCACAGGCCTGTGCCACCAAGCCCAGTTCATACCCGATGTTTGTTTTTCATGCTTAGGGGACAAGTCAGGTGCTTCCAGCCCATGGGGTTCACAGTGGGGATGGTAGCACCTGGGAAGCAATGCGCTGCTGACCCCTAGCCAAGCTCAATCTCCTCACAATGGCATTGAGGCGAGCACATTACTGCCCTCACCCCAGAGCCAGAAGAAGAAAGCTGAAGGAGCTTCTGGATAGCTCCCACTGACACAGGGGGCCTTGGAACTCTGAGGGCAGGGCCTCTGAATATCCTGTTTCTCCACAAATGTTGGGCTGGGGGGGGGCTGAAATTTGACTCAAAGGTACAAAAGCAGGGTTTTACGTGTTCAGATACCCTTAATAGCAAACTTCTTAAAAAGCCACAGCTGCCACCAGTTCAGGTAATCAACTGACTAATTCCATCCAGATGTCTAATTGACTAGTTACAGTGAGGAGACAATTCCTCCCTTCCAGACAACACATTTTAGTGGTGGCCTTCAGGCAAACAGGCAGTTCCTGGGAGATGAGAGGTTGGGTATATCCCTGAACATGACTTCTTCTTCTTTGGTCCCTAGAACATCTCTTTGTGTGAGCCACAGCGGTCCCTGAGGCTCTGCCTTGTCCTTAGTTCGTTGTCACCCACCGTGGTAGATGTATTATGAAGATGTAGAGTCCTGGCTGCTCCTTTGGCAGGCTGGGTATCTCTACACCAGTCCATAGGTAGAGTCTAGGGAACTGGGTATACAGAGACACCGTCAAAGACTGGGGGTGGGGAAGGCTGGAGTGACACTTGGAGCAGGAGGGTCAGAAAGGCTAAGTGTAGCCATGACCTAACAGTTGGGACAAAAGGCACAAGCAATGGCCTAGGAAAGGGGTCACTAGCTGGAGCCCAGGGCCAAGATACAGTAAAACAAGTGGAAGCCTTGAAAAGCACTGGAGAGAACAGAAAGGCACATCCCATGGGGGTCCAGTGACCCCCAAGTCAGCTTTCTTTCTAGCCTGTAAGGAAAGCTGCATGATTCCGAGATGCTGGCTTTCCCACTGAGCGCTGTTTGGATCTCTCTTCCTCAATATCACTGTGTAATTCATTTTTGCTGCAGGGGCTTTTAAGTACTGGCAAATGTATGGATTCAGAGAAAATGAAATGGAAGGCAAATTGGATTTTGTCTTGAGTGAAAGGATTCCATAGTAATTGATCCCCAACATTCCTGCCCTAGGGGTTCAACCTGGCCTTTACTGGGGAGACACTGTGGTCTACTGTGTCCATGTTAATTTAAAATTTGGGGGATGGGGAGATAGTTGAATTGGTAAAGTGCTTGCCTTACAAGCTTGAGGATGCAAGTTCTAGTCCTTAGAACCATGTACAAAGAGCCAGACATAGTCAGAAGAGGTGGCTCAGTGGTTACGAGTACCCCTCACAGAAGTCCTGAGCTCTGTTCCTAGCACCCACATAGTGGTTCACAACTATCTGTACCTCCAAGTCCAAAGGATCTGATGCCCTTTTCTGGACTTGTGGGTACCAGAAATGAACATGGTACACAGACATGCGGGCAAACATTCATACACATAAAACTAAATAAATCTCAAAAATTACATACACAAAGCCAGGTGTATGCTCGTAATCTACTTCACACACACACACACACACACACACACACACA
>LOEQ01000268.1:65357-78146 GCA_001685075.1 Bramus lutescens | reverse complement strand
CAATTTGTGTGTTGTTGTTTTGGGGTATAAGCTAGCCGTGCGGGAGCCAGGCGGAATGAAAAGCAGGCCCGCTCCCCATTCACTACATAGAACTATGAAAGAGACTCCCAGTTTGGTGGTCAAAGTGTCCCATAGGCTGAGGTTGGGGTTCCTTGGCATGGAAACCCAGGGGTCTCCTGCTCAGGGGGAATCTGGGTTATTCTCGCTCTGTGTGCTAGGGAGGTTCCAGCACAGACCCATGATGCCTGTACTTGCAGAGGCCAACAGAGGGCCCATTGGTTACTGTGCATCTCTCCCTCAGGTACCACTTGCTGTTCGTGGGCTGTGGAGTCTGTTTCTTGGGAGAGTGACATTAGCAATGTAAGCCTATGTATTGCCTTGTGAAAACTTTGATCTGATGTAGATGACAAGATGCCAACGTGCCTAACACATGGTGGGGGAGAGGCTCTGTGACTGTCCCCTTGGTGAGAATTAGAACCTTGGTTGAAGCACACCCCCAGGTATAGGTGAAGGTTTCCGGGAAGGTTTAACTGAAGTGAGAAGATCCACTCTCCCCTGGTATGGGTGGCACCACCACCCATGGCTGGTGGCCCAGACTGAATGAAGAAGAGAAAGTGAGCTGAGTGTCAGTATTCATCTCCTTGCATGTTCCTACTGCCATGACTTTCTGACATGATCCATCATATCCCCAGACTATGAGCCACATAAATTCTTCTTCCCTTATGTTGCTTTTGTCAAGAATTTTATTCTAGAAAGAGAAAGGTTGAAGGCACAAGAAGCCCACACACCTGGTGACGTCCACCTACTGTCTAGGACACCTGTGTTCTTGTGTTCAACTCCACAGGTACTCTGGTGTGTCTGGCTTTTACCCCTCTGATCTCTACCCATAACCTCATTAAATAATACTGGAGAGTCCCTTCCCTAAACTCTTAGCAAGGATGGAGCCAAATGCTTTGGACGGAATTTATAACCTATAATTTTTCTATAACATTGTTTCTGGGGTCAATAGGTGGATGAGGCAGGTGGGGGCAGGAAGAAAGCTGAGAGAAGGAAATATAATTTCAAATTCATTCATGATTTATCTGTTTGCTCCCTGTGACTGCAGGGGAATTTTTAACCACACTGCAAGATGGCCTGCCCATGCCCAGTGCTGCGTGCTGTGGAACGCAGAACAGCTCCGGAATGTTAACCTCTCCTTTGCCGGTGGCTTTCCACCTCACATGTTGCTGACTCCTAGCCTGGCCTTGTGTGGCACTCAGCAATAGCACAAGTCCTCACACAGATAGGTACACGGATTTGCTCCATTCTTTCAACACATAAAGTCACGTTAGACATGTTTGAAATCTCTGTCCTTCGTCCATTTCTGAATCCCCCTCCTTCAGTACAACAGCCCCCCCCCCAATTGCAGTATGGTAAAGCCCTAAGGGGAGCTAGTGAACCCCAGACAGGAACTTTCCAGAAATGCCATTTTCCATGTTAGCCAGCCCAGGCAGCTGAGCCTGTCTCTCAGATGGCTTCCTAGACAAAAGGTTCTCAGCACCAAGTCTGTACCCTGACTTGGTGTATGGAAGTCTTCTCTGTATTTTTCTTGCCCAATCTGCTTCTGTCATTTAATCAAGGATTCTCTCCTGTTCTGGAAGAAAAGGGGCCACGTTGACCCTGGAAGGAGTGGATGGGGCTATTAATCAAGAGAGAGAAGAGACCAAATATGTACAGCTGAGCATAGTTTCCAATTAGTGCACAGAATCACATCCTGGGATGAAAGAAGGGGTTAATCACGATGTTGTCCTGGTGAATACCACACCAGGAAAACTCATCCACACAGCCTGGCCTTCAACAAGCACCCATCCATCTGTCTATACATTGAGCTCAGCTCTCCTTTCCCATTCTGCACGAGAGACAGTCATTGTTTAAAAATGTCACGATAATAATCAGCTTTTGTGGCAAAGATATGAAAAATGTATTGCAAGATCAAAAGGGTGATATTGTCTTCCCTCAGATTACACATTCCACCCACAGAAAGGACTAATCTGATGTCCTCAGAGAGGAAATAGGTAAACATATTCAACATTATCACCATCTATGTTTCATTTCTTGGGGCTTGCTTGAGAAAAAAAGTTATTTATGCATTAATAAAAAAGAATGATTTTGTCCTTAACAAAATAGTAATGGAAGCCTTGAAATCTCAGCTGTGGGCTTTGCAAGCCTAGTCAATCACACCCAGGAGGAACCAGAGATGTTATTGCTGTCTTTGGGGGGGCTAAGTCAGCCCCTCCCATGACCACTCTTATCTTCATTCCTAAGTGAAGTTAGTCATGGACTTGACCCAGTTTCATGACATGCCTTATGTGTCAGGAACAGGGGACAGGCTCCCTCTTGGGAGTTCCCCTCAAATGGGGTGGATTTCTGGCCCGTCAGTCTTCATCAAGCCAGTCCCTTTCTGGGCCTATGCCTCATCTGTGAAATGGGGACAACATGGCTTTAAGGCACACTACACTAGAGGACAGTCACCTGCATGCCAACAACAGGGGCCTCACAGACATGAGGACTCCATCACTGTTGTTTGTAAAATAGGTCTGGCTATGAAATCCAAGGAGGTTGGAAGGGGAAGGCGCTATTAGATTTTTTGAACCTCAGTGACTTGGTCAGCCTCCCAAGAGGACAGAGGACATGCCAGATAGCTCTAGGGTGCTAGAGATAAGGTCCTATGCCATATTCTAGAGGGAAGGGGAGAAACCCTGGGGAAATGAGTCACTCAGCTCCAGGGCCTTCGGAGGGCAGGACGATGCTGACAGGTGGCTCGAATTTCTGCCTTTGAAACAGGCTCATGGCCCCTTCCCTCCTCCAGAAAACCCCAGCTGCACCCAAAGTGTGGGTACATGGGGCTGAGTTTTCCAGAAACCACAGGGATCACATCATTGCCTTTATTTTTTGGGGGGGAGGTGCAGGTAAGAATCTGGGTGGCTAAAGCAAAGAGCTTGTGCATTTATTATGGAACTGAAAATGAAGAACAAGGCAGACCCCAGACTGTCCCCAAGAGTAGCTACTGTGTCTCCATGGCCCTGGGACAGGGTGGGTGGGAAAGCTGCCAAACAGCTCCCTTCCCCCAGGACAAAAGCCTGAATGCAGACAGAATGCCATACAAAGAGTCATGATTAGGATTAGGTCTCTAAATTATAGATTTTAAAGAGACATTTGCCTTGAATTTCAAGTGCCAATTTTACATAGTGTTATTTTTTTCAAATATTTTTGCTGTCAGAAATCCACTTAAAACTGAGTAACTTCATTCAGTGGGTATTACCAAACAGCTGCTGGGGAGTCTGGAGAATTTAAAAACAAGAAAACCAAAAGACAACCTATGTCCTCCAGCAATTTATAGTCTGAGGTGAAGGAGGACAACACAGAGAAAAGAGCCCTGTGAGGGCCCATTGTTTAAGGCTGCCTCTCTGGCCACAGGTCATCCTGAACCCAGTGTGGTGATGTTCAGACTGGATGCCGGTGGAGATCTGTGAAGTAAATGCTCTGACTTTCATTTCCTATTCAGCTTTAACATCTCTGAGCGTTGTACACTTGAATCATGAGCTCTGTGCCTCTGGATAACCACCCTCCCATTTATTGAAGAAGTGGCGATATTTTGAATGTAAAATGTGCCCCACAGGCTGACGTGTTTGAGCATTTATTCCTCAGCTATTTGTACTGTTTGGGGATGTTGTGAAACCTTTAGTGGGCACCAGGTGGAAAAAGGTAAGTCACTGGGAGATAGGCCATGAGGGTTATAGCCTGGCTTTGATCCTAGCTTGAGCTCTTCCTTCCTGATCCACTGAGACCCAATAAGATGTACCACAAGCTCCCGCTGCCATAGATGGAGTCCCACAATGAGTAGCTCTCTGTCTGCTATGCCTTCCTTACCAAGAAGGACTGGGTCCCCTTCGAGTATAAGATAAACCTCTCCCTTCTCAGGTTGCTTTTATCAGGTATTTGGCACAGAAGTGATAAAAGTAACTAATTTAAAGAATTAGTATCAGGAGTGGGGTTGTTGCTACGAGAAACCTGACCCTGTGATTTGTAGATATTTAGAACTGGTTTGTAGGACAAACGTGAGAGTGTAGTGAACTATTCTGAGGGGAATTCAGGAGGCTAGAATGACAGTAGAAATGCAAGCAAGAGAGCCTGTGCTCATGAGGTTTTGGAGATGTCTATCAGGGATTGTGCTAGAAAGCACTCATATTACCTTCTGACAAATAAGTTGGCTGTGTTCTTCCAGTGTTTTGAAAGTCTGGGTAATGCTTATCTAAAAATGATAGACAACACTTATTTTTTTGGTGGAGTAATTTAAACCAGCATAGCATTTAGACTGTGGTGTGGTTACTGCTTGTGGTATTTAGATATACATACAACAGGGAAGGGAGGGGAGGGAGGGAGGGAGGAAAGGAGAGAGAAGAGAAGAACAGAGAAAAGTGGAACACAAATATGAAGAAAATGTAGAGTTTATTAAAGACAGGAGCTTGAGCGTATTTAAAGCTCCAGACAAGTTGGGTGCAGAGAAAGTCACTGTAATTGTTAAGCAGATTGACGACATAAAGAGAAATCTCACACTTTGCCCCAGGATAATAAGAAAAGTATCTTAAGTGCAAGACCTCATCCACCGAGAGTTCCAGGGAGTAACAACACACTCATTTTTAAAAACTGTCATTTGAAAAGAGAAGGCCTGAACAAAGAGCCTGACCAGGAGTCTGCTTGAGCTCCCCCACCTAGGGAAGTGTCTATGCAGACTCTTTCCCCAGACATTCAGAACACAAGAGGTACAGCGTCATAGAGGCTCGCATCAGGTTCCAGAACAAAGTCACTGAGGTCAGGCAGTATTTAGAAGGATGGGATTTCTTGAAAATTGACCCCGAGAGGCCAGTGTATGAACACGAGGCCTAATTTTTAATAGAAACCATATGACAAAGAAATGCCGGGAGCAGAGTGTCTGCAGAGGAAAGCTGTAGGCACTGAGTAGAGCCAGTCTAGGAGAGATGATCATGTTTGCAGTGGGCAGCAAAGCTGAAAGAGTGGAGCTACCCATGCCCTGGGGGCACAGATGCTGCTGTTATTACTACAGACACTAGACACGGAGCTCTAGGAGTTAGGTTTTGACCCACTGGGTTTAGGACTCATGTTGGTTCAGTCTTTCCTCATGCCCTCTTTCTTCCCTATGGGTTGGCCATGTTTATTCTGTAGCATTGAATACTAGCAGTATATAAACTATTTTTTTTTAAAAATTTTTACAGAGCTCACAGCTTTGAGTTTGCCTTGAGTCTCAGAAGAGATTTTGAACTTTGGATTTTTGAACAGTGTTGAAACTGTTAGGAGTATTGGGATTTTTGAAGTTGGACTGAATACATCTTACAATGTGAGCTGGCCATGAGTCTACAGGGGCCAAGGGTAGAATGTTATGACTTGAATATAAAAATGTTCCCTGTAGTCTTATGTGTTTGAACACTTGATCTCAAGATGTGGTACTGTTTAGGAAGTTCTTCAATTTTCAGTAGGCTAGACAGAATAAATAGGTCGCTGGGAAAGAGGGTGCGGTTATAGCCTGATCCTCATATTGCCCAAGCTGCTTCCTAATTTACTAAGATATATATTAAAAAATACTTTGCTACAACCCAAGCCAACACATCTGTCCTGCCACTGTCAATGACTGATCGTCTTACATCATCCCCCAGTGCAAATGTCTCCTCTTCCATGTGGCTTCTGTTAGCAATTTTGTCACAGCACTGAAAACAGTAACAAAGAAGGAAGTTTTCACTTGCCCCGTTCCTGCCAAGGAGCCTTGGCCTTCTATCGTGTTTCTCCTACAAAGGCAGCAACAAGACTACCCACGGCTACAGTGCCTGCCTAACTCCATCTCAGTGAGCCTCCTTGTCTGGACCACGCGTTCTCCCCGCCTCAGATCCAGCTCCCCCACATCTCCATCTTCGTTAGTCTGGCCTTGCTGTTGTTCTGCCTCTTATTTCTGCTTGTAGATACTGGGGCTCTGCCTGACCCCCAGTCCTGAGCCTCACCTCCATTTATGAAAGGAAGAACAGGGCATATGTTATGAGGAACTTGGGAAAACAGACTCTCAGTGAAGCACAACACTGCTTTAATATTTGATAGTCTCTTTAGAAACCTCATAGGCATTACTCCCTGGTCAGAGTGGGTCTGGGTTCTGGTCATAACTCACTGCCTGTGTAGCCTTGAGTCAAATACTCTCTCTGAATACTACTTTCCTTATTTGTTAAATAAGGGTGTGAACCCAACTCTCTCTCAGACCCTTTCCCACTCTAACACATGATGAGGTTCTTCCTCCTTCAGGTAAGTCTGTTTTCTTCAGGTCACACCAGCCAATGTAGGAAATCCACCATCCTTGTGGTTCATCTTACTGCCATCTCATCTCACTTGGATGAGTTCTAGAATAACACAGGAGGTGCTCCTCTGGGCATACCTGTGGGGTATTAACTTGGCAAGGCTAACTGAGGTGGAAAGGACCCACTTACTGTGGGCGGCACCATTCCATGGGCTGGGATCCTAGACTGTATAAAAAGAAACACGTGAGCTGGACACAGGTAACCTTTGCTTCTTGATTGTGTGTCCAGTGTGATGAGCTGCCCCCATATTTGCTGCTGTGACCTCCCTACCATGATCCTAAGCAGCTTTGGTCCATGTATTTTATCCCAGGAGAGAAAAAGAAATTGAGATGATTATCTCCCATGATGCTCTTTTAGCTATAATGAAGGCCTCTGATTAATCCAACATTCAAATTATTTTTTTGCAGCATTAAAGGGTAAATAAATTTGTGACCACTAATGTAAAAGTCAAAACACATTCAAGGATATTATGCTGTGGAGAAAAATTCAATTCATTTTTGCTTCCAAAGGGCCAGTGACTACCTTGTGATAAACTACTAGGAACGAAACCGTCCGGTGAATTGTAGACTGCTTCCACAAATTACTTCTCAAATTCCATCTGTCCATGCTGCTCTGCTATTAAAATTTCTAATCTAGAAGGAGAATTCTATAACAAGTGTGGGTTTCAATCCCATGTCTCAATATTGGGACCCGCCATCCATCCTCGCTTGTCATAATAGATTGATTGCCCTTAGAAGTGGGTCTTCAGGAATGGTGGAGTGTCCCCAGCCTTTCAGTCTCTTACAAGGGACTTCATTCAGTGCCTAACTATATACCTGGTTTTCAAATTTTTACTCTGCTGTCATCTTACCCCCATGTAATCTCACAGTTTGAACTCATCAATGTTTGTAACCCAGAAACATACTGGGGTGAATGAAGATTTTATCTGCCCCCTGCCCAAGCTTAGCAAACCCCTCAAAACTACCAAAGAAATTCTCATCAAAGTACAGAACATCCCAGTCACTCTAGTATTCTCGAGGAGGGGTTGGGGGGTCACTCCATATTCATCACTCCTATCTAAGTATTTCATACTATTTATGTGACTTATTATGCCATTTGACTGGCCTGGACAATAAACCTCAGACATCTTGAGAACCTAGCCCACTGCAACACACACACACACATACACACACACCTCTAGGGGGCTCAAGGGAGAAAAGGCTTACACATTTTTACAACCACATCTTGGAACCGTCTGGCCTTTAGGAAGCTGAGGCAAATTCTAGGTCTAGCCAGGTTCAGTGGATGGGCTCTGTCAGACACATACTGTTTCTCCCAGTCAAGGCAAGAGAAATAAACAAGGGTTTCAGATGACAAGCAGGCCATCTGCTTCCAAAGACCGTTCGAGCTGTTCTAGTCAACCACGGGAACTAGCCAGAGAGGTGAGGAGAGGGATGGAGAAAGTTAACACAGATCACTGAGGCTACAACCTCACCAGGGAAGCACGCCAGGACGTATATCTGTCTCTGTGATAGATAGCTCCCCCTGTCCCTGATGCTATGATGGCAGATGGAATCTTTTCAGAGCAGAAGCTGGCCAGGCTTGAGGGTAGGCCAGGTACTCAAGAAAAGCATTTTTGATGTACACAGCCCTTGAGGGGCAAAGCCTAGGAATGCAGTGCCCCTTCCCTGAGGCCCCAGGGAACTTCTAGGGAATGTGCCCAGAACCTCTGGTGCATAGACTTCCTCTTCCTCTCACTCAAAGATGCAAGAGACATCTTGCTCATCTTTTAGTTTATCAGTAGCCAATTCTGTGGCCCTGCTTCTGCTCCACTCAAGTGGGCTTAGAGGAGCATGAGTGGAGGACACATTGTTGACCCTACCCTGACATTTTACCCCATGCAGTTTGTCAAAGACACTCCCAAAAACTCATTGCCACGCCAAGGATGGCTCCAGGACAGGGCAAGAATCCTATTGTGGATAATGAAGTGTGAGTCCACCAGAGAAGGATATGTCATGTTTGTGTGCTGATGGGGAATGCAGGGGTCAGGTAGAGGGTTATGCCATTCTATAGAGGATGGCAGAGTAGAACCAACCAGGTTCTTGTTCACAATGACAGCTCCAAGCTTTAGGCCTACCATCGCTAGGACTAGGCAATGCATGAGAATGATTCTCCAATCATTTGGGCCAATCTGAGGGGGGCTTTCTGTAACTTGAGGGGATAAGTGACTGACAAGGCACTCAGGACTTGAGCTGAGACAAGCTGTGAATCTCAGAGATAGGAGCAGTGACTTGAGCTCCTCAGTGCTCCTGGGCTCTCTAGTACCCAAAGTCTGAACTGAACTTCTTCCCAAAGAGGAATGGCTGACAAGTGCCACATGGGGCGGGAGGGCTATTTTCAACCTTAGAAATGGAGCTGCCTTTAATCTGGATGAGGGCCTCATCTTCATCTCACCTGTGGGTGTGGCTATTCCAGCATCTTGCGGAGGGTACACGAGGCTTCTCAGGTCATGGTTCACTTCTCGGATACATGCTGACCAAGACCTCATTGAAATTTAGCTGAACTTCTCGGAGCCCTAGTCTCAATGGGTCCTTAACCCTGGCTTGCTATCTTGAGTTTAAGAGAATTCCACCAAGTCAATTTATCCAGAAACCTAGGCTTGCAATCCAGTAAGGCTCCTCCTCCTCACTCTTGACAATTGGTCAGTTCCCTACTCCCCAGTGCTGACCAAAGACCTTGCAGTAACTTTTACCCTTTCCCTGCCCATTGGCTACAAATTCCCACATGTCCTTGTTGGACTGATAATTGAGTCCAGGGTCTTTCTCCCTGATGACAGCCTTGACCATATGAATAAAACCTCCTCCACCATCATTTTTATATCTGTTTGTTTATATGAGAGGGTCTTAAATAGCACAGGCTAGCCTTGAATTCACTATATTACTGAGGATAACCTTGAACTTCTGATCTTCTTGCTTCCATCTCCCAGGTTCTGAGACCACAGGTGGGTAACACGGTGCTCAATTTATGTAGCTCTGGGATCAAACCCAGGGCTCTGTACTTGGTAGCGAGCACTCTACCAACTGAGATACATCACCACCATGTCTAACACGTGTCAACACAGTCTCACAGTCATAGACCACTCGTTTGCCCTCAGCACCCATGTCTGCTTTTCTTTTTAGTAACTAAGAAAAGCCTGCCACTCAGAGCACTTCTCCTCTCCCCTTGTTCGGATTCCTCAGTCTCCTGCTACAATGCTTTCACACAAACACTAGCTTGAGTTTTCCACAACACCATTAGGATTAAAAGCTACATAGCCAATGTCAAGAAGCTTGATGTTAGCATATCTGGATACATGAACAGAAGATGCCCTTTCCAGAGAGGGAGTGAGGAGAAGGAAGGGGCACAAAGCCTGCATGGATGACATGAAGGGTAATTTTGATTATCGACTGGTCAGGCTTAGAAATGCCTGTTGTGATGACGTAGCAGGTAAGGGTACCAAGCCTGATGACACGAAACCCACTCAGTGGAAGGAGAGAACAGACTGCAACAAGTTGTCCTCTGTTCTCCAGATGCACACGCTGGCATGTCTAAGCATTTAAGTACGCAAGTGCGCGCGCACACACACACCAAAAAATATAAGTATTGGCTGGTTTTGTGTGTCAACTTGACACAAGCTAGAGTCATCAGAGAGGAAGGCGCCTCAGTTGAGGAAGTGCCTCCATAAGATCCAGCTGAAAGGCATTTTTTTCAACTAGCGATCAATGGGGGAGGACCCAACCCATGGGTGGGTGGTGCCATCCCTGGGCTGGGTTCTCTAAGAAAGCAGACTGAGCAAGCCAGGAGGCAGCTCTCCACCATGACCTCTGCATCAGCTCCTGCCTCTAGGTTCTGGCCCTGCTTGAGCTCCTGTCCTGACTTCCTGTGATGATGAACTTCAATATGGAAGTATAAGTCAAATAAACCCTTTCTTCTTCAACTTGCTCTTTGGTCGTGGTGTTTCATCAAAGTGATAGAAACTGTAAACGATACATAAACAAATACATCACACTTCTTTTTTTAAAAGAAAGAATTGCCTGAAGAAGGAAGGCACACCCTGTATGTAGGTGACACCATCCCATGGGCTGGGTGTCTGACTCAGCAAACAGGCAAACAAAAGAAAGTTAGGTGAGCAGGTTAGAGAACTGGAAGGGCCAAGAAAGGTAAGTAGAGGTTGATAAGTCCACGGATCAGCTTCTTTACCTGGAGAGCCAGTTTGCGGCAGGGCATCCTTGATTTACATGCCAAACAGCCCACGTCTGTATTGAACTTAGTTCCAGCTGAACAATCACAGAATTTCTGTATGCCAATTCTAGCCCATCAAATTTTCCACACCTAAGAGATCCCTCCAGACAACCTGAGCAGGTGTTCATGTCACCTGGCAAAGGATGTTAATAGGGCTGCGTAGAGTTGGGGGACTAATATGGTGGTTACTGTTCATGATCTGGCAGTGGGTGCCAGATTGCTTTGTGTGCTTTCCTTTCACCTAGAGGAGGGGAGAGGTCAAAATCTGTGGTTTTGCTTGCTTTGTCCCACTCAGATCTAGGTCATAGAAGGATTCCCTTTAAATCGCTATATCATTTGACTGTGCTCCCCTCTCTCCACCTACATTAACACCTTCAGCTCAGTACCCACCTTGTGGTCTGAGTTGGAATCTACCATGCGTAGAGGGAAGGGGACAGTGAAGGTATCTGAATTACTGACTGGAATGTTGCCATGCTTTTCCATGACAAAACCACTCTTGCTAAGCACATGTTGATTTTCCTGGTTAAATAGTAAGAAAGAATGCTTCACCCAGCACCAAATGCCCTAACCAAAGGAGGCTCCAGTTTACAAAGCTCAAGCTTTCTGAAGGAAATAACTGTTTTTCACCAAAGGGGGGGAAACTTTACCAGTACATCAAACTCAGCATGACCAGAGGGCCTAGCCCAGAAGCTGGCTGCCCCTGGGGTTCACCCACAGGAGGAGGCAGAGGATTTCGAGAACCGGATAAGCTGTGGGTACAGGTGGGACTCCTGTATGTCTTCTGGCCTGGGTGGCAGTGTGCTGTAGGCATGAAGGGAAGGTTGGCACACTCTAAGGTGTGATCCTAAAGAAGCCTAAGTCCCGAGTCTGACAAAGTGGCACAGAGACACATGTGACCAAAATAAATTCCAAGAGGCACTTGGTATTTCTGAGTAATTCCATGGCTGGCTGAAGATGCACCACATTTTGCTGATGCCATGGGGGGCAGGTTGTGTTTCATTAGAGGCAGGAAATGTAGATCAAAGACTGGAGGCTAAGGATGCCGAGATCACAGAAGGCAGCTGAGCCCCTGGATGATTTCCAAGAGGCCAAGTCTCAGGCCTGAGAAAGTAAAGAGGATGAGACAGACAGCGACTTGTTTCTACTGTTCTCAGTCCTCAGGCTGACACAGCACCCTCTCCACAGCCAGTTAAGCTCTGATCAGCAGGATGGGAGCAAGAGATGCTCCCCAACCCTGAGACTCCAAGGCAGGTACCCTGGGTCCCCTTTTAGAGAAACTACTGGGTCCTCAAAATGAAACATACTTCCTAGCTCTGCCCTCTTGCAGTGTTCCAACATGGTGCTAGGAAAATGTTGACAAAATGGGTGTCTCTGATTATCAAGCTGCTCTTATGGGCACATAGAGGAACTTGCCATGACAAGGCCCATATGTCCTGGAGACCAGACCTTGTGAGACCATGTCAACCACACTTTCAGAGCTTGATGTGGGGGTATGCAGGATTTGTGCGGTTTTTGGTATGGAACAGGAGCACAGCTGATTTGTGGTGTTCCTTCATTCTGAGCAGATGAAGCTGTGACAAGGCTCTGCCTCTACAGTGCTCCTCACTCTCAGAACAGCTCCTTGCCACCTTCTGCTCCTTGCACTTCCCACGGGGCCAGATAGACAACAGAGGCCCTGACTGAGCCAATGCCCCCACCTCTTCACCCCAAGTAGTTTCTAATTTTAACTGGAACTTCCTTGGGACAATATTTACCCATAATCCTTAGGGACTCACTCATTTTTCTATCTCTTTAGCCATTTATCCCTCTGGGGCTTGCTACACTCATCGTGTGGGATACAGTCTTTGCACGTGGCAGATAGGTAGATGAACAAGGTGAGGTGCCTTTCTACTCTGGTTGCTCATAGGGCAATAGCGAGTCAATGGGCACAATGCAGTGTCAGCTGATGCAGGAGAAACCTGAAGCCTAATACTGATGCAAAGAGCAAGTACCAAGCTGCAAATGCCAAGCTCTTTCTGCTATGATATGGGCAGATGACGACACCACTAAGCTAGCATACTAGGTCTAGAAAGCAAGGGGCAAAGATACAGAGAGAGAGAGAGAGAGAGAGAGAGAGAGAGAGAGAGAGAGAGAG
>LOEQ01000268.1:43788-61041 GCA_001685075.1 Bramus lutescens | reverse complement strand
TCCCTACCTTTCCTACGAGGACAGGTAAGTGCAGCTAGGCTGTGGAAAACACAGGGAATGACCACTAAAGCCTTAAAGCTGGATACAACCTTGCAGAACTTCACAACACCAAGGGTATTAGTCTCTTCACCACAGACTTTTTTACATTAATTTTAATTTGTAAAATATTGCATTTAACATCACTTTTCTTGATTATTGAGTTTCTGTGTTAGAGGCAAGGGCCTCAGCTGTCATATCCTCATGCCTGGAAAAGGCATGGAGGGTGAAGGGGTGAATCACTGTTCTTACTCTCACGGGCCTTAAAGAAGATGGAAGGGTGGCGGGCTGCAGTGTTCTGGGTGAGACAGAACCTTCATGAATGTGATCAATGCTTTTATTCACAATGCCCCAGAGACACACCTCAACCCCTCCCCCAGGTGAAGACACAGATGGGAGGGTCCATCTACACCAGACAAGGAATCTGTCAGCACCTCATTTAACCTCCAAGATAAGCAAACATCTCTCTTTGCAGTTAATTTAGGGTGTATGTGTGTGCATGTGCATGAGTATACACACACGTGGAGGACAACGTGAAGTCAGTTCTCTTCTTCCACCGTGTGGGTTCCACAAGTTGAACTCAGGCCATCAGACTTGATGGTAATTACCTTTAGCCAATAAAGTGCCAGCCCGTGAAAGAGATTTCTGCTGTTCACGGTATCCTGTTACAGACAGCCTAAGACACCAAGACATGGGTGACTCTAATAAATTTCAAATAAACCCAATGGGCTTCCCATGAGGAACAAAAGTCAGTGTAGAACACTCTCTCTCTCTCTCTCTCTCTCTCTCTCTCTCTCTCTCACACACACACACATTCTGCTCTCAAGTTCCGTGATGATGTAGGTCTGTGTATATGCAAGTGAGGCCCTCTGTACATGTTGTATGTGGAGGCCTCTGGAGACCAGAGGCTAATATTGGGTGTCTTCTTTAATGGCCATCTACTTCATTTTTTGGGACACAGTCTCTCACTAAACCTGGCGCTCACCAATTGTTTAGGCTGGCTGACCAGTGAGCTCCCAGGCACCCACCTATTTCGCTCCCATCCCCAGTGATGGGGTTACAGACACATGCTGCTGCGTGTTCCTCTTATGTGGGTGCTGGGGATCAGAACTCAGGTCCTCATGCTTACACAGTAAGCCCTGTACTGACAGATCACCCCCAGGCCCAGCACTGGGCTTTCCATCAGTGACACTGCTTGCTTCAAGATGACATATTTAACAGTAGGGGAATGTCCTTTTCTCTTCCTAAAGACATACTTTCCACCCCATCTGTATTTACATGGGGCCATGTGACCTGTGCAGGGAAGTAGGGACAGGAGAGCGAATGAAGCATCACTCCTGAGCTGGGCCAGTTAAAAGTCAGGGGCCTTTCCTACACTCTCTCTTCTGTCTTCACCCACAGTGACTTTGGAAACCACACAAGGGAAGGAGTCTGGCACCAAAATTACTGTATGCAGTAAAAAGAACTGTATTCTGGCACTGCAGGGGACATGAGCATGCAGCGTGTACCATGGGCAGGCAGGGGTGTTGATTGTGACAGTTACATTATCTTGACTAGGAAGAACACTGGAATTATTTGTCCAGTCAATAAGGTGTGGAGACAGAACAAGAACAGTTTTTGACATTCGAGGGACAGACACTTGATCCTCTAAGTGTGCTTTGTTGTTGTTGCTACTGTTCTACTTTTTGGTTTTTTTTTTTGAAGTAATAAGGATGTGCACCAGAAAAGCATAAACAAACAAACAAAAAACCAAACAACAAGCTATCTTGGAAAGGATAGAACAACTCAAAAGAACATTCCAGATTGGAACAGACCAACAGAGGTTCTAGAAGAGAGGTCCCCAGGAAAATAAGACAAGTGATGACCAAAGAGATAGTCTGAGGGCTTCTGGGGCAGTGTAGTGAGGAGAACCAGGGCTGGATGCCCAGAAAAGGGTAGAGAATACCAACATTTGGCTTGATTGACCAGAGGTCAACAATTCCTAGGGATAACCTTGGAAATTTGACTGTAATACATTTAGTTCCAGATCCTGACCGTCCTTGACTTTTAAGATTTTATTTTTATGTATATGGGTGTTTTGTCTGAATGTACATCTGTGCACCACACGTGCCCCAGAGGAGGGTATTGGATCCTCTGGAACTGGTTTTACAGAAGGTTGTGAGGCACCATGTAGGTGCTAAGAACCAGAACCAGGTCCTTTACAAGCACAGCAAACGCTCTAATTACTGAACCATCTCTCCAGTTCCTGCCCTCAACTTTTAGAACCAGTTAACAGGTGAGTGATGAAAGGTTATGAACATGCTGGCTCAAGAGTAGGCAGATCTTGGTCATTGTATCAGATTCCAATCCATATAGAAGAATACAAAGAAGCTGGGTACTAGGGATGGGATTTTCATGTGGCCCCATTGCACTGGCCCTGACCCAGCCTGTTGCTGTCTTGCACTGGCCCTGACCATCCTGTTGCTGTCTGGCACTGGCCCTGACCCAGCCTGTTGCTGTCTTGATTTCTGCACTGTTGCCGTTGTATGGACTATGGTAGGGAAGCTTGGTATGAGGGCAGATGCCTTTAACCCCAGCTCTTGGGAGACAGTGGTAGGCGATTCTCTTTGAGTTTGAGGCTAGCCTGGTCTACATAGTGCACTCCAGATCAGTTATCCATGTACGACCCCCATCTCAATGCCCTACCTTGTTCAAAAGAAAATTCCCAAGAGCCATGGAAGGGAAGCTCCTACCCATGACCTCTCTTTCTCAGTGAACACCACGTGACTTCTGCAGAGTGCACTACCCTGATCAGCTTCTGATAGGCCCCCCTCTCCCTGTTGCTTTAGACAGTTCTCCTCCCAGTAGGAATGGCTGTCGATTTCCTCTTAAGAGAAGATAACCTTGTCTGTCCAACATGCTCTCATCTAGTGCTCTAGTTCCAGTTTTCAGAGACTATCTGAAAGACTCTGATTTGAAAAGAAAAAAATCAATTGTGTGCTCCATAGAGGTGACACTTCAGAACCTATCAGCGCCTGGCAGTCTTCCAGGCGGGCAGTTCCACACTGCTCCGTCTGCAAAGCATTAGCAGGACAGAGCAAGGTTTGAGCCTTCGGTTACAGCCGGACACTGGGGTTCCCTGCTGCATGCAGCATGTCCCTCCTATGGCCCCTGTGAGTCTGCAATTGGCACTGATCAGCTGTGCATAGGGTAAGGCCACCTTGGCAGCCTTGGTGTGGCTGCCAAGTGGTTATGGAGTCAAGAGTTAAGTGAGGCCAGTCCTCATTTTCTGGAGCAATGCTCCTCTCTAGACATGTTTAAATGAAATATCTTGAATGTTCTTACTCAAAGGAAAGAGTAAGAACACTTAAGAGAAATCTTGTCACAAGGCTTGTATGTCCCTTCCCACCTTGGCAAAGAAAGCAGATGGTAGGTCTCAAAGCAATTTCTACAATAGTCTCTTCCCATCCAAGAGTCAGTGAACTGTCAAGAGCTGGTCCTCACCTCCAGGGAAAGTTGAGGACATAGGAATGTGTCACCTGTTGTGGCATCTTATATACAGGCTCCTGGTAAATAGGGTCTCAGACAGTCGCACAATCCTCCCACGGCCCAGATTTTGGTTCCCAAATCATCCTCCTGACCCATATCCAGCAATTCAACTCACATTGCCCAAGGGAAAGGACAAAGAGGAGACTCTCACACCCTCCCTGAGAGCCCAGTGGAGCACACAGCACCCTCTGAGGGCAGGCTCAGACTCCTGGGGAACGGGCGGGCTATTGCATCTTTGGCTTATTTGGAGGATTGTCCCAGCTCCACCCATGCAATAGAAAAGTGCAGAGGCCAGCAGAAAATGTCAGGGTGTGCTCATCTGTGTCAACGCTTCCATTCTGCAGCTGTCATCAAAGGCAGTCTGTGAACAGGAATGGCCCACGGCTTCTCTGACTTATAGGCAGGCAGTGGAACATTAGGTAGCTATTTGCAATGAAGGCCCTTCATTTTCTGCTCCCTAGCCCTGGCATTAATAAGGCGATCACATCTATTTGCTGAGAACGCTTGTTGCAGTGAGCGAAAACCGTGAGCACCAGGGTCAGTGGGAAGAGCTGGCATACCCATGATTACTGCTAAATTATCTTTCTCCTTTCTTAGCAATTTCCTTTAAAGGCGGTAAACATCAGCAGTTCCTCTGCAGCTTTGACTAACTCTCTAATTGAAGTAGTCGTGTACTTTATGTGAAAGTTTGTACATGTGTCAGTGTCTGTGTGGGCACATGTGGGTTTAGGCATGCATACATGTGTGTTTACATGTTCATGAAGTTGACTTCTGGTATCCTCTTGCTTACTTGTCACTTTATTAAAGCAAAGTCTGTCAACAGAACGCAGAGATCACATATAGACTAATCTAGCTAGCCAGCTTGTCCCCGGGATTCCCCTGTCTCTGCCTCCTGAATTCTGGGATTACAGGTAGCTGTCATACCTGCCTAGATTTCACATGAGTTCTGGGTATAAAAACTTTGATTCTCATACTTGTGTGGCAAACGTTTTATCCATGGAACTATTTCCCCAGCCAAAGTCTTGTGATTTTAATTTCTGGTACTCCCTTACTCACAGTGTTTCCAACACCATAGGAAGAGCATCTGTCCCAGCACCCCTTGAACAGCTGAAGTCATTTTCTTTATTATTATTACTATCATTACTACTACTACTACTATTTGGTTTTTTGAGACAGAGTTTCACTGTAGCTTTGGAGTCTGACGTAGAACTAGCTCTTGTAGACCAGGCTGGCCTCGAACTCACAGAGATTCGCCTGCTTCTACCTCCAAAGTGCTGGGATTAACGATGTGAGCCCACACTGCCCAGCTCAGCTGAAGTCATCTTATGGCCCTAGCATCTGCCTTAGCCTGTCCTCAATGGTAAGAATATGAAAGGGAATACATTCATGTATAAGGGCTCATAAGCCTTGCGCCGGCCCTGGTTGGACCCAGGAGACAGCGAATTGGACATTTATGTCTGGAAGAGTCTAATAGTCACATGACTCATTTCTCAAGCTAAGCACCGAGCCTAAGCTCCAGGCTGAGTCCCTGAGAAGTTTGTCCACCCTGATGACATCTGCATTTGTTTTCCCAGCAATCTGCCAACAGGTGGGTGTGAAGGGGCCATAACAAGATGTCATTCATAATTTAAAATTCATCACTGAGAAGGGCTCTGCAGTAACAGCCCAACCTCAATTATTTCCAAGATGCTTTTACAGCCGTGCTCCCCTCTGCAGTGTCACCCTGAGGTCGCAGGATTCTTTAGGATTCTTTTCCCCACCTCCTTCACTCTGCCTCTCCACAGCCCCGCCTGTCATAAAGCCATTTTATCTCTGGAGAAGTTTTATGCAGGGATATATGACCAGAATACATGAAGGTCTTTTAAATTTATTTTCAATAGCCCCTCCACTCTCTTCTCCATGAAATATTTAGCATTTAACTCGTTATTTCAGCTGCTGGCGAAGTCTCGGGTGCAAGGTGGCTTTGTAGAGATGGCAGAATGTCACACCAAGGTAATTGTTTCTCTTTATTTCCTCTAGATAAAGAATAAGTAATAGGCAAGTCTGAATTATCGGGCAGTGCTTCCATCACGGGCTCCAGTGATAACATAACCAGCAGATTGAATTTGGAGTGGTCCCGCATAATCAGCTTCCCCTCGCTTCAGAGAATTTGCTTGGGAATGAGTGTGTGTTGGGTGTGCGTAGAGCCCGCTTTCTAGAGACTCCAAATGGCAGAGCTGAGAAAAGTCCCTGTGGAGGTGGAGGGCTCTCTGAGGAGGTAGCAGGGCAGTACGGTGAGAGTGCGCATGACCATGCAGGAGGCAAGTACAAGAGGAGGAGGAGAGAAAAGGACAGAGGGAGAGGCAAAGAAAGGGACCCAAGGCCAGCAGGATGGTGTGAGGAGACTACTGAGGGACAGAGCAGAGATGGCAAAACCCAGAGGAAATACTTGGTGAGTCGGGAGAAACCAAACGGAAGTGATGCCAAACCTCTGGAAGCATCTATCATCTAGCATGAGGCCGATTCCTTTAAGCTTGGTTACAAAGCCACACTAGCATCAGATAGCCAGTTACTAGTACAGCTTGGGTACCTACCTTCCCTCACTTATGTCTTATAGCATCCTGGTGTTTGAAAACTTGTTTTGAGATGGGCTTTCACTATATTGTCAGACTGATTTCAAATTCCTGGACTCTCAAATGAGCCTCTTCTGGGGCTGCAGAATGCCAACCTAGAAGTGCACCCCACCACACCAGGGTTTGAATCAGAGCTGAACTGAGCTGTCTTATGTGTAGCAGACCTGAGGCGGCAGCAGGTCCTAAAGTTCTGGAAGCTAAGGACACTTAAAAGCCTCAGGAAGTACAAGAAACTCACAAGATTCACAAGTCCCTCTCCAGAGTCATCAAAAATGATAAACAATTGCTGAGGAAAGAGAGTGTGGAGCCTGGGGCTGTGCAGGGAATTCCAGGGACACAACTTTTCCGGATTCCTACCCATGCTGGGGTGGACTTTGCAGAGATCCAGATTCTTTTGAGTCACCCACTCTTCTGCAAGTAACCCCTCCAGGTCTTGGTCATCGAACTGGGCTTGGGTGGATCCACTTCTTTGTTCTGTCGCTAGCGTTTGCTTACACCTCCCTAGCAACTGCCACGCAGCCCCCGAACACTGCCTAAGGCCTCCATTTAGCAGGACCTTCCTGTTACCTTAAACCAGTTCTTTCACATCTTAGAAAAATTTAAGACAGAGCAAAGTTTGTTATTTCCTCTTCCAAGCATTTAAGTAGACAAGACATAAATATTCATGACTGTCATGGAAAAGCTGGCTAGGGAGAGGTTGCGGAGGAGCAAATTATCCTGTGAAATCTTTGTCCCAGCCACTTACTTCCTTGGTAAACTCTCCTGCAGAAAGCAGAGCATCAGACGTCAGAGGGGCCATCCTCACCCATGTGTGAGCGATCTCTGAGCAGACAATGTTTTTCACCCCATGGCAGTGCCCACCACATCCCTTTCTGGTCACTCTACCTACCACAATTCCTCTGTTTAGAAGTCAGAGACTGTCTTTTCTATGAACTGTGGACCTCACTGGCTGCACCATCTGCTGAGCAGGCTGTGGGTCGCTACACAGATATAACTTGTAACTGGAAGGTTGATGCCCAAGTTTTCTCTTGTACCTCACGATACAAACCGGGGGAATGACTTAACAGGGTCAAAGACCAAGCTTAGCCAGGATCATGGATTCTCAGTCCCTAGGGCTGAGGTTAGAGAATCTTACTTAAGATCAGGCAGATCTACGTAAACTAACTGACCCCCTGAAGGTTACCCCACGAGGATGCCTCCTCCAACAGTGTTTTAACCCCCGGGGCTGTGCCTGGCACACAAAATGTGCTCTGTCAATCATTTCAGTTTTAAAGCTTTGTGCCTTTCCAGCCACTGCACTCTACTCAAGGAGCCAAGAACACCATGAACGTGTTTGCCCACTTTCCTTACTGAAGGTTTAAGCCACCTGTTCAAATGGTAAAAGGGGGAATGAGGGAAAGAACAGAGGGAGGAGGGGACTGGGAGAAAGGGGAAAGAGGAAAGAGAGAAAAGGGGAAGGAGAGGGCTTTAAACGTATTCCTTGGATCTGCTGATAGCTTCTAGTTTTATCAGATGGTCTTTGAAAATATGGCTCGAATTCTAAGGGGAGGAAGTCAAATTCTCATAAACAACCAATAAACCATTCTACCATTTTCTTTCTCATTCTCTTACTTTTTGATGTGTGTGTGTCCACGTTCATGTGAGCACATGTGAATGCATGTGAGCGTGTGTGTGTGCATATGCACATACATGTGGCGGCCCAAGGCTGGCATCAGATAATCTTCTGCCCTTCTTCCACCTTATCCAATGAGGCAAGGTCTCTCAATCAAACCTAGGGCTCCAGTGTGGCTAGCCTCCATAGATAGCTTGCTCTGGGGATCTTGTCTCTTCCTTCCCAGGCTTGAATTACAAGTACCTGACATTTACATGGATCCTGGGGATCTTAACTCAATCCTCACACTGTGAAGAAGCATGTTAGCCAATGATCCATCTCCCTAGCCCCATCGTTTCATATAATAAATTCCATTTCTTCTAGTTCTTTCCAATAACCTGCCATTATGCAGGGCAGGCATGTTATGCTCCTTATTCCGTCTTTAACAATTTCCATACATCTCACTGCATCTTTTTAACAGACCTGTTGGGGGACGTCTTTATTACATTCACATGTGAGGAGGAGGAAACTGAGGCTGAGAGACCACCGGGATTGGAACTCTAACTACACTGATTTCCGACACCTCCTCTCAGGAGAGCCCCAGCACAATTCCCCTCAGGAGAGACCTGGGGAACCAATGACCCTTGAGCATCCTGCCGCTGCCTCTTCTCCCTGATAACAACCAGCTGAAATTCTAATTGGCCTGGACGGCAGCTTGTCCTTAAGCCCCATTTCAAACGTTACCTTTAAAACTCTGTAAAATTCATTCTCTCTGTTTTTCCTCCCATGAGAAATGCCAGTTTCCCGGAGACTTCAGAGAGAAATTTGCCCAGATAATTGATAACTGTTCATGGGTACTAAAGGACACTTCGAGCTGGGGGCATCTCATATCATTTTATACTTCAATTACTCGAAACTGTCCATTGCCTGGTCTGTGTGACTTCCATGGTGACGGCATCGGAGATAGACGCTCAGCCACAGACACCAGTGGGCCAGTTTTCTCTTTCCCACTTTCTCTCTGGTACACATCACAATGAGCGGGTTTCATTAGGAAATGAATTATGCTCTTCTGTGCAAGGTCCCTGTTGAACCCCAAACCACTTACGATGCTTCTCTAAGATTCTACTAATGAAAGACGTGGGGATGAGCTGCATAACCAACCCCTGTTCCCCCCCCTTAATAAAATGTATGCTGTGTAGAGAGCACATTGTGGCCCCATTTGGACTTAGACTCACTCAGCTGCCTTTGTCCTCACAATTTATGGCATGATGGTCCATGCAGCAGCCTAAAAATGCAGCCTCCACAGCTCATCTGAAATTCTAACTGTATCCGTGAGCTGGTTGTCTGTCTCTGGTCTCCCTCTGTAACCCGCTCGGGTTCAAGCCTCTGGGAGGAGCACCTGTCACTGTGATAACAGGCAGGGATAAATAATGCATTTTTAGGAGCACTTCACATTTTGCTGCTGTTGTTAGGATGCAGGCCCGATATTATGGGCTTGCAAATTTAATCTTAATTTCTTCTGTGGTTTTTCTCTTTAACATTCTCCATTGATCCCCGGAGTAAGGAAAACGTGTAGTTTATCATCGGCCTGATGCACAATAGCTGAGCAGCTCCCCAAGTTGCCTCATCCATTTCTCTCCATCAGATCAGGACAAGGTTTTAATTTTTCATGAAAGGCAGTGCTGCAGCCTTCTACACGGCCAGATAACTGGGGTAATTTGCTCACACACACTGCTTCCATTCAGGTTGAGGCTCCTGAGGCCTCAGCACTGACCTGGATTGGCACAGTGGGAAGGAGGCTGTCTTGCCAGGCAGGAGTGGGGACATGGAAGCTGGAGGGTTTTGCATTACTGCCCCCCAAAGAGTGTGAACAGAAGAAACTAACTCATCCATAAGACATTTTGTAGCTGTGACTGTATCCCCAAACATCACAGGCTAAAGGATTCTCAAATCTGAACATTTTTTATGTGAAATACAAAGCTTTTTTTCATATCAAAAGTTTTGTTTTTCTGTTCTTTTCTCTCTCTTTTTTCTTGCAACAGGGTCTTAACCTGGTAGTGCAGGTTGTCCTTGAACTTAACACAATCCTCCTGTCTCAGCTTTCTGAGTATTAGGATGACAGAAGTATGCCACTACACCAGATAATTCCTTAAACATTTGATGCTGGGTGATAATTTTGAGAAAGGTATAAGTAAAATGAAAATTCCAAAAAATTTTGCATTTTTGGTTATTGTTCCTACATGATCTCTTATTATTACCATTTATTATTATTATTATTATTATTATTATTATTATTATTATTATTATTATCTGAAAGAGCACACACGGCATGCGTACAGACGTCAAAGGACAAGTCTGTGCAGTCGGTTTTCTCTCTGCCTCTGTGTAGGCTCTTGGGATCTAACTCAGTCTGGCCTAGCAAGCACCTTTGCCCGCCTAGCTATCTGGCTGGCCCCACGCATGATCTTCCTTACGTCCCCTGGTATCACCGATCACCACCTAGCATTCCTCATTTTGATCTGCTTACTTGCTGCTCATCTGCCTTCAGAAGCACAAGTGTCCCACAGTGGATGGGCCAAGTGCACCTTGCTCATGGCCTGGCAGCTGACACCCAGAAGATGCTAACTAGATGTGTGGAATGAATCAAAAGGAAGCCGCTAGCCTGGGGCTAGCCTGGGGCTAGCCTGGGGCAGCTTATGACTTCTTTAAGATTCAGTTCCTTTTTCCATCCAAAGAAGGGGACACAACGGCCCACGAAGGAAAACCAACGAGGCGAAGAGCCATTAAAGTGTAGCAGATATGGAGGGACATGTTTCAGCAGCACAAAGGAACAAAGAGCTGACTCGAGCAACATGAGAGAAAGTCAGATTTGGGGCTTGTGGAAAGTCAGACACAGGAGCCCCTGCTGTCTGACTCACAGATGAAGTGCCTGGAGAGGCAAACCGTGGAGACAAGAGGTGGTGGAGCAGTTGCCTCAGGCTGTGAGTTGGGCTGGGAAAGAAAGGGGTTTGAAGTTTCTTTGGTGGTGCTGGTGGGGTAACAGAAACTTTTAAAATTAGCCTGTAGCAGTGACCAAATGCTTCTGTAAAAAAATTTTAAAAGTCATTGAGTTGCACAAATAAATGAATTGTATCTTAAACCATATCTTAAAGTTATATCTTAATATAGCTATCAAAGTGCAATTCTCCAGAGCTATTAAGTTTGAGGCTAGGGAAGCTGAGAGACAGCTCAGTTGGCAACATCCTCACAAGCATGTAGAGTTGAGTTTGATCCTTAGAAACCAAATAAAAAATCTGGGGTGAGGGTAGCATGCCCTTATAATCCCAGCACTGGGAAGGTAGAGACACCAGGCTCCTGGGGCTCACTGGCCAGCCAGCCTAAGCCAATGAGGTATCCTGGTTGTTTTAAAAATAATTTTTTTAAAGGAGTTGAGAAAGATTCCCGAGGATGACACCAGAAGTTGGGCCCTGGCCTCCACATGCATGCACACAATGGATGCCTGAAATACAAACGTGCTTAAATAAAACAAAGTCTGTTAGTGCTATGAGCTTTCTATGTGGTCCTGGGGGAAGGTGTGGTGGTATGGTACACATACCTTCCTCCTTCTGACAAAGCAAATTACACACAGCATCCAAAGCAATTCAGGAGAAAGATGGAAGCAGTTGTGTGAGGATCCAACAAAGCAAAGTTAGGGACAGCACTGAGCAGGGCACACTGGGCAGATGGAGTACTCCTGCCACACCCACCCACCCCATCCAGCAAGCAAAGGGCAAGAGGCACCTGTTAAAGCCAGGCTGCCACTGGCAAGCCCTTCGATGTTGTGTAAATGAATGTATCTCTGTGAGCCTGTTTCCCCATGTGAAAGATGAGGGTAATACTGGTGGAGAATAAGCCATGTGTGAGCATCTGCCCCTACTCTTAGGGGCATCACAGAAAGTGAGGCTGTTTCATGCCACTGTGGCACCCCCACAGTCCTGCTGATATACTAAAGGCGCCTAGCATTGTTCTGAGTGACTGTAGACCAGTGCACGGATCTCCGCATCACCCAGGCTCTGCAGACAATGTGCTGGCTCTAAATGAGCTGCACTTTGCCCTGCATCTGTTTGCCAGTTTGGAAAAGAGCAGCTGGAAGGTCCTTACATCCTTTGTGGCAGCGTACCTCTCCTTTTCCAGCTGTGTTTCCCATTAGCAAGGGCCAACACCTCTTGGGAGTCTCCCCACAATCTCAATGAATGCGCATCCTCTGTTCTCAGACAAACTACCTTCGCCATGGCCCAGGAGGCTATGCCAGCAAATGATGATCTCTATTTCCCTGGAAAGAGGAGAGTTGGTTTTCAAATAAGATTTCAGCTAGAAAGCCTTTGCTATCTCTCAGTAACACTTCTAAGAAAAAGTCAGTTCTTTGCCACTGAGCGGCACATAGGCACAGACACCCTAGGTATGGAGAGAGATGGACCAGGCTGTGGCACAGAGGTGAACCTGACAATTCCAGATACCTCTGGGACATAGACAGGGAGGGGCAGTGGCTCTTAGCACAATAAATCCCAAGGAGGTTAGCCTGCTGAGGACTGGACACTATGCTGTTGGTTGGGAGAGACATCACACATCTAAGACATTTGGGCAGTGAATGGGGTCCAGGGCTCTCTGGGCTTGAAGCCTCTGCTTGGACTGTGACTATAGGTTTTACTTCTCACCCTAGTGACCCAAAAGCTAAGCATCATCATGGATTGGACTGAACATGGGTGTCCATGAAGAACAATTTGTTTGCTTATTCAACAGTTTTTTATTGAGAGCTCAGTGTATGTCAGGCTCTGTGCCACTGTCTAGGCTCACAGGGGGAGTTAGAGGCAGCTTCTCCCTGTATGGAGCTTGGACCAGGCTCTGTGCCACTGCCTCAATTCACAGAGGGGAGTCAGCTGGAGGCTGCTCCTCCCTACATGGAGCATGGAGCCTGCCGGCAATTTAGAAGTAGCATGGGGTCAGAGAAGAGAGGTGTGTTCCCAAACCAGTTAGATGCAGCATGTTGGTTCTTACCTGCAGGTTCTCCCCATTGTGTCTGTGGGAGCACCCAGCAGCAGAGAGAGCTTGAGCCTAGCTTGGGCTGATTTTCCTTAGGGAGGAAGGAAGGTAAGTGGATGCCAATTTGGAAAAGAGAAACTGACCTGGAGCCAGGCATTGTGTCTGCAGAAGCATTACCAGCCTGCACTTAGCTTGCTCTACTTGATGCAAAAGGGTCTATTCTGTGAGATTTGCCACTACTGATAGAGTTGGCTCAGCATGGAAGAAATGCCATCCAAGTATATATACAGAAGAATGGTGATGCCAGCTGTGGTGCCAGGGGACACAAGTCCAGGCCAAGGCTTTTGGATGGGCCTGCTTTATCTTTTCTCAGTGCAGTTGAGACAAGGTATGGAGTTTATAGAATTGTTGAGCTTCAGAGAAGCATTTGTGACAGGGACTGAGGATGCCTAGGGTTTTATCTAGTCCAAGCCTTGGTTTTCATGGCTTGTTCTCAATGGCCCAGTGAAATGACAGGCTGACACTGGCCTTGCCATGGTAAGCATCTCTCCCCATCACTAGCTTCACAGTTCCCCAGCAGGAACACAGATCTTATGGACCATGAGAGGAAGCAAGGTGACCAGGGCATTTCCATCCTGGCTCCCTACCCTGCACATGAGAAGGTTTTGGCGTACAGGAAAATGGGAATCCCCAGGATTCTCTTGGGAGGCAGAGGCTCTGGCGCCCTTGGTCAGTGAAAGAGGATGGTCCCAAGCAAACCCTCACCAAGGCTCTATACCCCTTGGGAAGGGTACACCCAGGCTCTCTGTGGATCATTTAGGTAACCCTTGGTTGAGATCAAGCCAAGAACACAGGAGCACTGCACATGAACCTGTAGGTTCTACAGACCAAAGCCACCTTCAGGATGAGCACCCAGCAAAGTGTTTGATGCATCACAGCATCCATCCTAATGAAAGGGCCAAGGAGCTTTGCTTGGTGGGTAAAAGCACTTTCTTCACAAACCAGAGACCTGAGTCTGAATTCTCAGCACTATATAAAACCCTAAACATGGCTAACCATGTCTTATAATCCTAGCCCTGTTGGGCTCAGAGACATGGCAGTTACTGGGGCTTGTTAGGTACCAGTGTAGCTTCAAGTTCAAGGAGAAACCCTCTCTCAAGGGAATAAGATGGGGGGAGGTTGACAGAAGAGGATGCCCAATGTCTTCCTCCGGCCTCTGTGTAAATTGCGGCATGTGTGCCCAAACACACAGGTGTGCAAGACACATACACACACTCTGTGTCTCCCCCTCTCTCTGTCTCTCTATGTCTCTCTGTCTCTGTCTGTCTGTCTCTCTCTCTAAAAGGGCTGACTGCCAGAGCTAAGACATCTCTCTTCTAGGGGCCTTTGGAGGTCACTCATAACATCACAAGGTAAGATCAAGGAAGCATATTCTCTCTCTCTCTCTCTCTCTCTCTCTCTCTCTCTCTCGACCCTGGACCACTCACCTTATTCTGGTCTCACAGGAGCTTGGAGGGTCAAGGCAGTTCACAGAGTATGGCTTATCTTGTGTCACTGTACTTCAGGGCCTCCTGCAATGGGTTAGGATAACGCATGCCCAGCATGGTAGAGGAGACACAGCAGGCCACCAGGGCAGGGGGCTACTTCTGAGCAGGGCTGAAGACCATATCCTTTCTGGCTGGCTGCCACATACGTTGCCAGCACATAAGCCACCTCCAAGCCCAACTCTGTGGACAAGACCTTGTACTGACAGTGTAAGGAGTGGCTGGTGGGGAAGCCCTGTCGGCAGCTGCTCCCCAGGGCCTGCCAGGATGCTCTGCAACTATCTACTCTACATTCTTTCTCCGTACCTTTCCTTGACCCACACCATGAATCTCAGCTTTCTATAGCTCTTCACACTCTGACCATCAGTATTTGGCTGTTACTGCCCCGAAGTGGGTTCAGCCAGCCTCTACCACTCACCTCTGCCCAGCGAGCAGGCCCTTAGCTGGGGCTGTGTTCTCTGGGTATGGCACTGTCTTGTCCCCAGAGGAAACCAGGTGATGGTTTTGCTTTTTGTAGTGATATAAAGCTCTCCTGAAGATCGGAGAATAACATAGCCTCATCAGTCAGCCATACAGACCAGGCAATGATGGCACACACCTTTAATCCCCATAGCCACACTAGTTTGCCATAGAAACCAGGTGGTAGTGGTGCTCACTTTTAATCCCAGCACTAGAGAGGAATATAAAACGGGAGGAGACTGCTCTCAAGTCAGTCTCATTCTGAGGATTCCTGGAGGTAGGATCACCATTTTGGACTGAGGTAGAGGTCAGAGCCAATGGCTGTCTGATTTGTTTTTCTGGTCTTCAGGTTGATCCGCAATATATGTCTTTGAGTTTTTAATTGCGCTACAGCTTCTCGGGGTGGGTCTGGGGTCTCCAGAAATAATGGCAGGCAGTGACAGAAGTGGGGGTGGTACTACTTTTGAGCCTGTTCTGCAATAAATTGAAACGCGGGAAGACACAAGCTTGAAGAAACACACTATCTGCTGCTCGACAGTGCTTACTCCAGACATGTTTGCAGCCTCTGTGTAAAGAAGCCCAACTCTAGCGATGATGTAGAAGAAGGGCACTTCATAAACAAAGCTTTTCCTAGGCAACAGAGGGTGGGAAATCCCTACTTTCTTTAAAAGACAGAAGAAATTCACTAGTCTGTATGGATGAAGAAGTCTATTCTCTGACCTTAACCAAGTATCATGAGTCAAATAAAATCAGGCTTCTGGGTCCTCTTTAGGTTTTGATTTTGTTTTGAAACAGGTTTTGCTATGTAGCCCAGGATGGCTTGAACTTGTGGTCTTCCTGACTCAGTCTTCTGAGTGCAAGGATTTTAGGCACACATTGCCACAACTGCTCAGGCTTCTGTCTGTGATTTTAAACAGGTTGGTTTGGCCTGGGCATGTAACTCACTGGCAGACTGCATGTCTAGTAGGGGCAAGATCCTGGGTTCCATCAGCAGCACCATGTATACAATACACACAGACACAGGGTAGCTCAGCTTTGCAGTTCCCATCCTGTTTCACCCCAGCAGACAACCAGCATTTTCCACATTGCCACTGCTTTATCTGTGCTCAGTGGTAGCCCTTTTTCTCCACACAGCACATCCATGCTGTCTGCTGTCTGTCTCTCAAATGAAAGCATGCTCAACAAAGAGAGTCTAGAGTGAGCATTAATGATATCCCAAAGCCTCTCAAGCTTCTGCATCAGAGATTGGTCCGAGGGACTCAGTTTCTCTCTGCTTAGTTTGCATGTTTGTGTGATAATGGAGAACTGAAATCATGTAGACGATGCCTGGTTTTTAATTTGCAAAATCAATTTTCCACAACCTAGAACTAGCTGGGAAGGGAGCCTACATGAGGGATTGCATAGGTCAGGTTAGCCTGTGGGCATATCTGTGGCGATTCTCTTGACTGTTAACTGACCCAGCCCCCTGGGGGTGATATCATTCCCTAGACTGGACCCTGATCAGAATGTCAAGAAAACTGGCTAAGCAAGAAGAAGGCAGAATGGGGAGAGGGCATTCTCTTCTCTCTGCTCTCGACTACGGATATGATGTGACCAGTTGCTTAAGTTCCTGCCTTGACTTCCCTGAAATGATGGACTGCTACCAGGATTGTAAGCCAAACAACCCATTCCTCTCTTGTGCTGTTTTCTGTCAGGGAATTTGTCAGAGCAAAAGAAATGAGACAAGAATGCCAAGTATGAGCTCCTTTGCAATTACTGAGTAACTGCTCTTGCTATGGCTGTAGGAGAGATCCCATGGTTAAAGCTCCATCTCAGGTCAGGCATGATTTGAAGGGTAACTCCAACAAAAGAACTTTCTGGCTCTAGGCTTATTGGTTTCCTGTTGTCAAAAACTTCAATATGTTACTCTGGACAGCAGCTGTGAATTTTGGTTTAAAAATGAAACATGACTGCCCCAGGTAGTGCTAAGTCTCTGCCCAGAAGATAATTTCATGAGACATTCTAGAATACTCTGCAGGGCCATGAAGAAGGCCCTGCAGCAGCCTCCACTGTAGGAACCGTCTTTCCCTTTCGCGTGTGCTTCAGAACAACTAAGGAGTCAGAGATCATGTTTACAGCTGACTCTGGGGAACAGATGCTAAAGAAACACCCGCCTGAAGACTCACAGAGAAAGCAGAAGGGAGCGCCTGATGGGCAGGTAATGGCACTACATCCCAGGCAGGCAAGTCTCACCAGTTCCAACTAACTGGGAGGAGGGCCAGCCTATGTTGGCAATGGCCAGATATGGGAACATTGCAAACAAAGTATGATTTCATTTTTGCTATTTAGACTATAAAGAAAGCATGGTTAGGACCTGCTGCTCCCCAGAAGTCTATTAAGCCCATTCAACTAGAGGGAGATGGTATGGCATCAGCACATTCCAGGCAAGTCACCCCATGGTCACCCCAGCCATGGCAGCTGCACA
>LOEQ01000267.1:611369-644597 GCA_001685075.1 Bramus lutescens | reverse complement strand
GTTCAATTCTTCTTGTTGCGTGATCCCTGGATTCTGGTGATGTCATGTTGCCTTCCAAGTTGTTGGAGGAATTCTTGCATTGGTGCCTGCCCATCTCTTCCTTCAAATGCAGCCAGGATAGTCTTGGCATCTTGGTCCAATCTTTGCTGTGACTGACACTCTGGGTGGAGCTCCTCAGCACAGAAACAGGGACACCTAGTAGTCCAAGGACCCCACAGAGAAAAGGGTGAACTTGGGGGGAGGGCGGAGTCAAATGGAACACAGAAGACCCTGCAGCAGAAGCTGAAGGTGCCCTGCACTCCCTTGCGGGGACCTTCCGGCCTGCCCAGTTGGCAGACACTCACCCCTCTGGGTTGACAGCCTTAGTGCAGGAGCAAGAACTGTTCCTGGACCAAGGACCTTGCAGACAATAGGGCAGGCTTGAGGGAGGCAGGGTCGTGTGTAACAAAGAAGCCCCTGCAGCAGGAGCTGAGGGGGCCCTGTGCTCCCTTCTGGGACAGTCCACCCAGGGAATAGCACACACTCATCCGTCTGGATGGAACTACTCAGCACAGAAACAGGGACGCCTGGTAGTTCAAGGACCCCGCAGACAAAAGCCACTGTAGTTAAGTGCTGGGTTTACAGATGTGAGGTCCTGGGGATTGAACCCAGGGTTTTGTGTATACTAAGTAAGTACTCTGCCAACTGAGCTACTTTAAAGAGAATCTAGTCTATGAACAAGCCTCTCCGAAACTTCCTAATTGGAGTAATATCACTGAGAACATAGAATTGGAAGCCCATTTAAAGAGGCCAGCTGCTCCTTTAGAGCAAAAACAAAAACCCTTTGTGTCATAGAAATTTTCAAACACACAAAAGTAAGAGACAAGTCTAGCCAGCGCATGCACATGAAATTGAGAAAAACACGGAGCAAGCCCTGTAGACTAACCCACTCCATCTGCTCTTAATGTCTGGTTTTCAGTGGATTCTAAAGAACAGTGACTTACAGGCATCAAGGGCATCTCTGCCAGGCATCAGTCACCACACAGGAAAGCTCATCTGCGCTTGTGCAAACCAATGGAGCTCTCCTAATCTCCAATCATCTTTCTCAGTGCCTGTCCTATAAAGATCCCCAGGCCCTACCTTTGGACTGGTGAATTGGACACATGCCCTCCTAATTGTTACAAACTTTCCTTTTGTAAAATTCATTTTCCCCCCATGATTGACTCACTATGTGGCAGGCGGGATTTAGTAGCAATTCCAACAACCAACCTCAAACCCTGTTCTGAACAGACTAGAAAATAATCTACAAAAGTTGTACTTTTGGTTCTGAATGAGCCCATTTATTACTTAAGAAGCCAAAAGTGTAAGAATAAGTTGTTAGAAGCAGAGAGACAGCAAAACAGCTTTAAATTGGGTGCTTAAAACATCCAATGGGAAGGAGTGGAGCAGCATCATCAAACCAGGGACTGAAAAAAGCCCAGCAGAAGTCAACAGGGGAATGGCAGAGTTCCTGACTGAGAATGCCCAGATGGAGCAGGGTATCCTTGCCAATAAGGCTTCCAAGTGAAAGAACAAACAACAGTAGCTAAAAAAAAAAAGAAAAAACCACCACCAATGTGGGTACTTACTAGCACCCAGCAGAGACTGACTCTAGGCAGGCCGAGAGTCCTAGGCAAACCTTTCTCCACCCTCTCCATGGACGAGCTTCCACCCCGTCTCTCCCACAGTAGACATTTTTAGTCTGGGATAAGCATAGCCACCTTAAATGGAAGTTTACCTGAAAATTATTCTTTATTCTTTTTTTTTTTTTTTGGTTTTTCGAGACAGGGTTTTTCTGTATGTCCCTGACTTTCCTAGAACTCACTCTGTGTTGGTTCCTGGCCGCCTGGCTAGCTTAGATCTGAAATAATCATACAGAAACTGTATTAATCCCAAGTGCTGGGATTGAAGGCATGCACCACCAATACCTGGCTTGACAATGTTTTTAAAACCCCTTAGTTGCTTGCTGTCTTTCCCTTTCCTTGTTACAGAGTCGGGGGGCCAGCCTGCCCCAGACAAGGAGTACTGGAGGATATCTGAAATAAACATGCTGGAGTCTGGGATTTTGACAACTCACTAATATAATGTACATTACACCATTATTCTCTCAGAACTAACTTGGTTTCACCAACATCCCTACACACTGCCATATGTCCTGAATTACTCTGGGGGAGATTGCAGACAACAGATCTTAAAAAAAAATGATCCTTTCTTTGAAAAGGCATCTATTATATAATTTATTCTACTTCACAGAAAAGAAATAATTAACTACTATTCAATCTGTAATCAGTGTTTAAATGGCTCCAATTGATTTATTAATATGTCTACAGTTTGAATGTAGACTAAACAAATACACTGCAACAGGTTGACTACATATCTTAAGGCATTGGCAAACTATGCACCGTCTACTGCATGACTGCATCAGTATGAAGGGTTCAGAGTGGGTAACTGCATAGAGACAAAGGAGATCAGAGGCTTCTAGATGACAGAGGAGAATGCCATGGGCAAGGACTTCACTGAAAGATTAGACAGTCATGGTTTTACAGCTTCCAGAATATACCAAAAGCCACTGAGTTGTACCTTTAAAGAAGTAACTCTGTGGTGTATATATTATACTTCAGCTTAAAAGGGGGAACTTAAAAACAGTATCAATACCTTTAAAGAGATAATTTTATGGTATACATTTACACTTCAATTTAAAAGGGGGGGGCTTGAAACAGCATTAAACATGCTTTAAAATACCAACATATCTATTTGACCCTTTAGGATGGGTGAGTATTGGATGCACTGACATAATCGTAGAGCAAGGCACTCCCAAGAAAAATTCCAACAGGAACACATTAAAGCCTCTATTTAAAATTCATCCTGAGCAATGTTTGCTTTCACACAGATGACTATGAGACAAGCTGGCTCTATACCATATTGCTTTACCCACAAAATAGCTTTTATATTTTATTTACACTTTTTTTTGCATGCATGAGCATGTGTGTGTTTGCTGTGTGTGCTTACTCATGGGTCTCAGGGCATGTGTTGAGGGTAGAGGACAACCTGGAGGACTTAGTTGGTTTTCTCTTTCTATCACATAGATTCTGGGGTTCAAGCTCAGGATGCCAGGCTTGGAAGCAAGTATTTACCTACTGCCCACGGTGTTGGCCCACAAAATAATTCTGAAGCTTTATTTGTATTCATTATTTTTACCACTGTTCCCTGTCTCAGCCAGGAAAGCAGTCTCCGAAACTCCCATCTTGTCTGGCTGCCATTTCCAATCTTTTGTCCTTCCTTTATTTTTCCCTCATTTAAAGACTATAATTTCTCCCAATTAGTTCCCTCATTAAAGACTATAATTTCACCCTACTATTATTCTGACACAACCGGAGATTCACGTGCTGTTGAAAGAGATGAAAGAAAGATAAGAGACCAGAGGAATAGACATCCATAAGGCGCTTGCCATGCAAGCACCTTATGCCGTCCAAGTATAACTACCAGACATAAGAGTCGGCCAGGGTGCTGCGGCTTCTCATTCCAGGGGTCAGGAGGCAGAGACAGAGTGATCCCTGGGGCTCACTGGCCAGGAAGTCTAGCCTAATTGGTGAGCTCCAGGCCAGTGAGTGACCCTGTCTCTAAAGAGCTGGGCAGCAGGCTGTGGGTGATATACAAGGCTATCCTCTGGCTTCCACAAACACATGCACTGAAGCACACCTGCTCATACACATCTAAAAAAATTAGAGATTCTCTCTTTGATTCAGTTCCTCTTAGTGGTAAGAATCTGAAAGTAGAATATATCACCATTGACAGTCAAGTCCAACAGGTATGGCAAACATCTCTCTCTCTCTCTCTCTCTCTCTCTCTCTCTCTCTCTCTCTCTCTNNNTCTCTCTCTCTCTCTCTCTCTCTCTCTCTGTGTGTGTGTGTGTGTGTGTGTGAAGCTGCACCAAGTTTCATCACCCATGTGACCACACCCATGGCTCCATATCAAGGATCTGTGGGTCTTGCGGGTCTTTTCAAGGCAGCCACCACCCTTCCTCCCTCTCCCCACCCTCTACCAATCACTGATCTGGTCTTCAGCTTCGAGGTTTTATTACTCCAGGGACATCCTCTCAATGGATTCATACAGCATTAGAGCTTTCTGGGGCTCCGCAGCTTCTCTAGGATAAAAGTCCTAATAAACGCAAATGCTGGATCACATGATAAACAAAAAGCATTTTCTTAATTTTAATGCAGTCAAACATATATCACCTTTTTTCTTTAAGTTTAGCACTTTTTTGCGTTCTCTTTGAGAAATATTGTTTGGAATTTTAAGGAATTTTAATGCATTCTCTGCTCCTTCAGCCACTCCTACTTCTTCCTCTTCCTTCACCATCCCTGACTGCCATTACCCACTGGCCCGGTCAACTATTGTGGTACTACAGCAAATCCTATCTAGGGGCTCATGCTGGAGGCCTCCAAATTACACCCTGGACATTGTTTCTTCTTGTCTCCCTGCAATGAACAATGTTACAGTAATGCTTCTGTTTCACCTGTAACTCTTGACATTCGTGTACCCTGATATGTACAAACTGGATTCTAACTGTCAGAGTTTCAGGAGAGGAATCATCGAGTGGGAAGGGCAAATGTCCTGTCAAATTGACCAGGTATCTGTAGCAAGATCCACACCACTTCACATACTCCCACCAACTATGAACCAACAGATGGAAATTTGAAAGTTTGGTGGAAAACAGTATATTACAAGATCTATTTGGTTTACATGTGCCTGATTCTAGTGGACTTAAGTCTCCTCTGACACATTTGTTGCCCCTATCTCTACCCTTCATGCTGGGAGTTTGAACTCAGGACTTCATGCATGTTATGGCTTTTTCGTTTGTTTTTAACTTATTTCAAATTTGTGTGGAGTCACATGCAGGCATAACCCACTGTACAACTCTAAGGATGACCTTAGATCCACCCTAAGATACTGTAGTGTGGAACTGTAACTAACCTTCCTCTACAAGAGGGGAGTTGGTAATGACATAAAATTCAGCTAAAATGAATTAATCCTGGTCAATCTAGTTACTAGTCACTAACTTGCATAAACTTCAGTCCCAAGTTGCCTTTTCTGAACCATTAGAAGACAAATCCTAGTGACTTATATCTGAGAGGTCCCTGAAATTCTTATCCATTAAAGGCTAGGGTCTTCAGTCCGTAAGTTTATTGGGGATGGGGGTGATACTTCAAAGAGGAAGGGTATCACAGGAGGAAGCTAGTCACATGGGGCATTCTCTAAAAGGAAATCACAAGACCTTGTCCCTCTCTTCACTTCCCAGCAGCCGCAAGGTAAGCAGCTGCTTCTGCCAGGCGTTCCCATCAAGCTGTTCAGCTTTGCTCCAAGTCCTCAAACAAAAGATTGGCTGACTACGGACTGAAATGCCTGAAGTCCAAAGCCAAAATAACCCATCCATTCCTCTCTTGAAGCTGATTACCTCGGTGCTTTATCACAGTATCTGACACCAATACTGTGTTTGTACATGAGCAGTTCAGACCTTTTTGAGAAGCCACATGCCAACGGAACTGTGGCAGTGCTGCCTTTAAGTCACGTTTTAAAAAAATCACATGGAAGCAACGGGAGCTATGTGTGGAGGCACCCTGGTTTGAATCCACACATTTAAAGAGAGTACATAACCCCCAAATATAAATGTGCATGAAAGTGGAGTTTGGTACTCTCTCTTTACTGTGTCTTTACATGGCAGAGTTCTACAATTTCAGAGTTATAAGTCAAATGATGTGCTTTAGTAGGGCATTTCTATTTTTGAAATGCAAACATGAATCATACACATGAATGCAAAAAATGTAAAATTATATATATATGTGGGTTTTTTTGCAAAAAAAATAGCTTACTATGTCCTTTAAAGGATTTTTTCTTTAAGGTGGTGGCACATGCATTAAATCCCAGCAACCAGGAGGCAGAGGGAAGTTGATCTTACTGAGTTCTAGGCCAGTTAATAGCTACACAAAGCCCCCTCCACATATACACACACACACATATACACACAGAGAGGGGGGAAGGAAGGGGAGGGAGAGAGAAGGAGGAAGAGAAAGAGGAAGAGGAAGAGGAGGAGAAAGACTTACTCTCTTTCTTTAATAAACAAAACAAAACTATGATATAAACCAAACCATTACCAGTTAAGTTTTAAAGGAAACCCCTTTAAAAGCATTGTGGTAAAGATTATGCTAAAAGCCATTTGAAGTCATAAAAGCAACATGCTGCTAGGTATTTGTAAATCTGTATGTTGTTGTTTCTGCTGTGGGTAACTTTACCAAAAAGTTTACTCAAAAATCCCAAAATTTGTATGATTAACTAAAGCACCAATCTCTAAAAAAAATGAAAGTGGAACAATTTTAGATAAGAGAATCAACTTCCAAGTTATCTGGGGACAGATAAAACATTTCTACCAATTGCGAACCAATTCCTCCTTGAGCATCTGACTTGCATATAACTAAATACCTAACTAAAATGAAAACAAGTAGTAAGATTTACCAAGACAACCAAGAAAGTCGCCTAAACTTTCCAAGTGTGACTTATTCGTCACCTGAAACTTAGAGACCTCTGTAAGGCACTGGTCAATACGCTCCAAAGGTTGAACGGACTAAGAACCAAATGCTGTAAAACGAGGACTTTCGGAAACTAACTTCATTTTATTCATTATAAAAGGCCGTTGCTGTTGGTTTTGTTTTTTCCATCACACCCTGGAATCTAGCTCTCTCTAACTGATTCTCACTATTTTACACTGCATTTATTTTAAGAGACTGTTCTCAAAAGTTGGTACCGAGGCAGGAAAAAGAAACTTAAAATGCTGATTATCCCTGAAGAGAACGGGAGAGTGTAACTGTGTGGGTGTGTTAACGATGGGCTACTCTGAAGTCAGCATTCTGGGACAGTGAAGGAACTAGGCAGCCAACTTTACCAACATTAGACAAGCTAACTTGTTCTTTATTCAATCAGCAATACTAATATAACCCACTGACCACGAAACACTACCCTCCTTTGAACCTACTCATCTTGTAATGAAAATTATTCATGAGTGTTAAAGTAAGAAAACACTGGGGGTTTTGCCTAACATATTTAAAAAAATGATTCTGAAAGTCAGAATAAAATAGCTTCAGTTGGGTTTAGAAGAACACACTGCAATCCTAATACTCAGTCCAGGCAGGAATTTTATCAAACATTTAAGGCCTAGGCTGCACAGCAAAGGTCTATTTCTAAAAATCAAATGTGCAAAACAACAAACCAAATGAAATAGCTTAATTAATTTTAAAATAATAAAACTTAACGCGTAACTAAAAAATTTGTTCAGTTTTGATAAAAGCATTCAACACACACACACACACACACACTTTAGTATATATGCATACTTTAGTAAAAATAAGCACATTTTTCCACTGAAAAGATCCAAACTACGTTTTTGATACCCAAGTTTATCTCTTATGTAGAATGTAAGCATAGTTCCCTTATGTATGTCTCCATTATTTACAAGAATTTTAAAAATGAACAAAATAAGCCACTACTTTAAAGTATGAAGTTCCTAAAGTCAAGGCCAATCTGGCTTGGAAAACAGTTACAATGTTTTGGTAATTAAAAAAAAATCATTCCTTAGTATGGATAAGGCTCTAGGCTCAGTTTCCAAGTCTCTCCTCCCCAGTTAAAGGTAAAATAAAGAACAGCACATGCCGCCAATATTAATCCATGCAAACTTAAAATTAAATTGCCTAACAATGTCACTAGGTATATGTATGTGAAGAGAAACTTGTAAAGAAGAGGGCCCGCATGTGGGCTGTCTGTGAGGACTGGGACCATAGGAGTCTCAGGTTGCCAGCAGCTACCTCACCTACTGGGCCACCTGTTAGTCATTCATTTTTACATTTATTTATTTCTCTATCTCTTTCTATATTATAGTTCTGGGAACTGAACTCAGGTCCTGAGGCTTGGTTGGCAAGCTTTATCTGGTGAGCCATCTTTCAGGTCATTCAATTTTTAGTTAAGATGATTTACCTGAAACTAACTCAGTAAGTAGTTTACTCCATGGGAAAAAAAGGTACTTAATAACCCAAACTGAAAATTCCAGGCCTTTTCATCATTGGCAACACTGAAATTTATCCAGTTATGTGAATGAACAAATTTGATGGCTGCTATATTCATAAGTTGCTTTTCCCACACAAGAGAAAGGTGAAAATAATAATAAATAAGTGATTACTGGAGGTGACCTGAGCAGGTATGTTCTCTATTATTAAGGGAAGGATAAAGACATATCCATAGAACTGGAAAGACATTTCTTCTAAGTGCTAAGAAAAAAAAAAACTCACACCCAAAACACATGAAGCAATAGTATTCATGTAATTTCCATTAACCAAGAACACAGTAAAAGCGAAAGTCATTTGCTTTGCTGAAAGAAAGTAGTGAATAGGGCTCCTTTGGAAAGACTTCAAGTGCCCAGCCAGACACTCCACCTAGCATCCATTCACGGAGTCATTGTTTCCAATCAAATCATGAGAGTGGCCAGTCTGCCTGGAGCAATGAGTCGAGTAGGTCTTGCAACCTAATCACAGACAGCTTAAGACTTACAGACTCAACAGCTGTTTTAACAGTTGGGTTTCTCCAAAATTAAAATATTCTATTCCTGACAGTGCCTAGCAACTCAACTACTAAAACAGCTGCTCAACTTGAAGAGTTAAAATCAAGTGTGCATCCAGCTTCCTCCGATCTGCAACTGCTAGGAGACCCTTTCAGAATAGAAGCTCTAAAACGCAAGCTCCTGTTGACATTTTCCAACCTGTTTAAATTTTCATACTTGCACTGTCTGTCATGATGACCTTCAGCCAACATTTCTGCCATCACCTCTCTTGGAATCTGTCCTTTGTGTCCTCCGGATGCTCAGCCACCACAGCCACCTGGAGCTCTCTACTTCCTCCACCTAGCTACTTATATTTTACTCCCCCTCCTGCCATCTCAATGGCATTTTCATTCTGTTGAAACAGTCCAAGACTCTGTTAAGTGAGATATAACTTCCAATGACATCCGAGTTTAACTCTTGACACAGGATAAAATCACCTGAGAGGAGGGAACCTCAATTGAGAAAATGCCTGCACAAGGTCGGACTGTAGGCAAACCTGTAGGGCGTTTTCTCAATTAGTGATTGATGAGGGAGGGCCCAGCCTATTGTGGGTGGTGCTATACCTGGGCTGATGGTCCTGGGTTCTATAAGAAAGCAGTCTGAGAAAGCCCTAGAGAGACAGTCAGTAAGCGGCACTCCTCCATGGCCTCTGCCTCAGCTTCTGCCTCCAGGTTCCTGCCCTGTTTGAGTTCCTGTCCTGACTTCCTTCAGGGATGAATGATCACTTCGGTGATCTGGAAGTGTAAGTCAGATAAACCCTTTTCTCCCCAAGTTGCTTTGGTCGCGGTGTTTTATCACAGCAACAGTAAACCTGAGACAGATGTTTCAGAACCAGTTGGAAATGCTCTGTGGCACATAGCTTTCATTTTGGATCACTATTATGCATCCTTCCAAACACTGCACTTGTCATCAAATTATCTATCCTTACTTAGCAACATAGAAACCATCCCCTACATGTAAATTATCAATAATGATTATTTAACATCTCCTGAATGTCCACCTCTTGACCTAACCTTCTTAGGAGAGTGTGTGTATGTGTGTGTGTGTTCAAGTGCACACATCAGGCTCCTGTGTGTACTAAGTATGTACTTACTGTCCACTAAGCTACACACACAGCCCATTTTATCAAATCTTTCTATTTATCCATCTGCTTTCTCACCTCTGCCAACTGACAAGATATAACCAACCCAAAGAGACCCAGATAAAGCTCTGAGTCTACATTAGATCTTGATCCTGACTTTGAAACATGACCTCTCCTCTCAAAGGTCTCCACTCTATATAACTCTACTGGGCTACAGATAATTTAAAACCTTAGCTCCCAGGTCTGTCTAAAAATAGATTTACTGCAAGACCCAGACTCATCAAATCTGAACAACTCTCAGAACATGTTTCAAGATCGCAAAATTCTTCCTCTGGTAGCCCCAGGTCTTCGGCTGCATCAGGAACAAAGATGCTGCGTATTAATCTCAGAAACAGTCTCTCGTCCATGCCCCACGTCTCAGCACGGAGACTATAAATGAGAGGCGCTCACAGACCTTTAGATGACAACACAGTTCCAGGGTGAGTGGACTCTGACAGAGGCACCCAGAGAGATCTAGAAACAGGGCTCTGACCCAGGGATAGAAGTCATTTAATAACTCATGCCAAAGCCTACATTACAAACACAATAGCGCTCAAGTTTGTTAATTAAGGCAGACTTTGAATGGCAGCCCTGCCATCTCTAACCCATTATCATAATGTTGGCACTGAAGACAGCAGCCCAGTCTCCCAACCCTCTCCTGCAGTCAGCCTGTAGACAACTGCATTCTTCCAGCTCACAATACTATTAGGACCAGTTTTCCTTTATGGGGCTAAACATAGAAAAGCTTTCACTTTTAATAAGAGCGCAGATAAATAACCCTAAGTCCCAAAGGGCCTTATTAAAACAGCCTCATAAAAGTTCTACACTTGCATATGAATTTGAAAAAAAATGTCTACCTAGCAGTTTATGTTCCTGCTGACTTCTCTAGCCTTGGGGAAGTTATTGTTAAAATTCATATGCCTTGCGATTTCAAATGATTTAAAGCAGTCTATTACGATAAATCACCATGAAGTACACCCAGAGAAAGACGCTGTTCAAACAAAAATCTCAATTTTAAATACACAAAGTACACACAACGCACCCATTGGGATGTTTAAACAGCATTAAGGTTCTTATACACCAATCACCTAATCACATTCTATCCTTGGAGCCCCAGATACAAAATGTATTTTGTCCCAGGTGAGTCACTTCCCCTTTCTGTTATCTAGGAGGTCATTTCAACACATTTGACTCTACCCTGGAGAATTAAATTCTACACAGGAAAGTTCCCCACAAATTGGAAATTAAATCGGGGGAATAAAATGAACATTGGTAGTCAGTGCCATTAACACCATCTCACTTTCTGTGGAAAGATCTAGACTGACACTACATATTTAAAGGTGAGAGGATGGTTACAATCAGAACAAAATCTATGTTCAAACAACCAAAGGCTAGAGATAGTTTTTCTTTTTGTTTTTTTGAGACAGGGTTTCTCTGTATAGCCCTGGCTGTCCGAGAACTTGCCCTGTAGACCAGGCTGGCCTCGAACTCACAGAGGTCTGTCTGCCTCTGCCTCCAGAGTGCTGGGATTAAAGGTATGTGCCACCACACCTGGCTTTAGTGATAGCATTTTAAAACTGCCTCAGGTCCTGACATACGCCATAATATACTTGGTAATTATCAAGTACTAAATGAGTTATTTAAAAACAGCTTGTAGATCAACTTCTATGATTATTGCTCCATCATACCTGAAGGAGAATTTGAGGCTTGAGTCATTAACTGCTACTCTGTAGCAAACCACGGAAAGTAGAAGAACTCAAGGATAGAACTACGGAGTAGAAACTGGCATTCTGGGGCTAGAGAGATGGCTCAGTGGTTAAGAGCATTGCCTGCTCTTCCAAAGGTCCTGAGTTCAATTCCCGGCAACCACATGGTGGCTCACAACCATCTTTAATGAGGTCTGGTGTCCTCTTCTGGCCTACAGACATATACACAGACAGAATATCGTATACATAATAAATATGTATTAAAAAAAAGAAAAGAAACTGGCATTCTGTCCTCTTGGTAGTTCTACCGATATGTGGCTATCCGGCCTTTAACTCTGTAAGAAAGTTTTACATACAAAGAATAGTCTAATCTTCAAAACCTGGGCCCTTTAGAAACTATCCTATTAACTATTAACACTTTGCCCTGATTTTCTCCACGCTAACCATTTCCTATTTTCTCCAACACAGAGTCCAGGAGCTGTGCAATTCTTTTTCCTTGTTGATTTTTGTTTTGATAAATTTATTTATTTCTACATCCTGGCCAGAGTTTCCCCTCCCTCCTTTTCGCCCTGTTCCTCCTACCCATCTCCTCCCCTCTATTCCCACCCCCCAATCCACTCTTCCATTTCTGTTTAGGCAAGGACAGGTCTCCCATGAGTATCAACAAAACATGGCATATCAAGTTGCAGAAATACTAAGCACCTCCCCATGTGTAAAGGCTCAGCAAAGAGACCCAATATGAGGAGTAGGGTCCCAAGAGTCAGTCCCATGCAGGCTCCCTGGCTGTCAGTTCAGTCTCTGAATCCCTATGAGCCCAGTTTAGTTGATTCTGTGAGTTTTATTTGGTGTCCTTGACCCCTCTGGCTCCTACAATCCTTTCTCCCCCTCTTCGGCAGGATTCCCCAAACTCTGGCTAATGTTAATCTGTGAGTCTACATCTGTTTCCAGCAGTTGTTGGATGAAGTCTCTCTGATGACAATTGGGTTAGGCACCAATTTAGTCACAGGAGATGTCCAGTTCAGGGTATATATCTGCTATTGTTAGGAGTCTTAACTGGGAGATTCCCTGGTGCCAGGTTTTGACCAGAACCCAAAATGTACTTGCTTTTCATTAGTCTCTTCATTATTCTTCCCTTCTGCTCCCTGCCCCAAACCTGATTGCTCTTGTTCCCATCCCCACCCACCCTCAGTCCGTTAACAGAATCTCTTCTAGTTCCCCTTACCAGGGAGATCCAAGCATTCCACCATGAACCAACCCTACTTGTTACCTAGTCTCTCTGGGTCTGTGGATTGTAGCATAATTATTCTTTATTTTCTAAATAATATCCACTTATGAGTACTCACTCATATCATGTTTGTCTTTCTTATCTGGGTTATCTCACTCAGGATAATTTTTTTCTAGTTCCGTCTATTTGCCTTCAAAATTTCTGGTGTCCTTGTTTTTAACAGATGAGTAATACTCCATTGTACAAACACACCACATTTTTTTTACGCATTCCTTGGTTGATGGACATCTAGGTTGTTTCCAGGTTCTTGCTATTACTTATAAAGTTGGTATGAACATAGTTAAGCAAGTGTTCCTTGTGGTACATCCTTTGGGTTTATGCCCAAGTGTGGGCATAAACAGCATAAATAAAAACTGGGTCTTGTGGTTGGTTGATTGCCAATTTCCTAAGAAACTATGAAAAAGAAGCCAAAATTATACAATGGGAAAAAGAGAGCATCTTTAACAAATGGTCCAACTGGATGATGACATGTAGAAGAATGCAATGAAACCATACCTATCACCTTGCACAATGTAGCAATGTGAAGACACTGAACTACACACTTTAAAAAAAAAAGGGGGAAACATTTCAAAGTATTATATCCATAGTACATTGTGACGGCTATTGGTTGTAAAATTAATACACATGGAAAGAGGAATATCTTAGTTATTAAAATTAGTTTTGTGCATGAGAACTCAAAATACAGGACCCTACTACCTGATTTACTGAAAAACAAAAATGGAACCAGACGTGAAAAGCCAGAATTAAGCTCAATACTAAGTGACTTCCACTTTTACCTGTAAGGATCAGTCAGTAACTCTAAGAAACAAGAGGTTCCTAAAATAAACAAAAATGGAATTAGAAAGGAAAGTAGTCTAGAAGCCAGCCCTCGAGCATCTTATTTCAAAACAATGTAGGCATCGTTTATAGATGAAGTTTACAAGATTTGTCAGGCAGGAAGGAAAACTATCAAGTCCAGACACACACAGAGGAAGCAAGAACACCGGCAGCCCTCTCCTACTTACACCCTGTATGGCTGAAGAACCACAGTTGGCAGTTCAAGCAAGGCTCCCGAGTGTTCGCCTCTGACCCACATCATTAACCCCTGCCCTCAGCTCCACAGATCTCATCTCTCCGGGAGGCTAGGTGAGTAGTGAACTCCTTAAACCAGGAAGATTAGTCCAGTAGAGCGCAGGGGAGGAATGGTCATGTACTACTGAGCTGAAAGACAGCTACATGGCACGAAGTACAATTCACCCATCAGCTGGAAAGGTGGATTTAGCTACTGATGTTATGCCATAAGCATGTCGCCTCACCTTGATATTTCAAAGTAAAGGTCAGCAAACTTTTTCATAAAGGGTCAGGCTGAAAATTTCACTCTTTGTGGGATATATGTTACAAATACTCAAGTCTGCGGTGGGAGAGCAAAATAGCTAAATGATAAATGGGTAGATGGGTGTGCCTGTGCTCCAGTAACACTACTAAGGTATAGGGAGGTCTGATCTGTTCAGCTGCCTAGAGTTTGCTCATCCTGATCTAAACCAATTAAACACACACTGTCCTGCATGCCTCTGTAAGTTCTTTTTTGTTTTCACAAAGCCCGAGTTGATTCCACTCTTGATCTACACATGCATGTCAGTTACTTAGAAGAGCTAGCCCTCACAGTGAATTCTAATTAGCTTCTTTCAAAACTAGTAGAGCTATGAATAGTTCCCAAGGAAAAAAAAACACATACACATATGCATCATTTTCTATTCAATTTTAAAAGGCTCACTGCTACACTGAAAATTGTTAAACATAGGGGCAATATGTCAAAGGACTCCAAGTCTTTGCCACTTGAATTCATTATCTATTACTGTACTGCAAGTACCCCGAAGCTGGTTTAACACTATAAACAGCTGATGGTTGCAACAGGGCACGAATCTGGAAATTTAGGTGGGTGAGTCTGCTTTCAAATCTCCCCTTGGATTACATCAAGATGTCTTCAGAGGCTGAACGCATCTAGAGGCTCTACATGGTTAATAGGACTACTCCTAAGATGGTGAACTCAGCTAGCCATCATTGGGAACCTCTCTGCTCCTCATGGGGCACCTTCATGCTGTCAGGGGATAACTCCATGACAAAATACAGGGACACACTGTGACTTTATATGTGACTATTCTTGGAAATCACTGCATGTGGTTTTGTTTTGTGTGTGAGAAGTCGCTAGGTCCTCTCACACTCAAGAGTGAAAGAACGTCAGAGAACATGTGAACACATGTTTTTAAAACTATCCCACCCCTTCCAGGAATTGAATGATTCATTTGTGATTTGTGTGTGATATGTATATGTGTGCTCATACGGTCACAGTACATGTGTGGCAGTCAGAGGACAACTTGCAGAACTCCATTCTTTCTTTCTATCATGTGGGCCCTGGGGGCCACACTCAGGCGGTCAGGCTTGGTAACAGGCATCCTTGCCATCTGAGCCTCAGGCTGGCCCTGAGCCTCCCCACAGATCTCAGCACCATGCTTATTTTATAAGTATCTAGTACTGATATTTTAATACACCATATTGGGGGAAAATCAAGTGGTCTTTCATAACAATTCTTCAAATCTTACAGTAAACAAGTTTTGGAAGCATCTAAGTAGAATCTTTGGCTAGTTAACATCTACAAAAGAATTCAACTTTAAAATGAAGAATGGACAAGGAGTCCATTTTTCTGAGCCATGCTTCTCTGGGTTAAGATCCTCCTCCCACAGATTTTGGCTAAGGGAGACCTTATATAAAAGGATAGAGAAAGGATACATTTTACTGAAAGAGGGATTGACTAATTTTTGAAAATTAAAAAAGGACAATATAAGGATAATAATCCTGAACCAGTTAAAATCTGCCTTCCAAATAGACAGGAAAAACTCTCCTCTCCCCAAAGCATTTCCTGAATTCCCAACTTTTAGATTTCTCATTCTGGATCAGCATGTATACAAACCTGCCAGGTATATAGTCTTGGGAGGCAGAGCTGTCAGGAACAACCAAAAGAGTCGCAGAGACTGAGAGGTACAAGTCACATTAGCACTGGCCAGTGTCACCGACAGAGGTCCATAGTACATCAAGGGAAAAGGAGGATCTACGTGCAAAAAGAGCTGTAAGTCAACTTAATATTTTCCTGTTTCAACTGCTCTGTGTAAAAACATGCAGAGAATTTATAATATCTTCCTCAATGCCCACCATATATGAAGGTAAGGCTCCCAGATAGAGAGGTGGGAGCATAAGTCAGTCAATCCATGGAAAGACATGCGTGTACTTCAGGGAAAAGAAGAGAAAATAGGGAAACTGAATTTTCAAATTGAACTGTGGGGTAGAGGCAGAGGAGGGGTTTGAGATGGATAATCCAATCATCCTTCACTCTCCTCTAGGATGTGGTGCTATGCGTGTGTACACTTGGAAAGTGGATCTAATAGATGCATTTTCACACAGTACACAAGACTGAGAAATAGTACAGTCTTCTCTAATTTTTCAGTGCCCCAGGTGCTTCTGGTCAGCTCAATATCAGTTGCCCTTACTGTCACCTCCAACCACTGGTGGGAGAATCATTCCTACAACAACAGTCTTACACTCCAAAGGGCCATGTCTCCACACAGATAGCATTCTTAAAGTTAAGAGCCCTGTTTCTGCATTGACAGTGTGAAGTTCCGTGATGATCTTTCACAGTTAGGACAGTAATGTTCTAGCTTCATTGTGCTCCTTTAGAACATACCTATTGAGCTATATGTGAAACAAATGTATGATTTAAATATACTTATAACCATCTGAAGAGCAGTTTGGTTAAGAAAACAGGGCATTTCTAATCAAGCTCCCCCTCCCCTGCCACTAAAATTTTATATTTAGTTCTTAAATCATTTTATCAGACCTTAAAGGTATCTGGGTAAATTAAGAGAAGCATAAAAATTATACAGAGACTAAAAAATGATTGGAAAGGGGTGATGTAGGTACATAAGTAGTTATTAAAACTTTGTCCAACAAAGCCCAGAGAAAGCAAAAGCAAAAATAGAAAAGAAAAGAAAAGAAAAGAAAAGAAAAGAAAAGAAGAGAAGAGAAAGTTCAACACAGCTGGAGGGAAAACAAGCATTTTGCAAAGAAGGTCAGCAGGGGAAGCAAGCGGGGAAAAGAAGAAGCCAGGATGATTTCAAGCTGTTCATAGGACCGTGGCTTTAACAGGCCTTAGTGTAATAAACGGACACAGGTTTGTGGGTAGCCAATCGGGACTGCTGTTTGCACCTTAGCAGGTAACAGAGGGAAGGAAAGGGGACATTGAAGTGAGGCTCAAAACCAAGGGCCAAGATTAGGTTTCCTTAGACAGCTACAAGGACTAGGTGAGCAAGCATGCCGATGCTATCTGTCTGTAGAGAACAAAAGCGGCTGAGAATATACACTCATTTCCACCACTATTCTGCCTCCTAGTCAGTAATTGCAGGACAGTCTGTAAATACCAATGAAGGGCTGGGCACAGTGGCATGGTGGTACTTGCCTAGTCTGTCACCTAGGAGACTGAAGCAAGAGAATCAGGAGTTTGAAGGTAGCTTGAACTACAGAGCAAGATCCTGTCTCAAAATCAAAAGCAAAACAAAACCAAAATTAAAGATATGTGGCCGGCAGAATCAAAGATATTCAACAGACCTGGTCTTAATTCTATCATAGCTCAGCTATGCTTCAGTGGGCAATAGCATTAAAATCTACATAGCATTTTCCTCATTAAGATGTTACTGAGTTTCAATAATCTACCAGTACAAAGCTCACGCATATTAAAAGCTTGAAGCAATTAGGCAATTAAAAGCATAATATTTATCCCTAAAGGGCTTATGCAAGAAGAGGGCTGGGGTGCTGGAGAAATGGCTCAGTGGTTGAGCACATACCATCCTGTCCAGGAACCAAACTCAGGTCCTGCCACTCAAGCTAGGCAATTCACAACCATCTGTAGCTTCAGCTCCAGGGAACATGATGCCCTCTTCTGGCCTCTTTAGGTACCTCCACTCATATGCACACACTCATGCACAGATACTCACATACATAATTAAAAATAAATCTCAAAAACTTAAATATAGAAGTATGAGTGGGGAAACCTACTGTGTCTATAGAAAACTTAACTTGAACCCAGAGACACTTCTATTCAGAAAATCCCACTGCGTCTGAATAACTTTCCAAAGGTAACTTGTCAGCCTCGCATATAATAAACTGTCAGCTGTGCTTCCCAAGTGCCCTGCAGCCTTATTGCTCTAGAAACAACCACTGTGATAAAATTAGCAAGGTTAAGTCACTCTGCCAGCAAAGGTATCATTCTTTCATGTGGCTAAAAGGAGAAAAATTATGGAAATAGCAGATTCCAAAGAAACAAGAGTTTAAAAAAAAAACACCCCGCATGCTCTAAAATAATTTTCTATGCATTTATTCTCATGTAACTGCCAGAGGTATAAGGAAAAGTTTACTAGAAATGGACCACTCTAAGTATTTTATAGCTCTGCTAATGAAGACCTTACCCATGTAAGAACACTCACATCCCAAAGTACCAACTTCCATACGAATACCTTAAAGAAATACCACAAACTTATTATAGCTGTTGTATGAAAAAGAAAATAGTCACATGATTATAGACTCTTAACAAATAATATATGACCTGTACAAAGTATCTCAGAATTGCGGTAATCCATTCTAATTGAAGACAGAGTCCATGAAAGACATAGAAGGAAACATCTGTAGAAGACCTCAAATGCTAATTTAAGGAGACAAAGACTTGAGGTGGATAAAAGGACATGACTTTCTTGGTGGGAGGACGAAGATGGGCTGCAGATGTAGGCTGGATGAGAGTTCCGACAAGCTTGAGAGATACAGATCAATTCCATGTAGAGCACAATGAAATACAAAAATGTCATCATGAAGCCCATTATTTGACATCATCAGCATAAAATAATTTTAAGTATATATACTTAGGGCCAGCCAGAGAGCTCAGTGTGTTAAGGCACTTGCTGTCAAGCCATACCATCTGAGTTCAATCCCCAAGACCCACATGGTAGAAGGAGAAAATCAACTCCCTCAAATCATTCTCCAACCTTTATAGATCATGACATGCACGCACCTATAATACACTAAGTAAATAAAATACATACATACATACATACACATATACAGCTTTAACAGTGGCAAATACACGATATGGTTTAACTGTGAGGAGAAAGAGCAGGTGTGAAGAAAACTATACAGGTAGAATAGACAGAACATACAACTTGTTTGACAGAGCAAAGTGGGAAACAATTAAAGGCTAACTTGAGGTTTTGAGCCCAGGTAATGAAGAGAATTTAAGAAACCATTGATAGAGATACAAAGAAAAAGAAACATATCTACTGGAAGTGTTAATGAGTTTCCTCTACCTTGGGCACACAGAATGAGAGTCATTGGGATGAGCAGGACAGACAACAAGATGGGAATACAAGCAAAGAACTTAGCCAAAGGAAGGGCTTCAGTGTGAGCGCTAATGGTTTTACTCAGCAGGACTCGTGTGTGTGTGTGTGTGTGTGTGTGTGTGTGTGTGTGTGTGTTATTTTATGCATACTTGTGAGTGTGTGTGTACATGTGTACATGTAGGTGCACACGCATGTGCATGTGCCATGTGTGGAAGCCAGAGGTTAATGTTGGTGGAGTCTTTTCTCTACCACACTCCACCCTCTGCTTTTTTGACACAGGGTCTCTAACTAAAACAAGGCTCACTGATTTGGTTTACACTGGTTGGTCAATGAGCTTCTAACTCCAGTACCTCAGAACTGGGGTTACAGGCATGCATCACTGCACCCCACTTTTCATCTGGGTGGCTTCTGTGGGATCTGAATTCATGTCTTCATGCTTTCACAGCAGGCACTTGTACAACTATGCCAGCTCCCCAGTCCAGGAATTAATTTCTGTCCTGAGAACAGAAGTTAGCAAAGACACTAGATAGGACACTTCTGGGGTTTAGGAAAAAGTATAACTTGCAGGTAAAAAGAAAGACTTGAAAAGAAGAAAGGGAAGAGGTCAGAAGGCAGAGAGAAGCCAGAATGCAGAGGCCAGCACTTCCCACAAGAAATGTGATCAGGACTGAACTCTAAGGACTGAGAGCAGCGACTGTGCTCAATATTTGTCCACTAGTCTCAGAACCAGGCCGTTTCAGTAAATGGCAAGGATGAAGCATAAGGAGACTTACTACAAAGATATTAAACAGGACACACTGCAAAATCTTTTGACTCTAATTTTAATTATAACAAGACTAAAATTTAAAACTTCTGTGTGTCAAAAAAGGCAAAGTTTAAAAGTGAGTTACAGGGTATAAAGAGTTAACATTCAGAACTAGATACAGGGTTGACACCCACAATCCATTAACACTTTCTCTCACACCAAGACACCAGCATAAGTAAGCAAAGGACTAGAAACAGGATGTTCACAGAAGGGACTCAAAGGTCTAGTAAACATAAACAAAGAAACTCAGAGAAAGAACCACCTTACAAAATGCAATTCTATCAGAGTGGCTATAATTAGTGAGCTTGCTAATACGGCCCACTGGGACAGGTAAGGGGATAAAAGTGTGAAGGAGAGCAGTCCCTAGAAGAACAGGACAACTTGTCATTGGAACTATCACCACTTCCAGTCTCCCACCAATAGGACTCAAGGTTCTTCAATGACTAATTCTAGACTCTGGAGTATATTGCGATATCACCAATAAAGAGATCTTCAAAACAGCAAGTATGAGACACATCAAAATGACATGTAAATCAGCCTAGAACAATGGCCAAAGGTGAAACCATTTGAGTGACAAAAATAAGTGAGGAAGAATAAGATTATCAGGATAATATCATAATATAATTTTTAAAATGAGTAAATGACATAACACAAAAGTGCATGAGTTTTTACTTCAATGGAGATTTGGTGAAACCCAAATGCTGTTTGAGACTGATAAACTGCAATGTACCAATACTACGGCACTGGTGTTGAGAAAGATGTCATGGTAACCAAAGCTGAGACTACAAGGGAAACGGAAGTAGGGTGAAGGGTTTACAGAGCCAACTGTGCTATCACAGTAACTCTTCCATAAATCCAAAATGCTTCACAAAAAAAGATTACTTTAAAATTTGTTACAACAGCATGACACAAGAGTAGCCACTCCACTTCTTTCAATCTACTTTATTATTATTTTACCTGGATGGGTTTTTGCCTCTGTGTATTTCTGTATACCATTATGCATGCCTAGTGTCCATGGAGGCCAGGAGAGGGTATCAAAGTCCCTAGATCTAGAGTTATATAAGGTGGTGAGCCACCATCTGGGTGCTAGAATTGAACTCAGTCCTCTAGAAGAGCAGACAGTGCTCTAAAATATTGAGCCATCTCTCTAGCCCCTCCATTCACTTTAGAGAAAGCCTTCCAGACATGAACAGAGGTATACACAAGGGTTTTTACTGAAGAACAGTTAATATCCAAGAAAAATTTAAATATCTAAATCACAAAATATCTAAATTATGGAATATTATATAGGAGTTTAAAAAAATACATTTGCATGTATTGAGGAGACATAATACTGTGTAGAAAAACAAACTACAAAAGAATACTATAGTGTAGTTGGCTAGGGAGAAAGCTCAGTTGGTCAAGTGCTGGTACACAAGTCTGAGGACCTGAGTTCAGATCCCCAACACCCATGTACATAGCCAGATGAGGTGGAACACATTTTCAATCCCAGATTGTAAGTGAGGGAGGAGGGGCGAGACAGACTTGCTCGCCAGTCACCTAGGCAATTGGTGAGCTCCAGGTTCAGTGAAAGACATTATCTCAAAACAGTAAGTGTCTTAGTTAGGGTTCCTGTTGCTATAATGAAACACCATGACTCAAAGGCAAGTTAGAGAGGAAAAGGTTTATTCAGTTAACACTCCCACAGCACTGTTCATCACTGAAAGAAGTCAGGACAGAAACTTAAACAGGGAAGAATCCTGGAGACAGACGCTGATACAGAGGCCATGGAGGAATGCTGCTTACTAACTCGTTCCCCATGGCTTGCTCAGTCTGCTTTCTTGTAGAAGCCAGAACCACCAGGTCAGGGATGAAATCACTCACAATGGGCTTGGCCCTTCCCCATCAATAACTAACAAAAAAATGTCTTACAGTCAACTCTTATGGAGGAATTTTCTCAATTAGGTTCCCTCCTTTCAGATACCTATAGTTTGTGTGTCAAGTTGACATAAAACTATCAACACACATGAGGTGGAGAGCAATGGGGAAGACACCTGACAGCATCTACTGCACTCCCCATACAGACAGACACATAGACACACACCCCCACACACAGACAGACACATAGACACACATCACCACACACAGACAGACAGACAACCACACACACACACAGACAGACACAGAGACACACAAACTCCCCACACAGAGAGACACATAGACACACACACTCCCCACACAGACACAGAGACACACACACTCCCAACACAGATAGACACATAGACACGCACACTCCCCACACAGACAGACACATAGACACACACACTCCCCACACAGACAGACACATAGACACACACACTCCCCACACAGACAGACACAGAGACACACACACTCCCCACATAGACACATAGACACACATCTACTGCACTCCCTACACAGACACATAGACACACACATACGCACACTAAAAGAATATTATGCCATACAGTCTTAATGTTGACAAAAAAGGAAGAGAAAATATGAACTATTTCCACATTCACTTCTGAGGCATGAATTAATAGGAATACATTCAGCTGTTGGGGGACCACACAACCTATTTGCTGTAGTTACTCATACAGAGGGATAGCAGCGGCAATGGAAGCGGATCTGTTCCTTTGACTTTGGCATTATTTGTCAAGAAGGTTGCCCAAGGAACTAAAGACGACTGGTTGGACTGTAGCAGGGTGACAATGCTTCTCCAACACATCAGGTTCTGACTGGGGCTGAGACAGCTACAGAGCATGGCCCTGAGAGGCAGTGATACAGACAGAGGCTTAGGGCCTGAAGCTCCTCCACCTTGGTCCCTGAAAGGGGCACACGCTTCCACAGGGAACATTAGATTATCAACCAGGCATAATAAGGGAAATGTCAAAAATGGAAAGTCCAACTTATTGGAATTTCAACAGATGTGCCTGTACTTCATGGGTTCTTGTAGTGGTCTGCATGGAAAAAAAAAAATACCAAACGTGATGGACCATAGAAGCCATGGTACAACTTTTCAACCCTAATGTCCAAGAAGAAATCCTCACCAGCCAGGGACATTCCATGTTTCTCATGACAAAGTCAAAATGAAACTTTGGATCCTACGCATTTTGCACCCTTTTCTTTACAGCCATTGCAACACCAGTGGCCAGCTCATCTCTTTACCAAACAGTATTTCAAAACTCACAGGAAATGGAGACAAAATTTAACTGAAAACACACATTTGAGCGACTGTGAAAATTCCATTAAGGGACTGGAATGTGGTGTATTTTCAAAAGAGATCACTTCCCATCAACAATCTGTGGTGTTTTCAAAAATAATAATTGAGAAACTGCAGACATCTAATTAAAAGCCTTCTGCTAAGCCCCAGCTAAGTTTCAGTAAGTGATCAGAAGCAGCAATCCCTTTCCAACTCCTAACACTCATTAGTAACACCAGACCCTGCCATGAGACAACAGAACTTTAACCCCAATGAACCCAACACTGCTCTCTGCATTGTCCTTGGTGGGTAGGGAGCAGTCAAGGAACGATGTCACAGACACACTGCCCTTCCCCCCTTTCACGTTCACACACGATGGCTGTACTTTTCCCGCAATGTGCCTTTTCTAAGAAAGCGAGAATCTCTAGAGGCAACACCCACTTCTATTACATGCCATAGTCTTATTTCTAGTCTGCTCCTTAGTGATTTCAAATTAGTCACAGACCATGTGGAATTCCAAGTAAACAAGCTGTAATTTAGGCTATTGTCCATTCAGAGCCAAAAGAGGGATTTTCCTAATCACAAATGAAATATGACGAATGTGTTTGGTAATAAGGAATTGCCTCTACATGGGAAAGTGTGGGTGAAAATTCATGAACAGTGGGCAAATGTATGGACATGATTCTAAGGAAGTACTTGTGTTTTCTAGTAGATGCAGGACCCACTTCTCCGAACTGCTAATTTCCATTCAATGGTTTCCTGTCCTAACAAATGAAGACACTGGACTTCCAAAAAAAAAAATCTGCATTTGTTATGACTTCATTCTGATCTGAAACATCAAATATAAACCTATATCCCAGAACTTTGTATTGTGAGTGTAACACATTCCCCATATAAACACGCACTGGACAGAGGACAACACGTGGCACATTTGGGGGAGCAAAGAGAATGCTGACATCAACCTCCTAAATTAGTAGAGGAGCTTTTCTCAAAACAAATACACACTTAGAGCCCATTTTTATATCTCCTAAAATTTCATGGTGAGAAGATGCAGCATAAGGAAAAAATACTTGGTTTGAAGCCCTAATCTTGGCTGTCAGTGACAAACTCAACTTATTTCTGGTCCCCAGTTTCCTCCTCCTACGTGAAATGTAAGAGGTAGCTGTTCACACCCGAAGTCTGAGTCTGCCCTGCTCTACAAAGTCACTGTCTCCTAGAATGTACCAGCAATGTCATCTTACGGTTTCTGAATGAGATTGGAAGGACACCTGTAGACGGTCTGATACAGCACTTTCTAGGTCTTACGGCTTCTACAGCATCAATATTCACCCAGCATTCAAATTAGCTAGTGCTAAGTGGCTTATGGGGTTATACAACTATTAAATAATAGGCCTTTGGGTATCATGCTGAATATAAAATTGTCATAAATTAACAGTTTGCTCTATCTTTCTTATCAGTCAAAAGAGTACATCCCTCTAAACGTAGCCCAAAACACCCAGCATATCTCCACAGTATTTGAATCAATGCTGGCCTTCACCATCTCAGTACACAGAATAAAAACAAGCAGAGTTGGGTGTGGTTTCACTCACAGAACACTACCAGCACAGGCATCAACACAAAGGTAAAACAGACGAATAGGACTTGGTCAAATTTAAGCATTTTTGTTCATCAAAAGACACAATAAACAGAATGAACAGGCTGCTAAAGAATGAGAGGAACAAAAGCCATAAGTCACATACCTAAGTCTAGACTAATAACCAGGACATACAGAGTACAGCTTCAACTCAACCAAAATACCCAACAACCCAGTGAGAAACTAGAAAAGGTACTTCTCTGAAGATGGCACAGAAATGACCAAAACACACGACTTGATGCTCAGTGTCACTATGCTGGTTAGGTTTTGTCCACTCGACACAAACTACAGTCACCTGAGAAGGCAAAAATGCCCCCCCCCACCAGATTGGCCTGTGACCACAAATGCGGGGCATTTTCTTGATTAGCAATTGATACAAGAGGGACCAGCTCACTGTGGGTAGTGCCAAACCTGATCTTGGGTTATGTAAAAAAACAGGCAGAGCAAGCAAGCCATTGGGAGCAAGCCACTAAGCAGCATTCCTTCATGGTCTCTGCTTCAGTTCCTGCCTCTGGGTTCCTGTCTTCAGCTTCCCTGGATGACAGATTATTACCCGTAAGATGATATGAATCCTTTCTTCCCCGGGTTGCTTTTGGTCATGGTTTTCTCAGAGCAGCAAGAGTGAGTCTTGAACCATCGCTGATCATGAACTATGCTCATCAAGACTGCAATGAGATCTCTCCTCATATCATCCTTTAGGTTGACTTATTTCAAAGCAGCCCCCACTCCTTAAAGCCACACTCACACCCAAATGAAAACAGTTATGCCAAAAGGAGAGAAATAAAGAAAGTCAACAGACAAATAAAAAAGGCCAAATGGGGGTGGGGAGTGGGAGGGACTGGGGAGGAGGGCATGGTGAATCTGTAAACTACTAGACTCCTCTGAGAAGCAGTATGGGGACCACTCAAAAAAAGAACAGCCCAAGTCCCTGCAATCACACTTCTGGGCAAGTTACTATGAGAACCATTTTCCTTACACAAAAGAAGTATAATAACAACAAAAATTTGGTTATGGCTCACCATTTACTCTGTTTAACAAAGTTAGCCTGTGATGTTACAAAGATTTTGGTCCATGTCATAGTAGAACTGAGTTTGTTTGCTGATCTAAATACAATTTTAAAAAACCTGGGCTATCAAACGCAAAAAGAGAAGGTAGAAGCAGCCTGATTTCAAGAGACATTTCCAAGACATTTCTCATTTTTGGCATATTAATATTTGGGGTCAGAAAATTTGTTATAGCTGGTTCTCTTCGTTATCACAGGATGTTTAAGAGAATTCTTAACAATTTACTAGATGCTATAACCTTCCAAGCTGTAACAACTGATTATGTCTCCAGACACTGCCAAATATTCACTGTGGGTAAAGTTATCCCTGTCCAGTGAATATGAAGCTGTGGGTAGTTTAAGAAAGTTAGAATCAAACTATAGAAGTTATGCCCAAAGTTAAAAAGTTAATACATAGAATCTAAGCTCTGAAATACAAATTAAATACCGTAAGACTTAAAATATATTATTCTGCCAGTACAAAACATGGGCCAGTAGAAACAAAAAATAAAACAAAACAAATAAACAAAAAAATTGGTGCTTACCCACGTATGAAAATGCTGGTTGAAGCAAGGGAGGCATGAAAAGAAAATTCTTCAAAATGATGAGTGATGTTGCTAGAAAGAACGAACATTCTAAAAATATTACATGCCAGCTTTTCTTTTCTTTTTGTGAGTGCTCAAGGAAATAAAACCACAGTTACATTTGCTATTTTCCTCTTTTAAACTACCATCTGGCCATCCACACTCTCACTAGAAAAAGCCTCTAGCCCACGGGACTAAAATAGTTAATGCACCACCCATGTGTCAAGAATATGCCAACGCATCTACAGTTTGCTCAGTTATGCCCCCCAAAGGAAGGCTCGAGAATGCTTAAAAGACAAAAAAGGCAAACCACTCAGCACGCTACCCAACTCACAAGATTCCTGTCCACCTTCAGGGTCGAAAAGGAAGAAGAAAAGCGCAATAAACATTACTTCCTGCAACAGACAAGATTGTAATCAGGGACATTTATTAGACATGAAGTGTCCCCCAGTTAGAACTGTCCCCCTAGTTATCCGTAAGCACTGTTCTTCTTTTCTAATCAAACAGAGCAAAACACATAGGACTCTAGTCAGCGAATTTCCATGTTGCAAGTATTTGTTAAGAATGAGTGAACTGGGGCTTGGGAATGGCTCAGTGGGTAAAGTGTCTACTGCACAAGGGTGCAGACCTGAGCTCAGATCCCCAAATCCGGAAAAAAAAACGGACATGGTAGCATTCAGCTACAATCTTAGTGCCCAATGAGAGAAGGGGTCAGGAGACTACCAGAAGCTCGCTGGCCAGATGGCCTAGCATATGCAGCGGCAACACAACCAGAGACCCTGCCTCAGAACAAGGGAATGGTGCAGTGAGGACGCCCAAGGCAAGCCTCTGAGTTCCACACATGTGCCATGGCATGCACTCTCACACACATACATGCAAAAGATTAAAACAAAGAATGTATAAAATAACAGCACAAGTTTACTAAATTATTGTAATGCTCCGTAAGAGTTTAAAGATCCTTCATATAGTGAATATGCAATTTATCAATGTAACTAAATCATTTTTAACATTCAAAAGTTATCAAAAGAAAAATGGGTTGGGTGTGGTGGTGCCTACTCTAACTAACCTCAGCATTCAGGAGGTATAGGCAAGAATGTGAGCTCTAAGTCAGTATGGGAGACCCTGTCCAAAGCACAAACAAAACAAAATGAAAACAGCAAGGTGTACATATGGTATCTTTACTGACCTATTCTTCCTAATTCTCGCTCTGTTCCATGGAGGCAGGCTATGGTACCAAGAATCTACAGTCACCAGCTGAGGAACTGCAATTACCAAACAAAGGAGTACCCCATCTCACTGTACAAAGACATTGCTTTGAACTCGTTCCCAAGCAAAGTGGGCAGGACCAAGGTAGTCCTGACTACCAGAGTGCCCATACTAGCACAGCAATGCTAATAAAGCCCTCAAGCAAATGGGAAGAAAAAGGTCATGAGAAAGAGGCACTAAACTCAAACTCTCTTGAAAAAAAAAGAAAAGAAGAGCTAATACAGAAAGAAAAGGTGTGTAGAGAAAACAGGAAGTTTTATGAATAATTATTAGTCTCAAGAGGGTATCACATCCTCAGGAAGAAGCATGACACGCAACATTCTGTGTACAATTGTCCATTCCAATATACCTATATGCAATCTTAGACAACCAAAGAGAGGATCTTAATGAGTTTTCAGGGTTGTTGAGATACACCAGTGAGTAAGGGTACTTGCCGAGCAGGAGGACCTGCGTTCAATCCCCCGGACATGGAGGGAGAGAACTGATTCCCATAGGTTGGTTGTCCCCTGATCTCCACTCACATGTTGTAGCATGTGTACACACACATAAACTAAACTTTTTAAAAAGATATTTAATGTTTTTCCCCAGAGAGACAGAGCAGGCGTAAGATACGGTCAGACAATAAAGGACTGTGTAAAGTACAAATGTGGAAGAACACCTAGAAGTGTAACTTATCAAGCCTGTGATTTCTCACACCCATGTCCCCAATACTCTGAGAGGCTGAGACAGGAAGATCATCAAGAATTGAAGGCCAGTCTGGACTATACTGTGAGTCCCAGGCCAGCCCTGGTATCAGACTGTGATCCTGTCTCAAAGAACAAAAGCAGAAACAAAGCATCGGGCCCTGGGGAGATGGCTCAGGGGTGAACGCATGCTGTTCTTGCTGCAGACCTAGATTCTGCTCCCAGCCCACAAGACTACTTATAACCATCTTTACAGTTCTAATGAACCTGACCGCCTCTTCTGGCCTCCTTGGGCAAACACCATACATATAAATACATATAAATAAAAATAAATTTAAAAAAAGAAAAGAAAACAAAAACTGTGCGTTACCAAGTAAAAAAACAGGGATACTGAACAAAAAAAAGTTGCAAAAATGTACAGTATAATAATGTTTATGAACACTTATGAAACATCAAAAACTTTCTAATTTCTATAGAAATAGACAAATATATATATGTTAATGGATCTAATGCATAAGAGGCAATAAGGGGGCAGACTTTGACTGGACAGGTGAAGAAATGTGATCCTAATCATCAGAATTGCAGCCGTTTTCAACACAGCAAAGGAGTAGCTGAAAAGGGAACAAGAGGAGGGCCACGAAACTCCATTTCAGTGAAGAGCACAAACGCTATTTCAGCTGAAAATATGTGAAAAATATTTTAAGCCTAAGCATTAAAAATTTTAGGCTAACCATGAAAACCATCTTGAAATTGGTATTTTTTACTCTCAAATAATCAGAAGACCAACTATTAACGACACAGAGAAGAGGCAACAAACTAGAAGATGGTGGAGCACGCCCAAGTATGCGAATAATCACAATAAAATTAAATGTAAGCCCACCACTGAAACAGGGAGAACCGTACTAAGGAGACAGCTCAGTGGGAAACAGCTTGAGACGGGTCCTGGGAACACATGGGGAAACAAGTGGTATAGTGTGAGATTACAGACATATCTGTAGCCCCAGCATTCCTTTAGTGGAGAGAAGAGTCTCACCCAATACCTCCCTGGCCAGCACAGCCACAGAAACTAGAGGGAGTTTGCCTCAAAACAAGGAGGGAAAAAACCAGCTCCCCACATGCTGCCCTACCTTGGCACCAACACACTCACACTCATTCATGGCAAACAAACAAACAAAATAACACGAAGATGCATTCACTGTCATTGAAGCTTTGAAGCATACAGCTACAGGTTGCTTCCAGAGTATAAATTAATGAAACATACATTTAAGATCAAATGATATAGGTCAGGTGAAAATAAAGAAATGCAAAAAAATATAGCAGTATCAACATGAGACCAACTAGAAACAAAATTAGCATCAAAGGAAGAGAAAAACCCTCCTATTGAAATATGAAACCAGGTAAATTGGCCACACCATAAACATGCATTTAGTTACAAACATTTAATTATAAAATGCAAAACTTGACATTAGAACCACAAAAAAATGATTTCTATAACTATACTGATTGATAGTTAAAACATCTTTCTCAAGACTATCTTTCAAAAAATACAAATAAAAGGGGTTTTTATTAAGTGACTATATAAATCCAAATATATAATGGTACATACACACATCAACAGAGAACATAGACAAGGAGCACCCTAAAAGCTGACCATATACTAGCCACCCCAGAGTCTCAATGCATAAAACACAAAAGCACATTCTTGTTCTTCAACATGTCTGAATAATATATAAGGACAAACAACTGAATGTTTACTGTTTATATAGCAACATGCGGGCAAAATCTAAATGTCAGTCCTGATAAAAGTAGGGAAATGGGCAAAAAAGAAAACTCCAGGTCACAGTATAAGTTTACAGTGTCAAAAATGATTTGAGATTATCCATCAAAAGTTCTTAATGTACATACTTCTCAAGTCAACAGCTACACCTCTTCAGACCCCTCTTATTAAAACAAAGTACACCTAATCAGCAAACAACTATGTGACAGTATTTAATTCTACATTAATTATAACAGCAAAATGCAACACAAACATCCATGCAAGAAAAAAATGGTTAAATTATTTACCATTTATCTGTTTCATACAATATCATACACTAACAATGAAGACCCTCTAATGAAAGGGTTTTATCTCTGCTAAGTGTGAAAGACATATGCATATCACCCAAATCATGTCCACACAAAATATATACAAATGACAACTGAATACACAACCCACTTTACTCATGAAGAGGAACAAGACTTTCATAGTTTACACACACTCAAATTTCAGTTTATTTCTTTTTTAAAAAATAGAACTAATTTAAAAAACTGTCTTATTTACTACCCTGAAAAAACACTGGGATCTGTCTGTTCTTATCACACATTTCATCAGCCTCATCTGAGAGCAGAGAATGAGTATAAACTTCCAACTGCCCAACTAAAATCCTTGATGTCTCCTTTCTGCGGACTGTTGTTCACCAGACAGGTCCTCGCTTCCTCACTTCCTCCAAGTGTCCATTTGCCACCACGTTAAGAACCTCCTGCTTCTCGGTACAGAGTTGCAATCTCCTAAGTACCATTTACCTCATCTGCTTCCACTTCTCTGTACTCTCATCCACTACATCCTAGAATTCTGATCTTTAAAACTGGGGTCAAGGTAGCACCTACTTCACAAAGCCATTTTCGCCTTAAGTGAGCTGGATGCTCAGGTGGGCTCAGAAGTGCACGGGGCACATACAAGTCATAGGAATCCTTTAATATTTTGTTGTTTTATTTCTTGTCTGCTTCCACATGCTACAAAGCAAACCCAGAGGTGGGGACTGCTCACTTACCGCTGTACCCTGAAAGCCTACAAACAGCTTTAGGCAGTGCTGAGCTAAGGAAGCCTGCCTTATCATAGTAGCCATCTGTACAGACAGCTGAGATTATAATAAAAAGGCTAGCTACTTTCAGGAAAAGAAAGGCCTTTGCATATTGATAGGAATTATCTGTAATAACTCTGTCTACTTGCAAAGCATATTTAGCAGTGAGACTCCCAGCAGCAGCAAGGAGCATTTAACTCATTGGTTTCTTAGTGCCAACATGGAGATCACAGCTAAAATGCAACGTGGAACAGAAAAAAACCAAAGCACAACTTACGCTTCATTCCTGCTTCGGATACAGGGCTGGTAGAGGACTTTGATTGCATTCAGGGCAGAGCGAGAGTCAGCTTCTGATGTATTTTCCAACAGTGGGAACTTCCTGACACACCTGGAACTTCTCAGAGGTTCAATCACCAAACTGTCTGAGTTTAAAATCCAGAGCTAAAGTATGGGAAGAGAAGTCCACAGAGGAAAATATTGCAACTTTATCTATATTGTATATCGCCATTATCACTGTAATAAAAGAAGCCCACAAAAAGTAACAGAAAAACATAATTACATATACAGTAGGTTAGACGTTATTTTATTGTTGCTACATTTTGCATGTTTGTTTTTATATAAACAGTAGAGCATTTGGGAGAGCAGCCATATAAGCTTTAAAAAAAAACTGATTAGGAGCCAGGCGGTGGTGGCACATGCCTTTAATCCGAGCACTCAGAGGGCAGAGGCAGGAGGATCTCTGTGAGTTCGAGGCCAGCCTGGTCTATAGAGTTCCACAACATCCAGGGCTATGCAGAAAAACCCTGTCTCAAAAAACAAAACAACAACAACAACAAAACTTGATTAGGAAAAACCATTTACTATATAAATGACAATGCTATAATTAATCCTGGACATCAGTGAGGGGTCCAACAATATAAGAGACTACAGGAACAGAATAGCAAGAGAATGCAGGCATGAGAAAAACAATAAAAATTTCTAGGTAACTAGCAGGACAGTAGGTAAATTTAAGTGTTTGCACTACACTTAAGAGACAGAGCAAAGCACTAAGAGCAGTAGAACTTCCTGGGCAAGGCAAAGCATGTCATACAAGGGCAAATCTCTACCAAAGGGGCAACTGTGAGCCATAGGCATCCCATAGTCGGCAGCTATGAATGGGTGCACGGGCCTGGTCAATAGGACGTGTGGGGCATAACAATGTCCACTAGAAGAGATAAATTAATACAACTTTTATGTACAGTGATAGTTATCTGAACTTAAAATACATATTTTCTAATGCTGAATCAAGTGAGAAAGTCCACTCCTAAAGAAGTATCAAACACATGTGCAATGACTATTTTCTTTAGTTGCCATATAGTAGAATTCTAGTCATTAAAGAATAGAATTCAACCTACAATTATAATAAGATACAATCCTCACTGTTACATGAAACTGAAAAGCTAATAATGTACCTCTGCTTTGTTTTTCATTAAAAACTCAAGTACCTCTAAGAATTCTTGGGCATAGTTGTGTATGGGTAGAAAATACATATTATTATACATATTATTATACATATTTGATATTACACATATCAAACCGATATGATTGCCTCTGGAAAGCATGACATAACTAGGCTTGGGGAGCAGACAGGACAAGGGAAGAAGCACTTTAGGTTCTTCCTAGCGTCTGAATATATTTTGAAAGCATATCATAAAACGTCAGAAAAGCAAAATTTCCCTGATTTTCAACTAGAAACTGGTGTGGGACAATTCTGTATTCTGTCAATTATGTTTTAAATAAATGCTGATTTGCCAGTAGCCAGGCAGGAAGTACAGGTGGGAAAACCAGATAGGAAGTAGAGGCAGGTCAATGAGAATAGGAGAATTCTGGGAAGCAGGAAGCCCATTCCTCCCCAGTCCTGTCCAGATACTGAAGAAGGAAGATGTGACCAGCCCAGTCTAAAAAGGTACCAAGCCATGTGGCTAACATAGATAAGAATAATGGGTTAATATAA